>VXAU01002379.1:0-209808 GCA_013399695.1 Formicarius rufipectus | reverse complement strand
TTTTTTTTTTTTTTGTAATTAGAGTGGACCTGTGTTAAATTTATGACTTTTATCAACTCCATAATATTTTAGAAATATTAAGTATTTTAAAATGTTCAAGCATTTTGTATTTTTTGAAAATAATAAAGTTTTTAACTAAAGTTTCACAAATATTCCATTTAAAAATCAGTATTTTAGTTTTATGAAGTGAAACTTAGAAAGAAACCTTGCTAAAATGAACATTTCGGTAAACTTCTGTGTAATTTGAATAATTCCCTTATGTGCAGTTGGGTGGAAGTAAGTAATAATAAAATATACAAATTCATATCACAATCTGTTGCATGTGAACTTTCTAGAATCAAATGTATGAATTCTGAAATAAAGAATTCATCTCCTCTGGTGATATGTGGGCAGGGGAATTCATAAAAAAATACAGTCCATTTCAATCACCACTTTGCTTTGAAGGTGGTGTTGTTATTCTCTAGTAAGGTACTTTTTTCATTGATTTTTTTAAAGCAAGTTTTACAGCTTCAAAGAAGATACTATTTCTGATTTATTTCCTGGCTGTAGAAAGGAACAAATATATTATTTTTAATACTCTATTAAAATATATTTGCTACCAGTTACTTTAGTATTTTATTTGAATCTGTAATTACATTGGAAAAAAATAACTTCTCTCGGTGTCTCTTCTTCTGCATAGAAGTTGTAAATTATACTTCCTTTAAAATATAAATGTTAAAATGTAATTATAGTAGCCAATGACATTTGTTGTATGAAAAAAGCATTTACTAGTCACTTTATGCCCTCTAAATTTCTGTGAAGAAGAGTCTGCTGACTCCATGTCTTTGCTTTAGTTCTTTCTTTATGGATTCCTTGGATATAAACTGTTCTTAAATGCTACTCTTGTGCATGCCAATAATTTATTTTGCTAACTGTGAAAGTTCATTGACTTTTAAAAATAACTTGACCATTCCTAGTTCATCAGAGTATTTTAATATACCTGTGTGGTAGTTTTCACCTTTAAATACAAACATTTGCAAAGGAGACTTTGTTTTTGTTAACTCCCTAAGGAGAAAAAACTGAGACAAAGGAGTCATTGAAATAACATACTTTCAGATCACAGAGCAGACTAGAGATTGAACAAAGTCTGATTTTTCACGTAGTGCTTTGGTCAAAAATCAAATTGCCTTTTTTGCTAGTTAGATAGTAGTACATAAGAAAGCCTTTTGATTTCTGCACAGGAAGGTTTTTCTGTAGATCTTTGCTATTATTATTTGTTTGTCCAGTATGTATAAAATATGTCTGTTCCAATTCTGGGACTCCCAATGATTTCCTAGACTTTTCAGGTACATAACAGCGAGGAGGAAGCATGAGCAAACTCTCAAAAAATCATTGTTTTGTGACAAATAAGACCACATTAAGTTGCTCTCTTACAGTTTGAATTCTGGGGGAAAGACTTTCTTATTTTTTTACGTTAGTGTCATCTGCAACACCATTCAACTTTTATTTGATCACCTCTTCAGCCTTCTTTTGAACAGTTGTGCAAATTCAGTGTGCAGCATAATTCCAGAGGCCCCTTACATACTTTTGTATATGTTGTTCATCTACTTGGGAAGGTATTCTGTGTTGGCAGTACTGTTGTAGATGGCATACAGTTGTCAATAGGTCACTGTTGGAAAGTTTCCTTTTTTTTTTTTTTTTTTTTTGACATGATTCATGACCCAATACACACTTGTAAAAATTTCACTAGAGGTGGGGAGAAAACCAACCAAATCCCAGAGTTCTTCTGATCCCCTTGAAGACAGGATAAGCAGAAAAGTAGAATGGTCTTATGGGGGAAGCCTGTCAAATATGCAATACATCATTACCATCTATGATTGCATGAAAAATAAACAGAAAAATTAAGTTGGCACTTTAGGGTTATTGTTTTTGACATTTCGATGAGTCTCAACTGTGATGAGCTAAACTAAATATCATCCCTGTTTTAGTAGTAGTATGGAACTTGTTGTGGTCTTCCATGTGTTAAAGTATTGGCCCTGCTGTTCCATCAGCTTTTATAGCCTGTCTGAAGCTTTGTGTTGCCTGAATGAAAAAAGCTACAAAACTTGAACTGCATAGTTTAAAGATGACTTGAACATGCATAAATTTCTTCAGTTATGGTAATGATAGCAGTGGACATGTCTCCTATGTGATACACACAGAGAATCTATTGTGTGCTAATTTCTGTGTCACAGTTTGTAACTTCTAAGAAACCACTGGTTTTACCTGTACATAGGTGAACAGATTCACATATTACCATGTTGTTTTGTCTTCTACTGTTTCATTTCATCTGCGTAAATTTGAAGGTGACTAAGATCCAGGGAGAAAGCAGTTTTAGATGGTGTTTTTCTACTTCATGCAATTCTGATGAAGCCTTTTATGGAGGCAAATAGTGTTGAGCAAAGTTGTAATGTCTCTGAACATGTAACTTGCTGCTAAATTTAGAACATTTTTTGAACACACATTTCCTTTAACTCTGAATGTGACACAGGTAGAATTGAAGAAATCTTTCAGATTCCATGAAACTTAAGAAAAATAATCCTATGAACCGTTTAAGTCAAGTGAAAACTGTTTAGAATAGGTAACTGCTTGTAAGAACAGCAGCATATAACAAGAGACACAGAGTTCCACTCTCTTATCTACAGCTGTGGGATCTAGTCAGCTGTAGGTGATTCCTTGGTTATGTTGCAACGGCTTCAGGTGTTTGAACTTCCCGCTTAAGTGATGATAGGTGTAAGAAAGCACAGAAGCTGTGGGATCATTTCCAAAAGGGTCAAAATTGTTCAGAACTCCTCAATGGAAGTTCAACTAAAGAATAAGATGATAGGAAAAAAGTTGTCTCTAGAAATGCATGTTGTATTTCACAAGTCAGAAACACGTATGAAGCAGGATTGGATTTCCTTCTGTGAGCAGTTCCTCTGTGTAGGTTGGTAAGTGCCACCAAACCATTTCATGTATGCATATGCACTGAATGCATATTGTAGCTCTTGATTTCTTGTACTGTAATATCACATGCCTTTCAGGATTGCTGTAGCTGCCTTATCAGCTCTTAAAATACTTGATGCACAAGTTATCTCTCTAAGATTTGAGAAGGAACTTACCTCCCTGTCTTGCAGTTCAATTCAAAATGTACAGGTGTGTCAAGCTGATAAAGGTTGCTGAAATGAAGACCAAAGAGAAAACCAAAAATCTGCTAGCAGTGGATGTAATGGCCCTCTCAAAGACAAGATTCTATTTTTGGGACTTATTCCCTTCTACATTTATTTTGTAACCAATATAATGTCTGGTTTGTATAAAAATCTTTTTTTATTTGAGTGCTTTTGAAAAAGATAATGTGTTTACCTGTCTTGTGATAGCTATTATGATCATATTGCTTTATTCTAATTTAAATACTTTTCACAGTTTCTAAATTTTCTTCCATTTTAAAGTTAAGTGCTGTGGCATTTAGTGTTTGGGGTAACAGTAGGAGATACAGAATGCCGTAGGACATGAACTGGAGGGAGGATGTAGCTTGGATTTTTGGATAGCATGTTAACTTAGGCAATAGTGTAATTCTCCATAATACAGCTATTAGTTGCTGCTCTGGATGGAAGCTCTATGAAAGATTTATAGGACCAGATTTGATTTCCTTTGGAGAGATAACACTTCCTGACTCTGAGGGCAAAAAACATTCTTCCTTACCTTGACTGTCTCCATGGATAGTTGTTCATTTCCTATTGCTTACTAGCTATCTCGTTTGGTGTTTAAGCTGCAGTCTTAGACCATGTTGGAGTTTAAAAATGTCATCCTCTTTTACTTAGTATTGAAAAAAGCAACCTACCTTGATTATGATGTACTGCCCTTGTTCCTGTGCTTAATTGGATTTTTCTATGACTTTTGAAGACAAAATACTCCAATTGTGATTGTCTCTATAAAATCCAATGCATATTAAGTTATTGTGTTGACTTCAGATTGAAGCCTTTAGTTCTCATGTACTCCTTTCAAATCTAGATCCTGAATTGTCCCATAAAAGGAGTTGTGTAAATAGCATAGCTTACAGATCAGGAAGGTAAGTCAAACAAAAAAAATACCTACGTAGAAGACGACAAGAAATGGAGTTAGGATTAGATATGACACTTCTATCTATAATTGTTAGCTATCCTTTAGACTATTTGAGAAAAAAATAGTATCCCAAAAAATACTATCCCAAAAGCTAGTATCAGAAATACTCCTTGAATCCTTATTGCCTTCTTTTAAAAATTATTGGTTAGAATCTGTTGTTTTCTATAGCTTTTGTGTATGTACAGTTGTTGATAACACTGGGAGCAACACATGCATAAATGTGCTTTAGTTAAAGGAGAAAAAGATGCTATTCTCCAGCAATAAGATCCAGATCTTGCATACATGGAAAAAATATAACATTTATGAATGGCTCTTGCCTGATCATTTTGATCAAAACACACTGCTTCTTAAAAACTTTAAAATTTTATGACCTCAGTTCTGTTCTCCCTGTTTTGTCATGGCTTTACCTCATCATTCATAGCCAATATCTCCTGATGACAACTACATATATCCCATTGTGCATTACTGTTTTAACATCCTGGCAAGTGCTGAAAAGGAGCTCATCATGATTTTGTTTGTTAAGAAAATACAGTTGGACCATGAACTTGTTGAAATTAGCCTCATGCTGTTTTGTAGAGTTGGTCTTGGCAATGCATGAGATATTAAAATGAAAATAATAACTAGCAATCCTGTTCAATAAAAGCATTGAGTTATTATACTGGATACTTTATTAGGTGGAACAGTAGTGGTATAGACAATCCAAGACAAGAAGAAAATTTATATCCAGCTAACCTTAGTCAGTTGGAGAAGTAGCAGCAATCAACTCTGGTTGGGCTGGTTCTTGAGAAGAAGCATGCACGGTGGCATTCCTCTAGTGTTAAAGAGTGAAAAAAACCCAGTCTAATTAGATGAAATAGGAAATGAGATTATATGAGTCAAGCATATTTAGTTAACTAGAGAACACAAAAAGGTTCTGATGGCATTTGCCTAAAGGATACAGAAAATGCACTAAAAAGCATTTTTCTAGTTAATGGGTGAAAGCTGGTGAAGTGTTTGTCTCACACTAAGTACAACAAATAAAAAATGGTTTCTGTAAGACAAAAAAATTATTGTTTTGTATATTTTTTGTCCTTGTAATGCCTTGCACATAAAGCTTTGTTTATAGCATTTTATCTTTGAGAGAATCATACTTGTGTGTGATGCTTAGAAGACTTTGAAATTATTTTCTCAGGTTTTCATATACAGAAATTAGTTAGATCTTGGAAAGTTTATCACAGAACTTTGAGTGTCTTTCTTCCTCACTTATTTTCTGTACATTTCTTATATTCTACAGAAAGCTTTTGGTCATTTAAAATAAGATCATTAGATAATACAGATTCCCTTTTGGTTGTAAAAATGTTGGTAGTGATTTCCAATAGTTAAATTACACTGTAATCACACTTGTAATGAACATTTATTTGAAATCTCCTTTTACAAACAGCAGCTCTAAGTGCAACAAATTCTTCGATTGTTATTAATATTTATTAAAAAGCATACTTCTCTATGGCAACAAAGGAATTGTCCTCACTTCAGTAGAGATTTTGTAACTTTTCACTTTATTGGTACATTAGTGAAATCAAAGATACAGCTCCTAATGAATTGGCAAGGAACTAGATGAGGTATAGAATGTTCCCTGACACTTTCTAAAAATAATAATCCATAAAAACTACTTCTCTTTTCCCTTTTAGGGTTGTTTTTTTTTAAATTTAATTTTTTGTTTCTCTTCCAGTCATAGCTAAATCTACAGTTGCTTATCTTACCATAAAGAAAAATCACTTAGCAGCTTAAATGAATGACTTTCATTGATAACAGCAAGGGGCCTTGTTCACTGAAGTACTTGTAACAAACATTTTCTGTACTTCAGGGAAAGTTTTGAGTATGAAAGAGGCACAGGGCTGATTTCTAACTATGATCACACACATGATATTTCATATTTGAAATGTCTTCTGCCAAGATTATTTTGTGGATTTAGAAACAAGTGTGGTACTGCTGGGCTTCCACTTCGTGTAACTTCTGGCTCGACATGCCGAATGTGGTATGTCTGTGCTGCGCAACGAGGGGTTGTGTTGGGAGGGATCTCTACAAGCTTGATAAACACAGCAGTGTGTGTTCATAAAATGTGTATGCAGGAAGAAAAACAACCATATTGCTAAGGCAGTCTACCCTCATAAGAAAGCTGTACTCTGTCATGAAATGACAGTATCTCTTTGTGACATAGTAATAGTGTATCTGCCTGAAGTGATAGCATTATATATTTACATACAAAGTATCAGTCACAGGATTTTCTGTCTCTAATGTATATAGTGCTGGGTGTTACTGCACTACAAACTGTTCTGTCATAACACATTTGGGATAAAAGCTGCCTACAGACCAACATCCTCACTCTTTAGTTCAGTTTAACATATGTATCTTTTAATAATAGAACTCATAGAATACAGCTAGAAGGTAGTACGAGACAATTCTACAAACCACTAAAAAATGTATGACATGAGGAACTTTTGCTTGTTCACTGAGAGTAAAGCTCCTGACTTTTGAAAGGCTAACAATGGTCACAGCAAGCAGAATCTGCAATTTTGCACCTTATCTGTAAAAGTTATAACCTTTGATACTTTGAGTACCATAATGTAATAGTGGTTCAATGTGCTCTCTACAACACTTTATGTCATCAATCCTTGAAGACTTTTTAATCACTTGCTGGTTGCAGCCTCACTTATTAATGAAAGTCCTATTTCCTTGTTTAGTTAGTCATGCTGAGGAGAAAACTCATGAAGTAAAACACAACAAAGAGGTGTCAAAATATTTATAAGGCAGATCTCACCTGTGCAACTTAGGAGTATTTCTTAGCTAACAACTGGATGGGTGCCCAGATGTGTCTTGATGCTGTATTGAGATGTGACACAGGCAAGTAACACCTTTTCTTCACTTTCTTATTGTCTGCATCCACTTTTACTTCCATTGGAAGGAAAGTGGCTTCCTAGCAAGGGTAGATGTATAACTGCTTCAAGCAACTGGTGTACCTGGGACTGATTTACCCTCGAGCATATTTGCCTTGTGATTTAGACACAAACATAGGTACAAACATAGCTGTACAGCAACAGCTGAAGCTGTAAGCGCACTTGTCTAGTAGTTACTTGTCCTGTGTGGGTGTGAAATACTTGCAGAGTTCCCAACCTAGAAGGTTCAGAGAATGTGTTGTTTCAGAAACATATTCTTTTGTGTTTTCAGAATGGAACTGTATCCCAGTTTGCAGTTTGCAAGAAACTTGAAAATAGTGGTATTGGGAGAAAAAATTGATCCATAACTACATAATAGGAGGCACTCCATGAGCCACAAATTCTGCTTTTTCCCCAGCTATACCTACCCTGTCTCCTGAACAACTAAACCTAACAAGAATAGTGTATCTGTACCAGCAGGTCAGAACAGGATGGTTTGGTTAGATTGCTGGTAGGTGATGAAATTTTGTGTGAGAGGGAGGAAATTTCCTGCCCTTTGAGGGGGCAGGAAGTCTATAAAGACATAGCTGGTATCAGAAATGCAAGTCAGGGCGATCGTAATTTGAGAGGGCAAAATTAGTAATATAATTGCACCACAGTAGCAATAATTACTGTAATTATTTTTATTTACATTAATTTAATTCTGCACTAAATGCCGTAATTAATATCATGGACACATTGTGATTTGTGGCCTTTGAAGTGAAAGATGGTTCAGAGAGCTTTCCCCTTGCATGGTGAACAGCAGCTTCCTTTTTGAGGTTACAGTGTTGTAGTTCTATACTTTAAATAAGATGAAACTCAGTCTTCCAAATATGGAAGGCACTGGCCCCTTTGGGCACTGTTCAGTATTCACTAATCATCTGATGTCTGACTGATCACTGTGTAAATAGAAGTCTCAATGTAGCACCTGGCAATAACAGGCTCAAGCCAGAGTATGAAGGTGGAGTCCTCAGCACCGGGTACAAGGCTGGGAAGAAGATGGACTATCAATATGGGAAGGGAATGTCACAGTACCAGCTGTTTCTGCTGTGAGGGGAATTGAGAAGGCGATGCTGAGGGACATGGTTAAGTGGTGGGCCTAGCAGTGTTAATGGTTGAGCTCCATGATCTTAGAGGTCTTTTCCAGTCTAAATGATCCTATGACTGAAAACTGGAAGCTGCCAGCTGGTGAGTAAATAATGGAAAGAGGCAAAAGCTTGGGGCTGGCAGCGTGCTTCTGAGAGGATGGAAGTATTCTTAAGGAAGAGCAAGCTGGAAGATCTGGGGGCAGGTATACCGAGAAAAGAGGGCCAGGCCACGTGGGGAATGGATGATGCCTTAGGAGAAGAAAAATAGAAAGACCACAGATATTTTATCTAGACTGGAAAAGGGTAAGTAGAATAAATGGGTGCCTATAGCCCGTCATGCCTTCTCTCTGATTCCTGGCAATCCTGCATGGATGTGGAGCATTTGCCACCAAGAGTTGAAAGAGTAGCCTAAAAGATCCCCTACAATGTGGGGCGATAGGCTTAGGCATATGAGAGGCTTACCAAGTTGAAATACATCAGCGAGATGAGGTAATTGAATACATCTGTGCTGCAGGACCCGTTGCAAATGGGAACAATACATTGCCAGAAGAGGCTCCCATTGGTGTGGAAGGCACCTGGCCATGCCCCAGCCCAGCTGGTGTGCATGAAGCCATTAGCTGTAATAATTAACTTCACAACTTCTTCAGCAGGGTGGAATGAGGCTTTTTGCAGGGTCAGAAAACAACCTGTAATAAGACTTTAAATAAGAAGATTTGATGAAGATGCACCATAAATGGATTAAAGAAGCATTCTTAAGTATGCTTATAATAGAGTAGGTGGTTCCTCCTGAGCCTTACTGTCATCTTACTTCCGCTCATACTTCTTTTGGGATTAAATGTGAGCCAAAGAGAGACTTTGTTACCTGAAGGCTTTTGGGGAAACAAGATGCCCGTCTTTGAAAAGGCAGTGAGTGCAATCTACATTGCGCTAGGAAACCGTGGAGAGGAGGCTGAACTGCTTTGGATTCCTGTGTAGATTTTTGCTGAGAAGGAGGTAAGAAGGTGATGTTGCTGGGAAGGATGAACTAGAGCCTAGCTACTGCTGTGGTTGGCATGGAGCTGAGTTGT
The DNA here is from genome assembly GCA_013399695.1 of Formicarius rufipectus. Lineage (NCBI taxonomy): Eukaryota > Metazoa > Chordata > Aves > Passeriformes > Formicariidae > Formicarius > Formicarius rufipectus. The sequence goes on along the minus strand of VXAU01002379.1, from coordinate 200,583 downwards.
GTTTTTTGTTTTTCTGAACCTGCACTGATTGCTGCTGCTTTTCTAAGTGCTGAGGATACTGGCCAGAGAGCTGTGCTCCAACCAACATGGAAAACATAAGGGAAGCATGAGGAACTGTAATGGCAGATTTCTCTAGGAGCAAGCATACTACAGTAGTAGCTGCAGCATGTAGTGCTTCTAAGGGAACCCTGAAAAACAAAGTCTTTATTCAGTATTGTTCGGAACTGTTGCAAAAAGGGCTGAAAATAACATGATTGCTGTGGGGCATAATTTGTGAGCACCATAAAAATTAGGGAGGGGGAAGTAGCTGCAGATCGCTTGTATTTTTCCTGGTCTACATGTTTAGCTGTTTATTAGTGTACAGCTGAATACAACATGAAGTTGGGTACCTGAATCCCAGTGTGTTGCCCCACTTTCTCTGGCTGTGCTAGTGCTGGGGTTGCTCAGCAGAATAAGCAAGGTGTAACACAATACGCCTGCCACTTGTGCTGTCTCAGGAGTGGGGTTGCCATGCTGTTCTGTCTGGGCCAGCTGAAAGAAATTTGGTTATAGTTCATAATTTTCTATTTTTGTTTTGCTTTGTGACTTGTCATTTTTATGTGTGTGAACTGTGATTTCTGAGAACTGTTAATGAGTTCATTTGGTTGCTTTAAACTGAATATAAAAAAGTTTTATGAAGGTATCATTCTTGCTCTTTTAAATGGTTCTGTCCTATTAGGTGTCCAGACTGGTATTTTTTTATTATTATTATTTTTGTATTGTTTTGTTTTATTGCTGTAGAGGGATCTGGACAGCTGAATTGTGGGCCAAGGTCAACAGTATGAAGCTCAACAAGGCCAAGTGCTGGTCCTGCATCTAGGTCACAATAGCTCCAAATTTCCTACTTTCCAGGAGTGGTTTGAGCAAAATTCATAAATATGTACATATTATAGTGGCCATTAAGCAGAAAAATATGTAAAATTTAAATTTAATTATTTCAAATGCTTTGTTTTCTCCCCTAAAACATAAGGTGTCAAGGAGGAGTAAGACTGTGACTTGCTGACACTGCTGATAAAGAAACACTCAGCTTGGTCTGTAGTAATTCCTTAGTGAAAGCATGGGGAAACATGCAGGGATGTCCAGGTTCTCTGGGTCTGAACTAGAATGTGTCTGTAACAAAACTGACTGTATTTATGTGGTAATGCAGCCAGTATCTGGTTAAATGGGGTATGAGTTAATAAAACCTTGTCAATGCTACTCCCCAAATGACTCTGGTAGCATGTGATCCCACTTGCACATTTATTGGCTTTTGGGCAAAGGCAATATGAGGTTTGCGAGTTGGGTCTAACTTCAGCTGCTGCTGCGAATTTGTGTAGAACACTTAAGTCTGTCTTCTCCCTTAATTCCCACTGTCTCCCTGAAGCAGCAGTAATGGAATAATGGTCCATCTTGTGTATCAGTTTAGAGCATTGCTAACTGCAAACTGATAATGGTTATAAAACACCTAGAAAATGAATAACCATCTTGGGTGAGATCAAGTTCCCACTCTGTTATTACCACAGAAATAAAAGCACATCAGTATCAACTTGCCTCAGGTCTGCTTTTGACTCCAGGCCTGACAACACGAAGGCCAGCTCCTGGGGAGGCAATGTGTGACTCATAGTGGTAATAGAGCTGTCTGTTCTTCAAAATATATACAAATCAAGCTAAAGTGCTTCAAACCTTGGAGGTAAAACACTGCCTGGTTTCTGTCTTCTTGGCAGGGAAATTGCAGGGAAGTTTCTCAAGATATTTGAAAAAAAAAAAAAAAAGAAAATTTGAGCACTTTGTGAATAGACTTGAGAACAGCAAAACAATATGCAGCACGATGGAAGCCAAGAAGAAAGGGGGTGGGTGGTAGTAAGAAAAATTTCTATAAAGAATACTGAGTACTCTCAAGGTTTTGCCTTTCTGTGTTTCTGTGATACTATTTGGTATCAAAGCCTGTATGCTGAAGTCCATAAATCTGACTTCTTACAGCTCAGCCTAGCTACCCCACATAGGAAATTTTCCTTTACAGCTATAGTTCTGAAAGATAAAACCCAATGTTAGCTGGGACTACTCACTGAAGTAGCAAAATTCTGTGTCTTCCCCCCAGGAGTAGGATTTAGCATGGCTGACTGCTGCTATTGACATTAATTTGTCTGGCAAACTAACTAGAAGTGTCTTCTCTACTGGCAAATGCTAAGATCCAAGATGACAAGGTGGCATCTATCTAGTCATGAAAGCTTATCTTGGGCTGAATTTTTAAACTCTTTATTCTTTTAAAGGAGAGAAAAAGAACACAGAACCTCTCTTGATGCGAACTAACAAATGCAGGAGTCCTAGCTGGCTTTGCAAAACTGGAAGGATGTCCAGTCTATCTGGATCCTAGTCTGTGTTGATTTGATTCGTTCGTGGTCAGGAGAAATGAGCCAATGTTCTTTTTTACTAGGACTATATATTTTATAGCTGAATCTAGCCAAGTTAAAAAAAAAATAAATCTCCTTTTGTCAAAAATACACAGACTTAACCTGAAGGCTGGGATCAATGTATTTCCTGTAGAACTTGTAAGATTATATAGGGTGTATCCTTTATGGTAATTTCTGTTGGCTTCCTTGAACACTTCCTTTTGATAGAGTAGAGCAGACCTCGCTCATGCCTTTTCTACTAAGAGAATGTTTGAGATCCAGTCTTTGTGAGTAGCTGTTGATGTCTGAAAACTGGGATAACGAGGCTGGCCAAGCCCTTGGCAACAGAACCTGCCTGTGTGGGCTGCAGGTCAGAGCAGCTTTTAAGTACTGAGCCAAGGTACTAAGTGCTAGAGGGATTGCAGGTGTGGGGGCAATGATTGCTGAGTCACACAGCAGTGGGTAGAGGAGGAGGTTGAGGTATGGAATAAACCAGAAAGCTCAGATCCCAGCAAAGATATGTGCCCTGGGATATTTGTGATACAGGACCTGAAAAGGCAGTCTGGACTGAAATAGAGCAGACGACATTAGACCATACTCCTCCCAGCTGAGAGCTCAAACTTGCTTAACGTCTGTAGCAGGTGATTTCAGGGACAGCAAGTTGGAGAAATTGTTTGGAGTCTGGAGTCTTAAAGTAGAGCTAGATTTGGCTGCTCATTTGCGGATGGTTGCTTAGGCTGTTTTCTGGGTAAGAAATGACAATTCCTCTGGTCCCGTTTAAGCAACTGGGTGCAACTGTGCTTTTCCACAGAAGGAACTGAGGATTGTTCAAACTCATCCATATTGCAAAAATTTTGTACTTAAGCCTGAGAAACAAAACATTGCAACCTCCCTTTCTTTCCCCTATTAAAAAAGCTTCCAGAGCTATAGTGAACACTTGCAAAATAAATAGGAGCAGAGGAAATTGGAATGGAAAAATCTCTTGCTGGAGATATGTACTATGACTTTACATTTGTATATTCTTGAGCTTCTAATATCACTTGCCCCTTTGGTAAATTAGTTTTGTGTGTTTGTTTGTTGTTTTTTTTTTTTTTTTTTAATTTTTTTGGGTTTTGTTGTGTGTGTTTTTGGGTTTTGTGTGTGTGTTTTGATTTTTGTTTTTTGGTTGGTTGGTTTTTTTGACTATTTACTAGTCTGTTCCTTTTGTGTGAGCTGTTTGATCTCAATGTTGGTGCAAAAAGTTCTGATGAAGTTACCAGTGCCATTCTTGCCCCGCTTATTCTTAAAATTGAATCCCCTTCTTTTTGCTTGAAATTAAGATTAAAAAAACCTTAATCCACCATGGGAATATTTGTGTCAGGAAACAGTACTGCAAGTGTGCCAGGAGAAGCTCTCAAAATTCTTGTTTGTAGTATGCATCTTAGGCATTTCTTCTATTCAGTGTCTTTCCCAAAGTTGTTCATGGATAGGATCATTTTTCACAAAAATCAAGGCATGCTTTTTAAGACAAGTCCTGTGTTAATGTTCCCTTTAACCTACTAACAAGATGGAAAGAAAGGAAATGTAAATTTTGCCTATAATAACAAACTAAGAAATATAACTCTCAATAAGGTCTTAGAAAACTTAGATGGATTCTATTAAGATAAAAATTCCTTGCTCATGAGACACCCTGTAGCTCAATAATGTAGGAAATAAGGAACAATATAGAGAATTTATTTTTCCTCCCACAATTAACCATTTAATTGTGGTTTTCAAGGAATGTCAAGAGGAAAGGAACTATTGTCAACTGTGGGTGAAGCCTTTCTGATCTTGCTGACTGATATAGCAGCTGGAGAAATTAGTTTGCTAGCTTCGAACTTCATTTTCTTTAAGGTTTTCCCATCTTTGTTACCAGCATAGAATAATACTTGTCTGTGTTACAGGTCACTTGCTGCTTTTGTAATCACTCTAGTGCTTTCATTGCCTTCAGTGCTGCTGGCAACTCAGCTGATGATTTCATGGGAGAATTGCCACTGAAACACCTGGTTCATCTCTGCAATGTTTGCTCATTTTGGATTACCGTATGAGGTGTTTTACCAAAAAGTAACAATGATTATGCAACTGTGCAGAATATGTGGGCTGAGGGGAGAGAGCCCCTCATCTGGTTTAAATATGCCTTGGTCTCAAAGCTGCTCTGAACTTTTGTGCAGAGTCCATCCTATAAATACTGCCTGTATTGGCAGAAGTAACACTTTCTGCTCAACTGCATGACCCCAATTCTTAGTCATAAGTGTGTGTTTCATAAACTGAGGCTGAGGGATTTTGTGAAATGAGACCAGTGGTCTTCATCCCTCTTACTGGATGGCTGCCTCCATATGACTATAACATAAAGGCAGCTTTAATTTTTCTGTTGTCAGATTCCACCTTTTGTGACTATTTCCCTCTCTTTGAAAGGAAGCCATGTACAGAAAAAGACATTCTGTACTGTTACATGTATGAGGGGTTCCTGTTAATACCATATTGAAAAATACCCTTTGGAAATAAGTGGAAATGGATTTGTTGTCGTAATTTGCACCACCTTACAGAGTTTTGATGAGGGAATTTGCCAGTAATTAAAACAGTGGCTAGATATGTCAGGGAAAACAGTTTTGCGTGTGGTAGACTGCAAATATTTAGTGCATAGGTACTGGTTGTTCCTCATGTTTGGAAACAACTTGCTCTTCTGTTGTGAGAGAATTAACAATAGACAAACAACACTTACAGAACTTGGAGGGTGCTGCATATTATTCTAAGGCAAAACCAAGTTATTGAGTTGTCAGATATTTATCAGTTGTTAACTGCATCACTTCCTATCTCAGCATAGCTGTGATTACTTAGAGCTTGTATAAGTACTTGTTTGCTTTAAGCTGTGAGGTAGCAAACCAATTGCTAGTGGCCAGCTGCCTTTGTAGGTGGAAAAAGTTTTCCCACGGCCCAGAACAGGTACTTGAGATACAGAAGTAAGCTAGCTGCACTGCACTGTGCTGGAAAAACTCTGAGGAAGTTTTAGGGTGTGAAGAGTCCACATTGCTATGGTCATTTCTGGCATATGGAGGCACTTGATACCTCCAAGTCCTCCCCAAAATCAATCATCATATCCATGACTTGTTAGGAATTAAAAATAAGTTTTGAATGATAGTGCTAGATTGTTCTCAGTACACATAGATGTACATCCGTTTCCTACACATGGGAAATTATTCCCTGTTTGTCTAGAGTGGTCATTTCCATGCTTTTCGTATGACATAAAGTTATTCAGAGAGATCTCTGCTAGGGCAAAAAAGCTTGAGGTACATTGCAGATCTGAAGTGGTTGTCTTCCAGTTACAGGAGAGATCACAGCTGGAGGCTGAAATGAAGTCAAACTCCTTTGAAATGCTGACTAAATAGCACCAACCTTCAAAAGAAGGACAACTGACAATGCCTGAATACTACAGACATGTAAAAGACACATTGTTGGCTACTAGAGAAAAGGCTGGGGCTTGGGGTTTCTTTTTCTATAATGTCTCTCTGCTCTCATCCTTTTCTCCAAACCCCATCCTGCCATGAACTTTAAGTTTTTCCTATGATAGCAAGCATTTTTTTTCTTTTTTAATTTGACACCAAGTAGCCAAATAATTCCATGCAATGTTTCCAAAACTCAGCAGAACTACCTGGCTGGACTTTGATCGCAAGTCTGTCAATAAGTGGAACAAAAAGACAAGTAAAGGTATCACTACCAGTAACTATTACTGCTGTTAATAATTTTAAGCTTTGGTGCAACTGCATTTATTTCTCCTTTTCTAATCCCTAAAGCATTATGTAGAATACAGAAATAGAGCCTTTTATATATCAGGACTCTATAATAAAGAATTCTGAAATTCAGCAACTAGAAAAAAACCTTATGTATGTGTGGGAAAACTTAATTTTGCCTAAAGAATGTAACTTTCTGCTTCTTAATTTGTGGTGCAGATTCAGCAAATGTGCAATTAAGCCTTCTAGCAGGTCTGTAGGACTGGTTTCGTAATCCTTCCTTGGAACACAATAAATACAAACAGTAATCAGAGCTTTAATGAGTGTAATCTATCATAAAATACTTAACAAAAAACTGTGTGCAATATTACCTCCTGGTTCATACTTCAAATATTCCAACTGTATTAAAAGAGTGCAGTGATTGCTGAGTTCCTACGAAAGCAGGGAGAGCAGTCATCTAAATAAGTATCAGCCTAGGATTAAACCAAACCAGGTACTACTTGTGACTTCAGGCAGAACTTGCTGACCGTTGGGTTAATTTAACTCTGTTGCTTACCTGCTCATGCCCCTGAAATGTTAGGAGACTGCTGCTTAAAAAGCAGATGGTTGAAAAGACTGTGTAAATGTGATTCTCAAGGGACTAACACATTCTGCTAGTACAAATTTTACTAGTTTCTTCCTGAGCATACACAATAATGTGCTACAGGAGAAGTATCTTGCCTTGGTAGAAAGCTTAATTCTGTTTGTGTTCTGAAGATCCAGTTGCAGTGCCTTTTCTATAGGTATCTTGTGGTTCCACCAGAGAAAAATGACATCAGTTTGAAACCCATGTGTGGCAACTGCTGCAGGCAGTCTCTTTGGCTTTCCTTTGGATTACACTCGTTAAATCCACTGTGGAAATCAATTAAAGGAACTGACTATTCCAAAAGCTTATGTGAATTTCTCTTCAACTGACTTGCATCACAGTGTTGTTTCCAAGAGGTCTGCCAGTCTGACCTGAGTATTAAATGGAATATCACACTTCGTGGACTAACCATCTGATTCATTGTGACAGTTTTTTCCTCTAATGTGTGAAGTTGTAATTAAAGGAGGAACATGTGGGAGACAGTATAAAAATCAAGAGATAAAATAAGAAACTGAACTGCAAAGGCAAGGAAAGAACCTTGTAATTTATTACTCTTCAGAGAAATATGGGAACAATATACTAGTGTATATAGTGCAGCATATACTAGCTGCACACATAGTTGTATATCCTGATTAAGAAGCCCCAAACCATTTTGATCAATTTTACCTAAATACGGAGCATTCTACAAACTTTTCCCATATGCTTATAGAAATTTGACAAAGTAAGTAATAAGTACAAGGAAAAATGCTCTTCACGATTTTAATAGCTAAAAACTCCAGTGTGAATGTGTGTGCCTGCATGTGCATGACACCAAGCTGAAACTGTAGAAAGGGGTGAGCATGCCCCCAGTCTGAGCCTGCACTGATCTGAATATTCTAGTCTGAGTTGGCCTCAGAATAGATCTGAAAGGGACATCTGCTGCAAGTTAGCTTGTGTTTTGTAGTAAGAGGGCATTAGTCAGTGCTCCTTAGAGACAGATGAATTTTCGGGGTAATTTGGCTCACTGAAGAGCAGTGTCAGTGGATTCAGTTTCATTAGGCTGAAAGTTAATTTGTCTCTGAAAAATAATACTGATTTAGCTGGAAACACTGGCATTTTCAGTCCCAAGCAGTTTTTAAGCACCAATGTGAAGTCATTCCCTGTAAAAATGTAATGGAATTTTTGAAGACCTCAGTTTAATATCAGTTATGGTTTTACTTCATTTACAGCTATTAAGATGCAGAAGTTCTGTTGTAGAGAGCAGAGTAAATAGGCTGTGGAAAAGGTGATGGATGACTTCTGGCAGGCAATAGTTTTCCATATTTTATCACTTTACATAAAGGCCATTTAGCAAACTAATAGGGTTTTTTTTTATGGCAGCTGTGGCCTCTGTGTAGTTCATGTCAGAGGTATTTAGACATTTTGACCACCATGGCAATGGATTCACTAGCCACCTTGTTATGCCTGCCTGGCATGACTCAGACCCTGTAGTGATAAGGATCTCTTTAAACCATAATTATGAATACCTCTGGATACCCTGTCTTCAGTGAAGCCCTTGTTAAAAGCCAGTTGTAACTCGCTGATCCCATACTTGTACTTGGCTGTGTGGGGGGATTTGGGGTTAGTGTCATCCCAGACAGGCCCATACTCTTTTCTGGGGCAGATGTGGGCAGCAACGAGAAAACCTGCTGAACCTATCCCAAGTGATAGGTTGTTGGGGAATCAGCTGTTGTCTCACAGTGTTTGGGCCATCATTTTTCATCCATATGAGTTTAGTTACTTTTTCAAAGCTCTGTCTTGTACTGTAGGGCCACATTTTTTTGAAGGATACTAAATACTGTGGCTCATGTTGCTTAGAGTAGACTGTGAAATAAAGCTCATCCTTTGAGAATCTTACCAGAGTTGGTTGCCTTCATCTCTGAGCAGAGCTGTGTGGATAAGGGGGTCTTAGTCTGCAGTCGGGGATAGCTCTGTTTTCAGTGGCTGTAATGCAGTATGTTCTTAAGGAAGTGAAGATCCTGGGAAAGAGTACTTATCTGAGAACTGCCTTTTCTTGTGGCATCTCCTTCCCCTTGTGCTTACTACTATTTCTCTCAGCTGTTTCCTACTCTTTTCCAGTGACTTCTATTATCACTAGTGCAGTCAGGTTTGGAAAACCTTAAGGAGCGAAGGGAAAATTTGTTTGCTCAAGAACTTAACATTGTTCTTAGATGCCTGAGAACTACCAGAAGTGTGGAATTTATTATGGTTTATGATCATTCAGTCCAACTTCCTTTTCAGCCAGGGTGCCTAGCAAGCAGGGAGAAGGCTCTGAGAGCTGTGCTTGTACCATGAGGTGGCCTCCTCCAGATACGGACTAGTCCAGATCTTTGAAACACAACCAACAAATCTCCTGCTTCTGAGAGGATGGCTCTGCAACAACTTTTGATTTACAGAACATTGGCTGTTGCTCAGTAATTATTCTGTGTGGGTTTTACTGCCTGGCTAATGAAAGATCACTTGTTCCTCAGCTTCTGCTGGGTAAGAGCTGGCACACAGCAAGTACCGTGGCTTTGACTGAAGGGCTGTGAATCTAAAAGAGAGATGGCTTTCATTCTGGGCTGCAGGCTGTAATCTCAAGCAAGTAGGGCACATTCATCCTGTAAAGGAATTTGCATGTTTTTCCAGACAGGATTTTCATATTGAATACAATTTGCTATTAGTTATTCTTCCAGAATGGAGAGCTTGACTTTTCTCCTAATGGGCCATCAGGTGCACTTGATTTTAAACCTGCTGTAATCTTGCTTCTTACTGTGAGGAAAACAACGGTGAAAGAAAATAAGACAACTGGCAGCAAAATGAAATACAAATTGAAAATGGACTTAAGTCTCTAACCAATGAAACATGTAATACATTGTGTGAGTTTGCATCTACATTTGCAGAAATAGCCTGTGTTTTGATAAATGTAATTAAATACTGTGTTCTCATGTTACCTTTTTCCTGAAGGCAGCTATATGAATGTAGAGATAACACTTCCCTTTTTCTCTTGTAAACTGCTTTAGGCACAGACAATTATGATCTGGGAATATAGCTCTGTTTAGTGGAGTCTGATCCCAGGAGTAACACTTCCATGGCACAAATGAGTGGTTGTGTATCAAATGCTTACATCACTTATAGAATGATGCAGAGATTTTAGTCACTTGCTTAGGTGAAAAACCCAACTTCTTAAACAGGTAACATGAGATAGGACCATGTCTTTATGATCTTTGTCCCTGTGCCAAAATCCAAAATTGCCACTGAAATTAGGCAGATTTCCCCAACTTGTCTTCTGCATTTGAAAAAGAGACCAACACCTTACTGCTCATATACAACAGTAAAATTAGAGAAAAACAGCCAAATTTTTATGCCGGTCTGCAAAACTACAAGTAAATATCCAAAGCATAAGATGGAGAGAATTGGTGTTAATGCTCCAGTTAGACACTTTCATGTGTGTACTGGCTAGTGCTTTACAGACCCTTTTATAAGGAAAGTGTGCTTTCCATATTGTGTTGCTGTAATAGATGAATAATAAAAGTAATATCAGGGTAATGGGAAAAGCAGAGATTGCACATGTGCTGGGACTAATTCTATTTGGAGAAGCTCAATGAGAGGAACAGAAAATGAAAAATCTGGGAATGGGATAGTTAAATATTTTTACATAAGAAAAATTAAACAGAGATGCATTTATATATATATATAGCATAATTAAAAAAAGGGATGCTAAAAGGGGTATGAATTGCATCAACTTTCACTGAAAGCACTTTTACACAAGCAGTGTAGCTTTTTTTTTTTTTTCCCCCACAAGAAGCCAGATTCTCTATTTTAAAGAGGGTAAGATTTACTAATCTGTCCTAACTTTCTATTGAGGATTTCACTGGTCTCTTGGCAGAGCAGAATTTATTTGGGGATGTACAGCAGTGTATTTCTCCAATGGCTCCCTACTACAATACATTACACAAGCTTGGTGCTATCTTATGTGTAATGGGTTATTTAGAAGGTCAGTCAACTTCCTGTGTATGTCTACACATCTTTAAGCATGATCATTAAACACCTCAAACCTTAATAAAACTCTAATAGCAGTTGAAGGGAAAAAAATGACAGTTTTCTCATGTTTGTCGTGGGTTTTTCCATGCAATGTTTTCCTCTTCTTTTAGTGGAGGAAGAGGCACCTAGATGAAACACATGAGAACTACTAGAACACCTGTAAACAATAGCTACATTTTTTAACCTACAGTAAACATTCCTTTTCCAAACTTGTGCAATCTAAGGGAGATGTGGCAGGAGTACAACTTCCTGAGGTCATATAATGCTGAAGAACAGGTAGGGAGGGCCAAGTGTGAGTGTATTGCTTAACAAATGTGTAAAGTCTATTCAGAAGAAACAAAAACCTTAGTGTTTAACAGGTACTCCTTGTAACTTTTAATTAATTTGCTTCACTGTATTAATTTCCTGGTTCTGTTTTCTTCTGGGGCATGACCCATAAAATTAAATGGCAAAGAAATTCCAGTGTAGGCATATTCTGACCAATAAAACATCCAGTGTAATGGGCCTGTAGCCTTGCAAATCTGCACTTTGAATGGGATCTGCTTGTGCTGTTCTGCTAAGCCTTTTCTTTGGCTTCCTGTGCTTTGATTATTGTTGAGGGATAGAGTAGCTGATGCATTCTTTCCAAAGGGTGGAGGTGGGCATTGTGGAACCTTCTGTGGTGCACTGCTGTAGTTCAGCTAGTTTTGCTAGTTCAGCAGGGGCAGGAGGAGAGCTTAAACTCCTGTTTTCAAAATGCTTGTCCCTGCACTGATACCTGGTAACAAAGCCATGTATCACTTCTGACCTTACACTAGATTTCAAAGCAGCATCTAAATGTTTGGGTTTGATACCAGTGTTTGTAGTACTCGTTTGTTCTTTCTTCCTAATTTTTTTTTTTAATCTACAAATGCTGTTTCCCATATATTTAAGAAATTGGGCTGAAATATGATGTACATAATAAAAATACTACAGTTGAATTTAATAAAGATTTGGAATTCCTTACTTTCAGTTGTCTTCTTGTATACTTCTGGTTCCAAACTAAAATGAGAGCAGCTTCTGGTAATGAGATAAGTGTTTTATTCGGTCTGATAGCTGTGGTTTAGCATGCTGTGAGGTGATAACCTTAGGCTAACCTCATGGTTGTTCTAAAGAGTAGGTAGGAACATAACAACTGTGATGCAAAGACGTATAAAACATCCATTATGGATTATTTTCCCCCAAGTGCAGTGGCTGAGGCATGTTCCTACTACATATGCATATCAAATATGCTTTCAAATGGGTGAATTCCTGACATCAACTTTATTTTTTAGCAATACTTCCAGTGACTAATTTATACATACTTTCTTTCCATCAAGCTTGCCTTTTGGGTTCACTCCTTTGTATTTTGAAGTTACAGGTAATAGGCATGTCAAGTTAATTCTTTCTGTATCTTTAGACATATTCTGGGGTTATCCTTTCTTACCTGACTCTCTGATTTTAAGAGTAGCAAACCCTTCCCAGCTTTTCACACTTACCCCTCATGCAAGTCATTTGCACATGAAAGAGGTAAAAGAACAACAGATTTTTGAAGACTGTATGTGGAGGTGTTTAAACCAGGTTATCCAAAGAGGAAACCACAGGGGTTTGGGATTTTTTTGTTTGTTATTTTTGTTTGTTTGTTTTGGGGTTTTTGTTTGTTTGTTTTCCCCCCTATAAATAACAATGTATTTTCAACTTTATCCCCACAATTTTCTTACTTCAATGTAAGATTTTTGTTGATGTTTAAGCAACAACTGCAGATTCAGCAGAATCTCTCATCGATCTACTTCAAGTAATTGCCAAGTGTTCTAAGTTACTCATCCAAGCTCCTGGAAAATGTATGGTTTACTCACCCTGGAAAGGAAAATATGCCTGATTTCAGAATATGAATTGAACCTGGCATTTTGTTGCCTTGTCACTTCAGTCCTGAAGCTTGTCAGGATTTTTCTTCTAGGCTTATTGAGGGACTTGGTTTGTCAAGGTATCACTCCTCAGTGCTGGTCAGAAGTTACCTGAGCTTATTAGGTCTCTGGAATCAGTACTCCTAGGTTGCCCCACATGACCTGATTAGATCTACCCCTGTTTATGGAATGATGCATTAAATGTGTGTTAGCCACACAACCCGCAGATGGGATCTGGACAAGCAGGTGGCTCTTTATTTTGCATTCTAGGCAGGCTTTGCAAGCACTTTGGAAAAGAATTGTAACTGAAGGAGCTCTGCATCCCAAGCCTGACAAGAAACTAAAGCTGTGCTGTGATGCTAATTAGGAAGCTGGCTATTAGCAAGAATGCTATTGATCAAAACCGATTTGCCAAAATTAAAAAAGAATGTTGAGCAGATATATTATCTGGATGAATACTGAGACTAACAAAAAAATGTATCAGCTAAAATGTTAATCATAAATTATGCTTTCACATCTAGAGTAGGGACTGACAAGTGCAGTTATATCTGCTGAGTTAAGCCATCTCCACTTCTTTATAATTTACGTATTTTTGGGACTTCAGTTTACAGACCTTAAGACTGGGAGAACTTCTTGCATCATCTGTTTTTTGTTCCCACTACAGGCGCATTCCACTTCCTCATACATCAGTGCTTTAAAAACCCAAACCTTTAAACTCCCTCCTTCCTTCTCTACTCTCAAGCCCCTGCCTGAACCTCTTGCATATGCCTGAGTTCCCCTGATACATTCATTAATGTGGCCTTCAAAGGCACAGGCTCCTCTGATAAGGCAAGCCTCTGCTGGTTTTACTGTAATGCAGTCATGTGAAAGTAGGTGAGAGAAAGCAAAGAGTGTCTCTGGCAATATGATTCATTATAAAATAATTTGCTAGCACAGCTACTGATGCTTCTCTGTTAATTCATATTTCTCAGTGAGCACAATGAGAAGCCATTCCATCTAATGCAAGATACTAATTTAAAGCTGTCTCTCCTTAGGTTGTGGATATTTGAAAAGAAAAATTAATTTAAGTGGAACCTCTAGAGGCTACTGCATCCCAAAATATTTTATGAAATTTCAGTTTAAAAATTATGAACAAATAGTGTAGGTTACTGTTTCTTTGTCAGCCCATAGAGATTAACATGAGGCTGAGTTGTTACAACATGTTAATCACTGGCAACAGTAGCTTCAAAACAAATGGCTGTTAAGCCTCATTTATTTAAATATCTTAAACCATCTGAAGAGTGCTCTCCCATTATTTACTTCCCCTGCTGCTGCTTGGAAATACCTCATATTTGCTAGATGCCTTTCACAGTGAAAAATGAAACTCAAGAGGCTTGCAGTGGTTATGGGTAACGTGAATTCACCCATCCTTGCAACACAGCCAGCTGTTAAAGTGCTACACGTTTCAGCAACAAGTAAATAATTTAAGGTAGAATAATCATAATAAGAAGCTTTTAACTTCTGGTTCAAGCTTTCCAGTATTCTCTGTCCTTGGCAAGACATCTGGCGTATTCTGTGATGCTCTCAAGTCCTAGTCTTGTAGATACACACTTTCTATTTTAGCAGCTTTATGCTTTTTAGAAGTTAGGTGAAAATGGCTATTAACTGAAAGGACCCGAGGGAGCTGGAATTCCAAATGATTGTAGGCCTGATGACGGTCAGCTTCTCAGCACTGAATTTGTAGGTGTTGCATCCCCAATTCTTTTCAAATGGATGTTTAGTCCTTCCTACGGTACACCCAGATTTCAATGTCTTAGAGTGGACCTGGATTGCTGCTGCGAGGCCAAAGCACTCAAGTAGGAGGACAGACATGACCACTGGGCTTCAAGTGCATTGCTTAGAGATTTGGGGTTGAGTCTCTGGGCTTACCATTCTCAGCTCATGTGAGAACATTAATCCCAGGGACAAAACTTCCAAGGTGTTATATGCATGAACCTGTAGCAGTGGGGTGGCAGCTTACCACTGGTTGTGGACCCTCTGACAAAAATCCAGCTGGCATCTTGCAATCTGGACTTAAGCTACATGTAATAGCTTCTGTGCTCGGATAACGTGCCCTGCTGCCCAAGGCTCAGCTGGGGCTTTAACAGCAAGAGCATCAGTCTTCTTTTTCCTCCTTATTGCTTTAAAAATGAAAATAAATTTTGCAATATAGTCCTAGCAGGTAGTCACCACATTCGAAATTGGTGTACTTATTTAATGTTCTGTATAATTTAGGAGCTTGGTTTCGTTCACTCAGGGTTGAAAGCCTTCGACTGATCATTATTCTTCTATGCTTTGCATATCATGTTGCTATACAATCTTTTGTGTTCTCTGCAGTTATCTGGCTGAGTTGTAACCCAGCCCCTCTGCTACACTGAGACATAATGATTCATAAGAAATTCATATCTGCAGAGAAAATCAAATAGACTTAAAATGGCAGTTTCAATCTGTAGCAGCAATGCAGGCTATTACACTCTGCTTGCTGGAGAATTTAACGTAGTCTGTGTCACTGCAATCAGCTGAGCATATCAGCTGATAAGAGATTGTGGGTTTCATCCTGAAGAGATGGTGAACTGTCAAATAATGAAGATAATGTAAGGGAATTATGTCATTCCTGCTATTATGCTCCTTGTCTGTGCCCCATCATGTCTTCCCTTTGCTATTGCATGTACTGTGTCGCGCTGGTAATGCCTAAGTTCATCAAGGGGGCTTCTGAGCACTTGAAATACTTCTTGCAACTCACTGCTGGGTAGGCGAGGTTCTTTGCTATGTGAGGCAGTACTGTACTCTCTAGAAGCTTGCCTTGAATCCAGAGGAAAGAGGGGGAAAATGATGCTGGAAAAACATGAGGGAAAAAAAGAACGGTCCTAGAGGTTTCGTAGTTGGTGTCATAGTGTCAATGGTGTCTTTAGAAAGATGATTGCTTTCCCTCCTAAATTTTGCTGTATTGAATTTCTTCAGTAATGTATGTCCCTTTATTACAATGTTAAGACAATGACTAGATCACCTCTCCTGGGAGGAAAGGCTGAGGCAGCTGGGCCTGTTCAGCCTGGAGAAGACAAAGGGGACCTTATCAATGCGCACAAGTATCTCAAGGGTGGGTGTCAAGAGGATGAGACCAGACTCCTTTTAGTAGTGCCCAGTAACAATGTAGGAAGCTCCATCTGAATATGAGGAGAACCAGAGCACTGGAACAGGCTGCCCAGAGAGGTTGTGGAGTCTCCTCTGGAGATATTCAAGCCCTACTCGGACAGGATCTTGTGCAAACAGTCACAGGTGAACCTACTTTAGCAGTGCAGTTGAACTAGATGATCTCCAGAGATCCCTTCCAATCCCAACTATTCTGTGATTCTCCCTTTGCCTGTACTTGCTCACAAATTTTGGGGGTTGAATAAAATCGATGGGGCTGGGGTAGAAGCACTGTCAGCACGAGTCTGTGCTAGAAAGAGCTGTTCACTGTGGGTCTCTGGGCTGGGCAGTGGAAGGGTGTGCTCCGTGTGATGCTGGTGAGGCCACGGGCAGTGTTGGCTGCATCTGAGCACACAGAACCTGGCAGCTGCCTTCGTCTCTGGAAAGGATGGTGTGGTTTTTCCCAGTATTCCTGTGCAATGGGTCTGTCAGATAAACAGGGATACCTCCCACTGAGAGATTGTAACAGGGAGCTGCCTTTTCCATGGCTATTAAGGCTGAGCTCTTTAAGTTCAAGCTCTTCAATTTCAACTGCCTTCAGCTTCCCTGAAAACCCCCACTTTGTATTCGATGATTTGGTGCTGCCTCTGGATCTAAAATTAGCAACGACTTGGTTTTGCAAATAGCCCCTGGGGGCTGCTTCAGTGGCTTTGCACCAATTAGCTTGAGCACTGGTGCATTACATGTGTGTATGCTCAGACCTGTGACAGTCCATCTTGGACAGCCTTTCAGATCCTTCCCTCCCCACTGCTTCTCTTATTCTCGCAGTACCAGAACATTAAGGCAGTTACTGTAATTCTGAATGCATATGTGCAGCTGGGCTGTCAGCAAGGAATATGTGTGGGTGAGTGGCTGAGGGAGCATGAATGAATGATTGAACAGAGGTAAATGCAACAAAAGCAGTGGGTGGAAAGGGAAGGTTTGAAATAAGCTCACCCACAACTTCAGTATGTTTTTTTACAATGAGGTATACAAGAGGGAAGAGGATGGAGGGGTCTTTACTCCCCCAGCCATATGAATTTGTTGTGGTTTTGTCTTGGGCATATTTTTGCTACTATGCTTCCTTCAGGAATGGGGAAAATGCAGTGGCTGCCAGTGTTCTTAGAAGTCTGCTTAAATTTCCTGAATAAATAAGCTACAGCTTCTGTAGTGAGGGCAGGGAGTTTTGCTTAACTTAATGCTCCATGGAAAGCTGCTAGATAAGGAGAGCTTGGTTGTGTGAGACTGAGCAAGCAACTGACTATGGGATTTTCTGATATCCTAAACCCCAAAGTGTTTAGCAAATAGATTAGGTCAGTGAAGCAAAACAGACATGCGGATGTTTCATTAGACTGTTCAATTTAATGATATCTGTGATCTATTCATGGGGGGAAAAAATGTTTCCCATTGTTGAACTGGTTTCTCTCTGGGCTGTGTTGTGGTTTGGTTGTAGCTGCCTTGCAGAAGTCTAAGGAAGAATAAAAAAAGGAAATTTCTTGTGTGGTTGCAGAAGGATTGGATGGCCTGCTGTGGCCTTCTGGGTAGGCAACCATGCAGAAGGAGTAGGTAACCAAGATGTAAGAAATATGTGGGTGGATATTGGCTTTCCAAGCATATACCAAACTAAGATGGAAGGAAACCGAGGGAGCAGGGGATGCAGGTGCTCCTGCAGATGCACTAAGTGCTTGAGCAAGATCAAGCAGGAGAGAAGCAAACATTGTGGTGTGGTTTCCTTTGATCTAGGGGACTTACATGCTTTTCTGTAGTGCATAACTTTTTCTAGCCCTATCTAATCTCATTAGTCTTGATTTTGGTTTATGCTAATTTGCATTTTGTGGAAAATGGTGCCCTATCTCAAATACCTGCTGTCAACTGCCTGTTAAAACAGGTATCTTGTGCTCTTGATTGAGGTTTATTCTGTAACTTTACAGCTAATAATCTGGTAAGTGAACTAAACTGGTCTCCTCCCCATGGTAAAACACTTGCTTTTCACCCTGTTGTTGGTGGCCCAGAATGTACACACAATTCTGATACAGGCAATTCAAGTCCTGTGTCTCCTCATTTTTTTTTTCCAGTATTTGGCTTAAAGATAAGGTTAGAGGTGTTAAATTAGCTTGGAGAAATGGAGTTTGCTATAAAGATATAAAATCTGATTGAACTTTGCTTTGACTTCAGTTGGACAGTGATCAGATAGGCTGTGCAGATTCAATGTCTCCTTTTTCTTCAGCAGTGTCATAAACGCTCTAAATTATGAACTCTTACAATTTTAAATATTAATCTGCATTACTTGGTGCATTCAAAGATGAATAAGTGAGTGAAATGAAATTAAGAATCTCAGGGTGATAATGACCATCAAGTCTGGAAGACTGACCGACCAATATTATGGTTGTGGACATTTGGAACAGCCAAATCTCTCCTTGGAAATACTAGCTGATCTGTGCTGCAAATGGGAAGTTGTTTTTTCCTGACATTTAAACATCAGAAATTTGTCACTGTATTTCAGCCTTTTGCTGGTTAACCCTCATCCTAAGTTGGGACTATGTGCTCAGGCACTGGTTTGGATGAAGTGGGAAAGGTAGACCTGGAGGAAATAACTCAGCACAAGTGATATTTAAACACTGATATTTAAAAACCATGCTGGGGTTAAGCTACTTGTCTCATTTGGGAGGAGGAAGGGAGCCTGCTTTGGATCCACAAAGTTATTTGCTTGTTTTGTGAAATTGTAATACACCTTGTCCTCACAAGGCAAAATCGTGGTTTACAGCACTGGGCTGTAGGAAGTGATACTGCTTCAAAACAGTTGAAGTTTGGTGGGGTATGGATGGCAGGAGCAGAAGTGTAGCTTTCTTGCACTGTTTTGGGAAATCAGCCCATGCCCTAGAGAGCTGCTTTTGTTAGTACCCTGGTCTCAACGTCATTTTGCAAACAGTATGTGCTTTTTACTCTGAAGTGCCTCCAGTGTGCAGTTTATCATACAATTGGACACAAATCTGACATCTACTTTGTAAAACTGGCAAAAGAAATAGGAACTGTATTCAGATCCACACGCAGAAATAGAATGCAAGATCTGGTTAATGATACTTGGGCAAAGCAAACAAACAAATACAAGCCATAAAAACTGAGGAAATACATACTGTGTGATGGCAATTGAATTCAATGTTCAAGCTTACTCAGCAGGAAGTGATAACAAAAAGTATCCAGAAAAGAAATAATCCCATATGAGATGTTTTTATAATATATCTTCTCCCTGAGACTCCTTTCACAGTGTGTTCACATCTTGTAAACTCCTATTTCAGGTGGGCAGGAGAAAATAAATGATGTGACAATGCTTAAATGACATTGTAATTACCAGACCTGAGGAATGCTGCTGGTTCTTTCTTTGCCTTCTTTCTGGTGTTGCTATAGGTGCCTAATACTGAGAAATAAAAATACTTCAGTCATTTTTCCCCGCAGGAGTTAGTGTGATTTTAGCTTCCTCTTACTAAGGCAAGTCAGGCATGATATAAAAGCAACTTAAAACTCATTAGATGGATTAAAGAGAGACGAATTCTCTGTAGAATTCAGCAGAATTTTCTCACCTGTTTGGATCACTTTTTGGTCACTCTTGCTTGCCAGAGTACTTGTACCCCTGTTGGGACTGATACATTAAGTGATGCTGAAACTCTTGAACAGGAAGGCAGTGGAAATTGTGCAAGATAAAATATGCACTACAGTTTGTGGATTGCCCTGTAGTACCTATGTGCCATCTGTGTATTAATGCTAAAAAGTTTTTAGGAAAAAGTATTGTGAATTTTGTTTTGCCTTTTTTTTTTTAATGGTGTTGATACTAATGAGGACACTTGCTTGGCTTCAGAGGTATTTAATTAATCAGTAGAAACGGCGTCAGGAATTTCATTTAGTGCATCCCGTGGTTATAGCTACATTAGCCTTCCATTTTAGGGTGGATTCAGTGAAAGTTACTGGTTGTATTGTCTGTGATGGAGTTTTTAACTCAGAGGAAGCCTTCCCTTGTGGTGGTGTTGTTGGCTGGACTTCGCAAACGAAGATCTTGGGATAAGCCTGCGCAATGGATTTTTTAGGTGAGGCACAGGGTGCGCGGAACTGGCCCCACCCCCTTTACTCCTGAGGTTCATTTGCCACAGCTGAGCACGCTCGGACACAGCACAATTTACCCCTTGCCTAATCCTTTCCCATTCTCCTTCTCCTTTGTGTCTCTGTATACTGCCCTTGTGTGCTGTGAGCCAGACTTGGGAGAATGGCAGCCAGCATGGGCTGTTTGGTGGCTGGCAGCTGCTGGTATTCACTTTTCTGGTTAAGGGGAGCTGGGGAATTGCTAGGCTAAGAGTTGCTCATGTTCATGGCATAGCCATTTGTATTTTCATGGCTCTCCATTTTTTTTTTTTTTTTAAAATTTATTTTTTCCCATGTTTGTTCCCTGCCATCTGTATTCAAACTTGGTTCTCCACAGTTCTGTGTCATGGGGGAATGCAATGGATGCCCTGAAACATTCCTATATGTGTAAAGGGACTTTGATGCAAAACCAGTGTGTGTTGCCTGCCAGACTTTCAGACTTTCACTTCCAACAGCAGCACTCATGAGCTTATTTGGGTGCCTGCATTCTCTTGATTTCTAGAACTGGAGTCAGATTTGGGTGAAAAAGGGTATACAAACCCACTGACATGATATTTCAAGAGAAGCGTGGTTACTTGCCATAATCTTGTTTGTTATTTACTACTACCTTAAGGTCCTTGACACCAGCAGTGATGTGTGCCAGCCCATGCCTTGCGGGTAGCACTGTGTGTGGTAACTTCAAAAGCTACAGCAAAGTTTAACAAATGTGCTTTGTGACCTCCATTTAGGAAGGGATATGATGTTTTCAAAAGGTGGTTTGTTTTTTCTCGTTTTGCTTGTTGTTGTTGTTGGTTTGGTTTTGTTTTGGGGTTTTGTTTGTTTGTTTTCCCCTTTCTCTAGAAATATCTTTGTATGAAAAGACTTCTGGTAACACCACTTAATCTTACAAGGTATTGCAAGTGCCAGAGAAGGTGGCTGAATTACCCAAATCCATGCTAGGAAAAAGTGCTTCAGATAATTGTTAGACCTGCATATCTTGCCTTGAAATGCACTGGATGCAAGGTTACTTTCTGAAGGGCTGCTGTAACCCAGCAGGCTTCAAAGGTTAGTGCCCTGCGGTGTTCTGGCCTGTCTTCTGCCAGGACTGAAACCACAGGTTCATAATGAGGCATCTTAGCCTTACAATTGATGACCTTTAATAGTGGCTGATTAAAAAATGTCATTTTTTGTAATTTTTTTTTTTTTTAATCAGACTAGACACATTTTCTGTACAGATGGCAACAGTAAGCCTTTTCTGGTAAATGTTTTCCATGCTTACTTTTCCTTTCTTTAGACAGTTGATGTGGCTTATATGTCTCATATGAGCAAGTGTTGTGTGTCATGTGCATCTGCAAACAACTGCAGCTTATTGTATGTATTTTTTACTTTTTAGTTTTGCTTTGCACTGTGTACTATACCAATCAGGTAATACCAGTGTTGTGCAGTCCCAATGGATTCTTCACCTATGTTGAACTCCTACTGCCTGCATGTACGGGAGGTCCTTGCAGAAGTGAGCTGAGACCGGGCTGCTTTATTCCCGGGTTTTCTCCTCTGTAAGAAGAGGCTCATCCAAACCTTTGAATTTACTACTGAGAGTTGGCAATAATGCTGTTACAGGTATTTTGATTTCTTGTCTGGCATAAATGGACTTGCTTCCCTGGGATCATTTTCTGTCTCCATTAAAGTCTTCTCTGCTCCCTTGATATAGTTCTTAATTTCAGCTACAGCATCTCAGCATGTGTGAAGTGGCATGAGACTGTGTATGTTGCTCCACCTTGCTTGTTGATGGTTTGTCTTGGGGCCTGCTTCTGGAATGATTCACTTCAGCATTACTGACATGACTGAAGTTTGTCAGGAAGAAAGTTGTTTACAGTAAATGAAGAGGATGAGCAGTCAGTCCTGCCCCCTCCTTGTTATTCACACCCCCTTGAGGACTGTCAGGACAACTGTTGTTTTGCTCCTGCTCTTACCTCCCAAGACTGAAATGTACCTTCAGCACCACTTACCCTTCTGCATGGATTAGAGCTTCTTTAATAAAATGGAGGTAAGACTTCAGATTTATTCTCAGCCTGCTGTATGTTACACTATTGTTGAAATGATACAAGTATTGTTTCATAAGGGTGAACATCCAGCAAGGCCATACCACCCCCTCATGGACAACAGGCTACATCTGAATGGTAAGCTACCTCAGCAAAAAGTGGACAATCTTTGAGCACTGCTGACCCACTGAAGTCTCTCCTGTAATGAGGCTCTTCCTGGCAGATCAGGCAAACTTGCTGATAACTGTTGTCACAATCTTTTTGTATTGTTTTCTTCTTCTTGGATGTCACCATGTTGAAAGGATATACTTTTGAGTGAATGACTGGCTGAATGGCAGCTCAAAGCACAGAGTGCTGTTACTGCTGATTGGTTGATTACTGAATTCCCTACCTTACATTTTATAGCACTTAAAAGAGGGATCTTGCCTCAGTTGCACTTTCAGGCTCTTGTGATTTGTGTAATCATTTGTGTACTGCTAAACAGGCACTGGCAGATGTTCCCTGTTAGTAAAGCACATTTGATTAGCAAAACTTCAGGACCTCCTTTGTTGGAATGTCCATTCATAAACATGTCTGAAGTTTAGTGGCACACCTTGAGGAAATGTATGGAAGTCTTGCAGCAGAGAACAGAGTATGAATATTGAATATTAACGGAGTAGGAACAGATGCTTTTATTTTTGTATAAGTATAATGATTTTACTTGTAGCCGGAACAGATTCAGAAATTCCCTTTGGAGAAGGAGGAAAAAAAAGGCATCTATCCCTTCATTTCCCCTCTGGGGCCTTGGCTTGGCTGCCTTAAGTTATGGGTGGGTGGGAATTCTGTGTGTGTAAACTAAAACCAAATGAACAAAAGCCCTGCTTTCAACTTGTTGCTTAGCCACTGTGGAGTTGAAATACCACAGCAACTGCACTGTTACGGATTACATACAATTTTTCAGAAGATTTTGCAGACTGACAGTGATTGATCTGTGTTTGGGTGGTGGTTTTTTTCGGGGGGGGGGGGTGGTTCTACATGAAAATATTAGAACTCAAAGGACATCAGAGCAAGCAAATTTGTAGTGTAGCAAAAGTACTTCTTCACTAAAGTGACACTTTAACGTCTCCCCTATTAATAGCTCATATCCTTTCGAGACTGCTCTGCCCTCTGTAGGACAGCTGTACTTCTGTAATAGGCAGCTGCCCCAGCTGCAGGAACTGAAAATACTATTGCTTTTTGTAAAACAGGGCTGCCAAAATCTAAAACACTAATGTGCTGGTACTTGGGATGCCTCGAGCTGGGCTTGGGTGAGGCAGCAAAAGCAGAGAACAGGAGCTGCTTTGTTATGGGCAATTCTAAACTCCCCTGGGCTGAAGAGTATCACATCATGCATTACAGATGCAAATACCTGCACACACATAGACAAAGCACACTTTTACTCCCTGAGGGGGGACTACCCTCTGGCTTCTACTTTGTATGTTCGGTACTGTTGCTATATTGCTAAACTCTATTTTTCCCTAGGAAAACCACAGTGTTTCACTGAAGCAACTGTGTTTTATTTTTCTAAGTTTCCAGTTTTGTAGTTTCTTACCACTGATGCATTCCCCAGGTGCCTTCTCAGAGGAGCAAAGGAGCCACTGAGTCACTGCCTCTCCCTTGGAAGCACAGAGGGTGCCTGGATCCTGCCTGGAGGCTTGTGAGGATTCACCCTTCCCAAGAAAGGGCCCTTCATCTCCTCTGCTACAGAAACAAGCCACAAATGTCAGAAAAGACACCAGGTACCAACATGAAGAACTTTTCATTACTTGTATTCTCTTTTCCATTTATATGTTGGCTTCTCAGGAATGCTTGCCAGAGGATACACTGACTAACTACATTTTTAAGAACTAAAATGTTTTTGAGGGGAAAAACAGGGACCTCTAAAGAGAAAATACTTATTTAGATTTCCAAATAATTCTCACAACTCGCATTTCCACATGGCCAGGTAAGTCTTAAAACATCACAGCTTCACTCCTGCCAGTCTCCTGCCCCTCAGTTCATAGACACTGACTGTGTTTCCAGCTCTGGAATACATTATACATTTCAAAGCTTTTGCTGTGGTTCAAATAGCTCTGTATGGAACACAAAACTATGCTACCACACCAATACAGGAGCCACTGAATATTTATGACTTCATAGCAATACATCTGCAGTATTTCTGGGAGTGTTTCTAACAGAAATGTGGGTTTTTCCCCAGAGAAAAGATAATTTCCTGAAAATATTTAATTGATCCATTTAAAATACAAAATAGATTTTTAATTAGTCTACATCTAGATACTTTTAAGATTATGTCATTATTTTAAAATCCCAACATTGTCTTTTTTGGCTTTTATTTCTAATGCTTTACTTGGCACAGTAATTTATTGAAATTGGATAACTAATATAAGCCTTGAGGGCCTGAACATCAAATCCATGCCTCTCTTCCAAATTTGGATGTCACGTTAGCATGTAGCTAAGGAGCAAAACTCATTTATATTTAGGAGATCTTTTCTCTTTTGTGCATAAAATGGGACAAATTATTTTGCATATTCTTATATTGTCACATGCTCACTTAAATTTTGGAGAATGACACTATGGGAATGCAGACTATTAATATCTAATAACCACATTTATTCATTTGCTTTTGCTGTCTTAATGCAGTAGAGAATCTTTTGGGTTTGTTCTGGATATTATTTACCTTAGGCAACTTAATAACCCCACAATTTCCTTGTAAACCAAATTCTTGTAATCACTTTAATGTATTAGTAGATAATTAGTCCTGATTTACACAGTTTGACTTAAGAAATCAGCTTACCAGGAGCACAATTATTTTAACTAGTGATGGCGTACTATTATTCCTAGGAAAGACAATTTTTTATACAAACTTAATATAAAAATCTTTTAACAAAAAGTAAAAGATAAATTTCATTTACTATCACTTCATAATCTTTGTAAGTTTTCACAATCTCCTGTGCATAAAATCTACTTTTAAACAACTATCAAGCAGGATAGAAAAACAGAAGTTACTTAAAAATTATTACCCAAAGCATGCAATACGTGCTTACATAAATTGTCAGCTGTCATCTTTGGGGGGAAAAAAAAGGCAAAGAAAAGATGTAAAATTCAGTGCTGACTTTACAAGAAATCTTATTAATTTGCTTTAGTAATACTGGTCTTCTTCCAGAGTTGGCCCAAAGAGCTTCCAAGGCCCTGAAGCTGCAATGATGATCACACCAACATGTTGCAGCAGGATGGGCTGGAGCCTGAGACTGTCAGGGCACAGCTGGAAGACGGGTGGGATACCAAGCAGAGGACACTGATGAGCAGTTGGCTGAAGGGTTGCACTGTAAGAAATAATGAAAAATGCCTGTTATTCAATAGACTGGGTCATGTTTGTTTAGAGTAAGATCAAAGACTGTATTTGTTGAAATGAGTATGAGAGAATCAAAACCAGTTTATTCCTTCAGGTCCACCACCTGGATATCAATTCTATTATTCTCCTCCCACCTTGCATAAGGCAAATGTGATGATCTGGGGGTAGGCATGAGCTAAGACAGCTGAGAACTTTGCACTGGAGTTGGAAACTTGACTGTTTGGGAAGACAAAATATTAGCAACAGAAACATAGGCCTTGAATGCTTATCTGCAATTTTTTGTAAAAAATCAACTGCTCAAAAATCTCCCTGCAATTAGTCATAAAAAAGGTGTTTCTCTGAACAAATATGAAGACAAAAAAAACAGGAAGAAAACTATGGAGAGGCTATACTTTGCAGAAGAGGAGAACCTTGGAGCTTGATGTGGATAATCTACAAATAATTGAATGTGCTGGATAAATTGTATTTGCAAGTTCTCCCACATCCAATTCACCTTCTCTCTCCCACGTAACAATTTTCTAAAAGTGACAGAAATCACCTATTCTGATCCCAAGGGTAATTCCCCCTCTCCCCTTGCATGATTCATCTTATTTTCTCATTTTAACAATCTGGAATTTATAAGCCTCTCTGTTATTACTCAGGTTGTTTTTTGTTTTGTGGAGTTTTTTTTTGTTTGGTATTTTTGGTAGCAGTTTTCTTTAGCTTTAAAGCTTTTGAAATTCAAAGCTTTTTTACTCATTAAGTGTAGGTGACTTCATCTCCACTCAAGAAAACAACTCTGTTAGGAATGCCCATGTAGGAGTTAAATTGCATCCTGAAGGAGTGATTTTTCATTCTCAGCCCACATCAGACTAATTTTTTGGTTCTAATGAGAACTTTGGAAGAGGGAGGGTTGAACAAGTGATTAGAGGATAAGCAGCAGCAGAGGAGGTAGCTATAGCTTTACAGTTTGGACACTGTACCCCAGGGAGCAGGTGGGCAGCTGGCTCCAGCAATGAGACATGGAAACACAGTTCTCACAAGAAGCAACTGCCCACTCCTTTAGATGAGAGTAAAGTGGCAGAAGAGACCTCACCAAAGAGTACCAAAAACACCCCCACTACAACAGTGCAACACTGCATTCCCTCACTTGGGAAAGGTTGAGAGGCAAAGTGAATCAAAGTGACTTAAGTAACAAACCCTTTAAAATGACACTGTTCTCCAGGAATAAACTGCATCATTTTGCTACTGTGAACAAATAGTACTTAATCCCTTTTCTAACTTCCATAATGAAAAATCACAAATACTCTTTGTATCTAAAATGTTACAATTCAGTTAAAAAAATTTCATATCCTAAGCTCATCTGAAGGAAGGTAAACTGAAGAAGAAAATCAAACTCCACTTTTGGACTTGTTCCGCAGAGACTGTTATTACAGAGATCAACAAATCACATAATTTCAGTGCCTGGGAAGATCAAGGAATTGGGAATTTGGTAAAAATCTCAAAGAAAAGATTTGCACATACATTAACAAAATACTGACATCCTTGAACTTTTAATGGCAGTCATCCTTCCATGCATAAGATAGTTGCATGACTTTATTTTCAGACGAGTTAGAAAAGTAAGAATTTAAGGTGGACACATCCTTGTATCTATAGCTTTCAAATTTATTCAAAGTGATACTGTGTGTGAAATAAGTATGTAGGACTAGACTCCAATACAGCTTTTAGTTGCATAAACTGCATTAGTTGCAATAACTAAAAAGAACTCTCTTCAACTGCACCCACAAGGAACTAAGTGTGCCTAAACTGCCTTCTACTCTGTCCTGCAGTAGGTCGATTACCTGTTAAAAAGTTCTAGCACAAACCAGACTGTGATGGTTATGGTGTATTTTGTGAAATCAGAAGCTCTGAGTTGCCCTTCCCTTCTATTGTTACACACACAATTGCACTCTGATGGAAAGTACTTCCACAAGTGTTAGTTTCCAACAACAAACAACATATGTCTGGGAGAGTGTGTGCACATACACGTGCTCTTACCTCTGTTAATTAGGCATCTGTTCTTTGGCTCTTGGGCTCCTAGATGGAGACTAAAAAGAAAAAGATGCAATAAATAGTCATTTATATGGATAAGTTAGGCCAGTGCAGAATGTCTTTCAAAGTTAAATAATTCAGAAAATACATATCTAGGATGAGTCACTTCTTATGTGTTTTACTTCAAATGGGAAGACAACACATGTCCCTGAGAGCAGGGGAGCAAGAGACATCTACAAAAACAAGCAGGTGTTGTGTGGGAAAATGACAGGAGGTGAATTTTGTACAAATCTTACTCCCAACAGCATGTCTGGTCTTCATGGGTGGCAGATAAGAGAGGCTGAGGGGTACACAAACATTCATTGCCTCAGTGAACTCCTCAGTCAACAGTGAGATCATGAACTTGCCTCATGAATACCTGATTCATTGACAAATAGGACACTGGCTTTTGTTATTTTCTTGATTTTAAGTTTGAGCATCATGTGAAGCTACAAAATTCTTAAGAAATTAGAAGTAAGCCAGGCTAAAGGTTTAGCTTCACAAGTCCAAGCATCACTATGGTAAACTATTAACAAGTAAGTATTTTCAAGACTAAAGGTCCTGACTGAAATGCATACTGTTGAAGTCAAGAAATAAAAAATAATGCTTTTCTGTGACTTCCTCACCTCCACACATACTAAAGCTTGTATGTGCTTGAGGATCCCAAGTTGTTTCAACTTTGCTAACTGGGCTGACTTATAGGAGTTGAGTGCCCCTGGATCCAAATGTCAAAATTAGGGTCTCTGTTCATCTTCTACTGACCTGGCAGAGACAACAGGAACTGGTTATTGTGCCCAAAATTAAGTGCTAGTTTTTCAGTTTACAAGGAACTCTACTTAGATGCAACTCGGAGTGGTATAAACTGATGAATAAGCAATCTGTTAGCAACTTGGACTAAAAACAGTGCTGATGAGGGCTGAGGAATGAAGCCAGACATTTAGGATAGTGAATGCAATCAATTACCTGCCAGTTTGTGAAAGGTGCATAGTTTTCTTTTGAGTGTTTTTTTGGATGAAGTTGGGGAAGAGATTTGGTCTTTGGCAGCTGTTTGGGCATCTGCAAATTAGGAAATCAAAATCTGGAAGAAGAAATTCTTTACTGCAGTGGATAACCTGACCTCTTATGGGGCCTTACAGGAGTGGACCAGTGTTAAAGTCTATAACAACAGACAGTAAAGCTGTCCTTGGATATGAAGGCCACTGCAGTCTAAGTACCTACTGATTTTAACAGCAAAGAAATACATGGTTGCAGTTCAGATCCCTGTGGAAAAAGCCGAGACCTTTCCACAACAGACCACTTACCTTGCCAGTCTTAAGACTGAACTGGTCATTTGTCCCAGGGGTATATTTGTTATGGGAGGACTACTAAGCATCTAACATCTTTTCTAAGACCTACCTTCATTTAAAACTATTATAAAAATTGCTGGCATTTAAATAATAACAACAACAACTCAAGATTAACATTTCCTTAGTGTAATATTTGTCTTCTGAAATCCATGTGACTTACAGGTTGTCTTTGGTGGCCTCTCTCGCTCATTATCTAGCAATGGACACTGTGACACCTACTAGTCAGTTCTTGCTGCTATGTCAACAGTAGGGAAGAGAGCACCAGTCATTCTCAGTTTGGATGAGGAAACTTGCACTGTACTATGCACCCCTAAAGACCAAGTTCAAGGTTCTATAGAGATTAGCTATGAGGGGATAGTTAACTACAAGCAATTCAAACCATCTTGCGTAGTTTCTGCAATCTTGTGCATATTTTTAGAAGCTCAATGACTAAATCTGTGGGATGTGGCACATAAGGAGCCATAATGCAACTGTAATAGAAGGCAGATTTTGAAATCTAATTTTCAGAAACAGCTAAATGATATTCACATAGGTAATTCAAGTGGCCAGTGATGTAGATAGGCATCATATTGGTTTCTAAATATTCTCATGTACTTGGAAGTAAAAACATGAAATGCATGTGGAAGCTACATTGTTATTTTAAGACTTTAAAGGAAACTTGTCTAGTAATCCTTGCATAAGTGTTGTTTTGGCTGCTGCCTTTCATTTTCTTAGTGGACACACATAAACCCAAGTCTCTCAAGCCCTATCTTATGCTTAAGGACATAGACAAAGAATCAGTTACAGCAATGTAAGCTGAGGTCTAACCATATTTGTGTGCTTATGCCTTGTGGGACCCTACAGCAGCAGCACACATACCCCTTAGTGTGAGAGCACAGCATCTCACTAAGGGCAGCGTGCACCTACCTCTCTGTGGGCATATTCCAGCTTCTCAATATGGTAATGTGTCCCAGAGGAGACCTATGGCTGCCAACTGCAAATGCCAAGACATATCTCATTGGTTAACTGCTTCAGTCCTGTTGTCCTCACTGTTCTTCTGTCTCTCCTCTTGTCTAGCATTTCAGGAGTGGCAAGGCAGCCAATTAGTGTGTGAGCCTTGCTGATAGATAAAGCCTTCCACGGGCAATAGGCTGCTTTGGTGGCGTACCCTAAAAAATCTGGGCTACTCAGACATAAAAATGGACCTTTTCCCTCAAATCTTTTATGTACTTTCCTGAAATTTCATAAAAATGTAGTTGTTTTTGTTCTGTTAGCTAACACAATACTTCCTTTCTTGGGAAAAATAAAAGAAAAAAAGGAGGACATTATCAACGTCTATAGGTCAGACCATATGTATATTATACAGTATTGAGGTAAACCATTGTCTGTGCCTGTATTTTCTGCAAATGAATATTCTAAATGCCTAGGCCTTATTTAGTTGTTCTTAAAATAGGCTTTTGTAGATATTTCACTCCAAAAGTGGCAGAACTTTTTGACTTTTTTTGGGGTGTTATTCAGTCGTATATTAAACTTCTGCAAACCGAAACACGAACTTTGCGGTAACATCAAATGTTATAATGGAAGACTGAACCAAGCGCCACTCTTATTAATAATTTTCATTACAGTGGAAGCAATATTAAACTTATCAAGAAACTAAAAATTATGTTTCATACTAATTTATAAGAGATATTTTCTTTTCTCATTAAAATAAAATCAAATTCCTTTTCTAACAGGCTTTTGATGTGATCTCTCTAAATCCTCAATCAAGACTTCAAAAACTGTCTTTGAAAAAGACTATCCAAATCCTGATTTCAAACATGGAAACAGGAGAGGGAGGCCCATGTTTTTAAAGGTACAGAATGCAGAGCCTGTATACAGATGTGAAAACTAGCACATGTACTGCTTTATTAAATGGCATGAGAGACAAAAATATCTCTCAACTAATGCTCTCTGGTCTGCTTTCCTTAGGAACTTTGAAGGAGAAAAGGAAGTGATTGCCATTTCTGTTCCAGGCAATTTATATCTGGACTGAGGTATTGGTTTTCTGAGATCCTTCTTTTCTCTTGCCCTCAATATGCCTCCAGCTGTAGAGGAAAGTCCTTATTTTCAAGCATTGAAATATTTGATACTAAAGTGCAGTGTTGGATGAGATGGGGTCCCCCATAATGACTCTTCCCACTGTATTTCTATGGTGCTAAGCTCTTATTTATATGCATCACAAGACATATGATAGTGCAACAGAGGGCAGAGAGGTTAGGATCAGAAGGGAACATAGTGATCATTATCTGAGTTACTGGATAATTTAAAAAAATTACAATTCTGATACTACATTTCTCCTGAGAGGATTCAATAAATGAACTCAGGGACAGGGTGGGGGGCAGGGCGGCAGAGGCAGAACTGATCCAGCCTTAAAAGAAAATCCTACACACAAATACTTTCCAAGATTCACCTTCATGTTATCATGAGCTCTGCCTTGCCTACAGAAAACAGTCTGTAGGTACAAATGACCTCAAACCCTCAGGCTCTGAGTGCCTCATTAAGGCTTTTGCTCAGGACACTGCACCCCTACCAGTCACACTGAAATACCTGGACTGCAAAGCTGCCCCTGGGCCAGCAAAGATTACCCTTAATTAATTACAGTATCTCACAAGTCAACATAAATACAACAATATCTAAGAGAATAATGAAAGCAATGCTGTGGATATTTTTTCTCTTTCGCAGTAAGAAAATAACACCTTTAGGTGATTATTTTAAATAACAATATACAAATCCTAAGTCCAATGCGGAAAAGAAACACTAATTTTCCTTTTAGCGTATGTACTGAATTTTGCAGAAATCACTGGCCTAAAACCAGTAGCACCTATTGTAATCTTTTCATAACAACAAGAGAAAATAAATTCTAGAAAATGCAGGTGGTTTATACCTGTTGCAGAAGACATTCAGTCACAAAGAGCAATATAATATCCCCACTTAGAAGGCATTCACAAGGATTGTCGAGTCCAGCTCCTGGCCTGCACAGGACCACTGTAAAAGTCCCACTTTTTCCCCAAAAGGGAGAGACATCTTAAATGATGAGTGGTTCAGTTTCAACTGATAACTCACAATACTCACAAAAAGTGCAGTAGTGGTGGACAGTTCATTAGGAATTTGCAAGTGCAAACTGATGGCTGATTTACAAATAAAATATTGAAGTCATCAAGGAACTTGTTCTAAAGAAACCAACTACTATAACTGTGATGATGCAGTAGGAAATGGGTTACAGAAAAGCTGAGCCACAGAACCTTGGTAAATTTTCTGCCCCATTAACTCTCAGTGAGTTTGTCTCTGGGATGATTATGTTACCATAATTTAAATTCGGTCAGATACAGAAAATGTTCATTACATATTCAATGCCTGATCCAAAAGGCTTGGGATCAGACCTCTGCAGTACACTTACAGTTTAAGACTTCAGAGTTCTAAAGGCAGAAAGAGTGCAACTTCCATTCAGATTTTCATTTTGTTGTCTGTTTCCAATAGTGGTGTCTCTAAGCTGATGCACTTTTGCCTTTAAGTAAAAAAACAAGTCTAAAATCAGCACCAGAAAACAGGAACAGAAATTTACTGTAAAAATAATGAGTAACTGTAAAAAGCTGAATTCTTTAGCATTCTGAACACCAAGCTTTTCTCTCCAGGAAAATGATTTTAAAAGACTGCAAAATGTCCATTATGATAATGTTAGCATTTATAACTAAGTCTTGTAGGTTACATTGATTGTGGCATTGGATTACTGAGAGTTTTTGTTTGTTTGGTTGGTTTTGGGTTGGTATTTTTTTGTTGTTTTTTTTTTTGGACAAGCAATTTTTCCTCAAAAATCCAAGTGAAGACCAGACAACTGCAGTGACAGCATGAAGTAAATCCACCATGTTTACAGCGGGGTAACAATGAAAGGTTCTTCTGTGGAACAAACCCTATGAAACGTCATACAGTGCAGGGTATAAATGACCACTACAAAGCAGCTTTTTCCCTAAAGCAGTAAAAACAGGCCAAGTAAATACTCCCTGAAATACAGCTGTTCTATCGTTTACCAAGAAATAAAGGACTTGCAGCTTAGTGCTGCTTGTCATGGCACAGATTAGACATCTTCCTTCACAAGAAATTCCCTTGACTGATAGAGCAATATCAGCAATTCATCCATGTGCTTGGCCGCAGATGGATTTGGAAGGAGGTACCCCTCACACCCTTGTACTAATGCCGAACAGCCAGCGCTGACCTCCTGCTGCCTGCCTCCCAAACTGTTCTAGGCCCTTGCACTTTTGCTGTTAAGTGTTCCACTGTGATGACTAAGCTCAGTCTATTTCTTTGGTAGATGCGAACACAAAGAGCATTTAATCTCTCCTTGTTGGCAGCATCTGATAGCTCTCCCACTCTGCAAAGTAGCAGAGTAGCTTTGATTTTCCTCTTTTTACTAAATTACTGAAAGGACAACAAAAAATATTTTGCTAACGCACGACTTCATATAAAATGAGGGCATAACCTCTTCCTCCGTGTGTCTTTCTAGAAGTAATTAACAAACCTCCTCTCCATAGTCTGCAGTTTTGATGTAGTTTTTTCAGTAATTCAATGTGTGGGCTTTTGTAAATCCTCTTTTTGTGCATCTCAATTTACTCCCTACCTTGAATACAAAGGAACTGAAGAGCATTGTTAACAGTTCTGAATTTCACTAAGTATATTCAACACTTTCAGATATGCATAAACCTGATGCAAATTGATCTATATTAAATGACTATAAATAAATGCATGCTCAATATTCCTATGTTTCTGTTAGCTGACACTGGTCAGTAGCAATTCAGTTCATTTGCAGACATAAGGTTTGTGGTTTCCTGAAAAATACACAGACCTAGGCATCACTTAAGTAGTTTAAAACAGAAGTCTCAGAAGACCAACATATTAAACTCAGGATTTTAATCAAATGGTAAGAGTATCTGAAGTCATGCAAAATAAATTCAAAAAGTCCCTCAGGTAATTAAACAACAGTGAAAATGGGTATCTAGTAAATTCAGAACCATAAGTAACAAGCTCCTTGGAAGCCGACTGCCAGATAAACTGTGACTCTTATTTCTCACCTCACATGCAGGTGCCAAAACACAACATTTTGTGCCTAGAACTTCTGATCAAGATACCCATCAAGAAACAAATTTCAGATTCATACCTGTTGAGTGGATGGTAGTCTCTCTTTTTCCTTCTGCCGCTGTTTAAATCTGTCCAGGGCTTCATCCACAGAAATTGTCCCCTTTTTCACCTGTTCCTGCAAGCGGATGAGTTCTTCCTGGTGTGCAGGGATGTTGTGTCTCACAGTGCTGTAAGTTACTGTTTCAGTGTGGCCTCTGTATGCTACAAAAAAAGGTAGAAAGAGAAATGCAACAAAGCAAAGAGGATTCTACCATTACTCTTTGGCAGCAGAGTAGCATCTGAAACATTTTCTTCGGTACTATTGCCCTGCTCCATGGATTCTCCAGAAGTGTCAGTTTCTACAAGAATTTCCTTCTAGCACTACATTTCCTTCTATCACTACAGCTTTAGCACTGACGTTTCAGAGGAAACTGTTGCTATGTTAAGACATAAAACACTCACAGTGCCTTTTTTCTCATTCCAACTTCACTGAAGTTCCCCGGTACAGTAATAAAGTAGTGATTGTGTGCTACTCTCTATGCTTTAACCCTGACCTGCTACTTGAAAAGTAAAGTAGGAGGAAATATCTTCACTCAGTGTTCATTCATTTTGTACATAACATTGTTAGTTATTTTAGGGTATACCATTAATGGAATTTACAGTAGCCAGCATGAGTTACAACTCAAGTAAAAGCTAGACTACCACAAGTAATTAAATTTCATGTGGATTTTGGGGTACCCAGGAGAGAACTGTTGCTCCTCACACTACTATCTGCCCATAGCTGAGCCCTCCTCCCTTTCCTTTGCTTGGTTTTAATCATAATAATGAAAGGAGACAGAAAAACATGAAGTAACTCTGACTCAACAAATCTTTCCTACAAGACTTCTATTCTTCTTTCTTTAATCTGATCTCCTAATGCTGCAATACTATTAAGGATATAAAATCATAGGTGGCAAAACAGATGCTAAATCAGCAAAATCAAGTCATCACAGCAAATTTCTACTAGTTTTAATGAAAAATATCAAGGCAGTTAAAGAGCTAAATTAAACTCTGTACCAGGCTTTTTGGCGGTGCAGTATGTCCTGTTGTTGTCACTGCTCACTCGAGTGGCCTTTTGCTGAAACACTGTGACAAAATTAAGAATATAAGGAAGTTGAAAAATGGCAAAACAACTCATCACACATTCTGAACAAAGGAAGTAGACTCATAAAAACAGGCTGGAATAAATTCTTTGTTCTAGCCTCAAAGTACTTTTCAACCCACTTGTCAAGTTAGTTACTTGAAAAACTGTTACACAGAATGGTGGGATTGCTGATATTATAGATACCATGACAAGAAGCTTTGAAGAAAATAAACTTATGACATTAACATGTTACTTGTTTAGAAGAAACAGATAGATCTTGAAGTTCCTCACATGATACACTTATTGTAGACTGTTTCTTAATTTACGGGGAAAGCTAAGGCAGAGAAAACCCGAATAGTACCAGAATAACAGTGAGAATAATGACACTGCTAAGGAATGAGTATAGGTATATTTTCATCTATTTCATTCAAACACCAGGAAGAGCAAAGCACAATCACTCCACTAGTGTAGCCAATCATCCCCATTCCTGCAAAATGCCCAGAGTACAGCCAGCCTGGATATGCCAGTCAAACTTCTGTTGACAGCACAGTAAAACCCACAAGGTGGGAATTCCTCAGTTTCTGACTTAACTACTGCCACACAAGCTTTCTCTCTTAAATCTCAATTCTGATTTTAGCAAAACAAACTGACAACCGAGAACAATGCATTCCAATTAAGTAATCCTCTGTCATCCCTGCAATGCAGCAAACGTGCCAGTTCAACGGAGCAAATATTTGCTTGGGAACCACGGCCCAGCACAAGGGAGCTCTGCTGAAGCGGCACAGCAGGCGCGCTCTGTGGGGTAGCCTGGAGTCCTGGCTTGCTCCTGCTGACCAGGGAAATCCAGTGCAGCTTGGTTTGCTCCTTGTCTGTCTGCCCAGGGCTGCCTTGTACAGTGCATCTGCTTCTCTCAGGGAAACTTGTAAAACGCATAATCCAGACCACTGTGACATCTAAACTTGTTGCATGCAGAGGTGAGGAAGGGGCAATTCCTAAGAGTGTGTTTTCTACACTGCCGAATAAAATTTTTATGTTAACTCCTGAGTAGGCTTGTATGGAAGTGTGATGGTGAATGAAAACAGCTAGGGACTTGATGTTCATTAAAAAAGGTCTCAGACTAAATGAAAAGAGAAAACACAGGCAGCACAAGTTGATGATGCTATGTCCCTAGCTCATCCTAACACTGATAGATTTTAACTTTTTAATACTTTTCCCTGACAGTCTCAAAGTATCCTGCTAAGTAGGATTTCAGTGTTTTCTTCTACACTTGAAATAATATCCTCCTTTTAAAGATGAAATTAAAGTAATGAGGACACAGATGTAATGCAGGCAGCCTGAATTTCACTGCATAAAGAGGAGAAGGGACATACTCAACAGTGTGCCTGATGAGAAAGCACTTTAATTGATAGACTTTGCAATTTCTGCTGAGTTTTGCAGTGTTGGAGTAATCAAAAATGGAATTACTTTTCCAGTTAAAAGTAAAGCTATTAAAACCACTTTACGTGCCACATCTTGTTGAAATGATTTTAGTTGGCAGCAAATATTCAATGTGGGTGAGGTCAGTGAAAACAAACGCCTGTTTCTGGAATGCCTGGAAAGACAGGCACACTCCACCGTACAACTGCCGTAGATTTAGGGAAGACTCCAGCAATTCACCCTTTTATTCCTACATTCTGATTACTTAGGAACTACTCGAATACAGCAGTGAAATGAAAGAAACAGGCAATCTCACACAGGGATATATCCCATTGCTTTTTTTTTTTTAATGGAAGATAAAGTAAATATACCTTCAGTAAGGTAATATTAACATAGCAATTTTTTAAAGTGTCAAAATGCCACAACTCTTCATTTATATTTATATATATATTTAATTTTTGTGCCTCTCTGCCATAGATAATCTGATGAAAATGTTGCAGTGTTTCTGTTATACTTTTATACTTAACGTGCACCTTTCAATAACATCTGTATGATCAGAGAGTCCCTTTGGATTTTTAATCATGTTGTGACTGGCTAAAGCACCCATAGATGCTTGTAGGTCAAAATCTACAAATTAGATGTCCTGACCCAGTATATGCTATATAATTTTAATCTACAAAGTATTTCTTCTTCTCTTGCAGTTTCTCATAATTAAAGAAGGCTGAGAGAAATTCTAATAAGTAATTCCATTTATTCCCTCTCCTCTCTTCAGCTCCTACAGGATACAGATGAAGCTCTTTGCAAGCCCTAAATACATTTTTATGCCCTAGGCAGTAAGATAGCTCTTTAGGAATTTAATATAATCTCAATATTCCTCCAGCAAAGCAAAATCAGAGAGAATGAAACTACTGCAGTAGGACATGAAAACAAAAAACAACATTTAAAAAGTGAGACAAAACACAAATATTGTAGCAAATATATAGAACTCTGGGAAAATCCCTAATGTAAGGCTTGGAAAGTGAGTCGGATCCAAGTGAGTGGGATCTGCATTGTCTTTTTCATCTCAATCACATTAGCTACAGATGTTGTTTCAGGCTGTCTGCACGTGCAAGTAAATAATACTGTGAGGTTTGAAATGTGGTTACTATTTTCATGATTACCACCACAAACAGAAGTGTTAGAAACACTTGAAATCTAAGTCTCTTGTGTATAATTCTGTACTAAGAGCAGCATTTTATAGTCACACACTGTGCAAGAAACTGTGCAGGGTATAAAAGGAGAGCAAGGGAGAATAAATTAAAAGGGAGAGGGAAAATAAATTTTTTACAATAGCTGCAGGGTGACAAAAAGAACAGGAATTTGATTTTCAGAATTAATTGAGATTCTAACACAAAGCTGTAACAATGAGGAATCAGATGCACTATGACATTTCAAAAACTGCTTAGTGATGTAATTAGAAAGAAACACAGGCAATCAAAACGTGGAAAGAGTTAGATCATGAGAGATAAGAACTCATATCAGTTAGGAGGCAACGATCAACCAATATAGGTTTCTAATTTACATTTTACATTATCCATCTAAACTATGAGGGATATTGCCTAATTTTCTGCATTAGCAACATTTTCTGTGATTTCTAAAAATCACACAGCAGTTTGCCACTATGCACTAGTGATTCAAGCAAAGCCAGACTGATGAACTCACCCTCTGGAAGAATGTGTGTGCTAATAACACCTTAGACTTACATACTTACTTACTCAACACTTCCAGTTGCACAAAGGAGAAAAGACATAGTGAAAAAAATAATCAATCAATAAATATAATTATTTTGAATCCAGCTTCCTGAGGAAATTTAAGATGCATTTATTCATCAGTTTCACTGAGCTGATGTTCCAAACAAAAGTATCTATTGCCATGACTGCTTTATTTAGTAAACATTCAAAAAAAAAAAGGGGGGGGGGAACAAAACATTTATATGAATACAAGCCTAAGTGACAATTAAAATTAATATACTAGTGTTGCACTTATTAACACATCTCAACTCAGATGCAAATTACAGTGAATTTGTAAGCTTTCCCCTTGTTCTTAGTAGGTTTTTGCTTCATTCATTTTAGAGTTGTCATGCAATTAATTAATGATTAATGGAAGAATGGAGATGGAGTGGTGAATTGCTCATTGGGATATGTTGCAGGGAGAGACTCCTATCTTTGCCCATTCTTTTTCCCCATTAGTTAAACGTTTTAACATCTAAACTGTGTATGCATAGTACCTAGACAAAAAAACCTTGCAAGCTCCTTTTTTCTGCTAGGGATTAGATTGTAAATTAGATGTAGCTCAGCAAGAGATGACAAATACACAGAGAATACTGAGGAGGGAATATAGTAGAATGATGGTTATTATTCAGGAGATGAGAACTCTGCAGATGTTTGTTCACATCTTTTTAGACGTCATTTTCTTTTTGTCTGTTTGGTTGTCTAACACACTGAACCTCACTCAGCATGAGGACTAGAGAGAGGTCATCAATGTAATGCTAACCAGAAAGTTTTGAAAGATATGACTAATGACCACTCCTAAAACTTACACAAAATATTTCACATATTCCAGAATAAAATGAAAAATTCTAGTGACTCATAACTTGAAATCAACTAAAGAAGTGTAACTCTGTAAACAGACTTTTTCATTTTTCCAAGGCCAGGCAGCTGATCACAGAACAGAAGTGCATCACCATGTCTCATGAAACTGGTCCAGTTAGGTCCAAGCACTGCGGAGAAGGTGTGGCTGTACAGTGCAAAGTAAGAAAAGCTCAAGTTCCAGAAGCTGCCCTGTCATGGCAACATAGGTGTCTGCCTGCACTTACACCACAACAAGACGAATGGAAAAAGTCTCTTTAAAGTGCAGCAGTGCAAGAAAATGAGTGACCACATCTAAGTGGGTATAGAAATTCTGGTCTGGCCTAGAGGTACAGACTGACACTCAAGACATTTTTGAGAACACACAACAGTAATTTCATCACAACGAAGACCAGGTGATGTCAAATGCACTTGCAGAAGTATCAAACTGCCACATGGCTCTGTTACTTGCTGCCTGAGTTTTTCAGCAACAGCATCACATTCTCTCATCACAACTTACACAGGCTCTTGTCAGCCTCTATCTCGCACAGCTATTTAGTTGGCTGAGAGTGAAAAATCCCATTTTCTCAGACAAAAAGCAGAATGATTTTAAAAAGAATTATAGTGTAATAACAACGTGAATATACTAATCCAAAGATAAACATATGTTCACCAGCAATTCTCTTCCCAATTTGCAGTGAGAGTCTGAGTCTATCAAGTACAAGCTCAAATCTGTTAGAATCCCAGAAACTTAAGTCACACAGGGACCTCAGGAGACTACACAGAGATAACTTCCACTGAGGCAAGAGTGAAAAAATTAATACCAGAATCCCTTTTTACAGATGGGGTAAAGAATGAGTGAGAAGAACAAGTACTGGGGATTAGTTTAAGATGCTGTTCAGAAAATGGTGTCAGTGTACCACATACAATGAAATGAACTCTCACACCTTGTCAGAAGTTCAACTTATCCGATCATGGAAGTTGGAAGAACTTCACTGTACACTCAAGAGCATTTGCTCCAGCATGTAAAACCTGAATACACTTATTTAGTCTCATTTTTCTGGAGTAGAGGAAAACAAAAAGAGGAAGACTCACTACCTGTTTTTACCACAAATATGCTATTTGGAACAACTTGGTTTGCAACCAGGTAGCATCCTATAAATATTTTTTCTCTCTGTGCACCTTATTCAGTACATGTCACAAACTACCAGAGTTCAGATAGCAAAAAATCCAACTGAGTGAACACAGTGGATGAAGCTGGTACACCACTCCCCAATCAGCTCTGTAAACACAGTCTAACTGCTCTAAGCCAGCTACACAGTGCTTTCTAGTATGTCATTCACGGAAAAACACCCTTAAGTTGGGAATACTTAATGAAATTCATCTGCAGTGCAGTACTTTATACTCACTGTAGGAAAGTACTACAAAATGCCTCTGTGGGACATAAATATTTTGCAGTTTTGCATGGGCTCCACGGCTTCACTTTGGAAAGCTCTGCTTTAGAGCATTTAAATGACTGGCATAATAAGAATTACTTGACTCAGATGCAATCATTATAGTTCCCAGTAATCAGCCTGGTAAGTTTCCAAGACACTAACAGTTCTCTTCTGGATTTTGTTTATGCATTTCAGTTGGGTTTCTGCTGTCTGTGAGATATTCTGCCTCCCCAAAAATATCCACTGGCTTCTACTTTTTCTGCATACCCTGTGATTTTGATGAGCAACGAACTGCTGGAACAGTAACTGGAAAACATACTTTTCCACGTCTAACTTTTAACCCTAGTGTGAGGTCCTACAGAAACCTATCTTTAAAGAGTAAAATGTTTTCAGCACGCAGAGGGGAAACACATTCCTTCAGGGAGTTGTGAGAGGCTTGCAAAGGAACAAAGCCTGCAGCATATGAAGTTTTACTAATGCTGATGTAGGACAGGTGTCCTTGCTGCAGAGAACCCCTTTCATACTAGTGGTTTGTGTTAAGGGATAAATGATTAAACCAGGACAGCAACGTAATCCCTAACCCTGAGGCAGTCCTAGTAGGTCAGACTTCAGAAACGGAAGGGTGTCATTACAGAAACTCATGCAACTGTCCTACAAACACACCAGGGACTTTGGTTTCCAGCTCAATCAAATTCGGTATCAATAGGGAATATTAAAATTGCACTCTAAACTGAAAACACAACATCTTCATACATTTATTTAACAGTTGTTTTGACAGCACACAACAAAAACAACTCACTGAAATAATCTACAGAGGAATAATAGCACCTGAGGAACAGTGAGGGAACATACTAAGAGTGCACAGCATCTGGACAGCAACCTATTTGGCACCAATTTGCAGCTCCTTTGGTTGATGAGCCTTTCAAGCAGAAGACAAAATTCTTGCAGTGGTCTAAATTAAAGAACAAATGTACTCTGATAGTTGAAAATGCAGTATATTTTTACCTCAATACAGTAGTTTGAATGTTCACTAAAATTTGAAAATGGAATAAATGAAACTGAGTAAAAGCTATTAGAGCACTTATGGTTTAAATCTTTCAACTCCCCCATGTTTCCCAGAATTTATTTGTCAGCAAATTCAAGTCAGATGCTGATGCTGTAAATTGTGGTAGTTCAGTTATGACAGCTTGTATCACTGAGTGTTTACTGCCTAGGTTTTGAAGTGTAGATCTAACTCCAAAAGTGACTCTAAAAATTGGCTTGTCAAGTCTCATGTTTGTTTTCTACAGATCAACAGTTTCCCTGTACTGTATAGCAGAGCACCAAGGGGGGTAATCTACAGGGAGCAGGCTTTCTGCCCAGTGTGAATGTGAGATTCCATGTATTTGAAAGTTGTTTATTACAAAGAAAGCTACTTGCTCACTGTAGTCTTTGTTGTTATTTTCATGGAAACACCACTACTTCTGATTAAAGGAAAATACACTCTTTTGCCATTGAACTTCATGCCATTCATTCAATTTGTGGTGAAAATCTTCATGGAAATTCAGCCACTGGATTTGTCTGGATCAATATAAAAATCAAATTAAAAAGAAGTCATCGGTACACAATCCAAGAGGCAAAAGGCATTTCAATGCATGCCTTTTTTAATATTTTATTTTTTGGCCATAAATGAGCCCCTCTGTAGGTACATAAAGGGCAAAAAGAAATCCTCCTCTTACATCTCTGTGTACCACTATCACATTTTTTCCATTAACTCCCAAAGTACATGGGGATCCAGTTGTGGGTGACTGTGTAGCCTTAACACAGCCCTCCTCTGTGCATTATGCTCCATTCTCTAATCCCTTTTTCCCATAGGACCTGTGTCTTACTGAACACCAGAAGGAAATGGTTCTGAAGATCAACCAGAACTGTGCAGTGAAGACAATCTGTTTCTTACAGGAATATTAAATACATTGCTTAATAAGTTGAAGGGTATTTAGCAAATAGAGACAATACAAAGAAGAGAAGGATGCCTCAGTTAAGGAACTAAAAGGTGCTCTGCAGAACAGGATTTCGCTTTCCAACAAAGCCCTAGCATAATGTCAGACAAGTCATTTAAGCCAGCAATTAAGCTTGTCAGTCCCTGACGTCAGGGTACTGACTAGACACACTAATGATTTAATTTGAAGTTCTGAGAACTCGTAGTTGCCACTGAAATCAATGGTATCTCTGCTCTGAATGAATAAAGTATTAGGCAATGCTGTTTAATCTCGAGAATCTCAGTTACTTCATATTGGGCATCTGAAAAGTCAATAGAGAGAGAACAAATCAAAGGGTTTGCAACAGGAGAGTCTGAAATGTAGGACCTAAGGCAGGCATGAATTATATTTGAATCAAAATAGGAATAAAAACGCTGAAGTTTTTCATGCTTACCCACTTTAAAAACTAGATTAAACAAAATATCTGTGATAAATAGTAGCATGTGGTTACCTACTTACTACTGTACTGTAATGTTTGTGGCAGGGGGAAAGAAGAGCAAAACTACCTCAATTTAACTTTTTGATTACTTGACTTTGCAACTTTTACAATACTCTTTTTAATA
This sequence comes from Formicarius rufipectus, assembly GCA_013399695.1. Lineage (NCBI taxonomy): Eukaryota > Metazoa > Chordata > Aves > Passeriformes > Formicariidae > Formicarius > Formicarius rufipectus. Next base: position 157,473 of record VXAU01002379.1, on the reverse strand, counting down.
CAATATATGAAAACAAAACCCCAAAGTATAATCAATTTATTTGAGGGATGAAAAATGTGTATATGCACTAACTAGCTAGAGCATTTTATATTGATTAAATTATAAAGGAATGGCTGCAAATAAATGCAGATTTTAAGGATGGACTAGGACGAAATTCTCTGGTTCCTGCAGAAGAAGTAATCCTTTTTTCCCCTGAATATAAGCATTTCTAACATAATAAACTGGAATGTTGCTGGATTGGATAAAGACTTTTTTAACCATTGTGGGGAAGGACAAAGGTTGCCAATCCAAGTAGAAAGAAAAACCTTACAACAGAAGGTAGATCCCATCTGTCTAAAATTTCACTAGCTATCTCATGAATCTCTGCACAAAACAGGAGAGTGAGATACTCCAGATCTAGGACCAGCAGGACAGGCAGGCAAAACAGAGGCCTGAGTGGTCAGCCCAAGTTTTCTTGAAGTGCTTCTACTTTTCTCATGTTTTGTGTTAGTAAAGGAACTTGAGGCAGGGGCTGATTTCACAGAACTACAGGAAACTAATGTGTCTACCACTACTTGCATATAAAAGTAAAGGTAAAAACCTTGTGGGTGTGTGTATATATAAATATACATAGGGTGAACCACAGTCCCATTAAAGCAGTTCATCTCATAATGTCTTCCTTAGCAAACAGAGTAGACAAAGCAGGAACACTCCAGTGCAATAAAAGACAGTAAAAACAATCTCCCAAATAAAGCACCTTCACATTAAGGGTTTTCAAGTCACTGGCCTGTCTGTAATGATGGTGGACCAACATTTGAGACACTGCTCTAGCAACCTCAGTAAAAGCAGCCATTTCATGACTTTTGCAGCCGTAACAGTCCCCCTATACTCATCCATTCCCGGACTGCACTGTAACTACTGTAATGATTCATAGTTATACCTCCTGAACATGCTGAAGAAAGAACTAAATGACAACCACATTAGCTCACACATTCTGGCCCTAACCTGGAGTTAATATAGCCTGGAGAAGGACAGCTAGATAAGAAGAATAAAAGAAATCACTGACTGAGATAGGTATGAAAAAGGAGGTGCTCCTCTGTATCTGGTGGAATGTTTTGGGTAGTATTAATTCTGATTAAGTGCAAAAGATGCACTGCATGCAATAAGCAGTCTAATTTGTCCTTTATCAGTCTATTTTTCTACCACTGATTCTTATACATATTCATATACACTGGTAGGTTTTTGTAGAGGAGGCTGAAAATGCAGGCAGCATGGATTTTGAGATTATACAGAGATCTCTGCAGTAAGTTCATTGTTACTTTAAAATTTGGCTTCAGTCTGAACTGGACTGCAAAGATGTCCAAAATCCCTTCCAGCCTTACATTTCCATGAGTAAGCTCAAAAAAGTTTCCCAGTTTTCAGAGAAATGGTAAAAGGACATAAGGACATAATCCTTCCTGCTAGAAACATAACGATCCCACCTAAGAATGGAGACCATTTCTACCATTTTGGAGAAAGAATATTTGAAAGAGGAATGCACCCCCCACAGGCATTTCCCCCTACTGTTCTCATCAGAGGAAAAAAAAAGCAAAAAAAAAAGCTGAAGTCTCTCAGAATTAAGTAAAATCATTTCAATAAAGAAAAACAATGGAAAGGCAATTCAAATAATACATTTTCTACAGCACTGCTAGAACAGATACACTCACAGCTCACCCAGTGATTCTTATTTTTCCATCATATTCTCATAATTTTTTACAAGCTAAATAAAACCTGTGATGGTATCTGACATGCAAACTGAAAATTAAAATTACTCAGAGATGTTCTCAGCTCATTTGAAGGGTGAGAATAGGTTGACTGAAACAAACAATGTGCTGGTTTGAAGGTAACTGAGCAAGGATCTTAGTATTTAAAAAAAATGTTTTTCATCAAACAGAAGAGACAGGTCTATGTTCTACTAGAAAACACTGACAAAGCGGCAGCACTAACCTTGTACTATATAGGGAATGTTCTCTCTGACCAGCGAATACTGGGGACGAGGGGCAGGGGCTGGCGGTCTGTTCATGATAAAGGAGCTGCAATGTTTCCTTTTCTCCTCTTCCTCCCCCAGTATGAAATCGTACACAGATTCCTCCAGTTTCACAGCAGAGTACGGGTGTTCCTGCTCACTGTCTTCCTCACGTGTCTCTTGGTCTTCTCTGCAGCATGCTGTTTTGAGTCCACCACCATGTCCTCTTTTATTCCTGTCCCCTACAAAATCCCTCTCTGAAAAAGAAAGGAATTGTGTTGCATATACAGGGTAAAGAAAGGAGACTGTGACTTATCTCAAAGCTTTAGAGCTTCCTAAAGTAACTCAGAGACCTAATTTCACTTCTAAACTAAAGCACTCTGATTTTCAGAAGCTTCTGATAATTTAATTCAGTAGAGAGGATGTCCCAATGGAATAATTCCAAATCAGGGACTCCTCATGATTTCACACGAGATTATCAAACATAGATGCTTAGCTATTAGCCACAAAATAAATGAACATATTTAAAGAAATACAGAGCACACCAGTTGCTCACACAAGAGTTACACAAACACGTTCTGTGGTGAAGCCAAGTAAGTGGTAACTATGGCCTTTGGCATTTTGGAAAGTCAAGATGTTTGTAACTTGTTGCAACAATGACTTAAGAACTGAAACTTACTTTGGAAAATGTTAGATTGTGTCCCTCCTACATCTTCAATATCCCACTTGGTTTTTAAGGCTTTACTAAGATGTACTGTAGGCCAAGGTTAAAATAAAATCCCCTTGCAGTGTTGGTAAAATTTATGATCTCTTATAATCTGTGCTAAGACTATCCAAACACCCCCACTCCAATACCTTCCCTGTCTCTCTGTACTCCCTGTATTTCATGTATTTCATAGTACAACTACTCAGAACTTGCCTTCCTTTAGCTTTTACATTTTACAGCATTAAAAGGCACTGTTGAGTTTCCCAATAACAGGTTTTGTTTTGATTTGTCTTTAAAACCCCCACAAACTTACGAGTTACAAGATGCTACTGAGGCTGGTGTTCTCTTAAATGTTTATGACTTCCTTGTGATGATTACCTATCTTTTCTGCAAAAACAGTAGACTTGCCTGGAATTCTTCTACTGAATCATATTTTCCTTGTGTGGTAATTTACTGCCTCTACATATGTGTATCTGCTAAACTAGGCTGTGGTCACTACTGGCGTTTTCAATCCTTTGGCTGCTATTTAAAGAATTATCTGTTTATAAGCCCAGAGGAGCAAAACAAGCTTTTAAAGAGGGATACATTTGCAAATGGGATGCATCATTTATAAATGGGATATATTAATAATATGTATTATCAACATGTATCCTGCCTAAGATATAAAAATGTTTTAAAACAAGTGGGATTAATACACCTGTCATATTTAATAAGAATATTTTGTTTCCATGTCACTATACAAGTTCTGTTTCTTTCTCAGTAGGACACTCTTTATATTAACTCCCACAGAGGGCACTCTCAGGCCACTGCCAAAACAAAGACCAGAAGAACAAGGGATGCCTTTGGGGTACTCCACAGCAACTCCTAAAACAAGTGGCTGGCTGCAAATACATAGCAATGACTCGCTAGAGCTCCTCTTCGAAAACATCAACCTCATTTAGAGGAATTCTGGTAATCCATTCCCCACTAACAACACACAGGTGAAACACAGGAAAATTCAGAGCACATTTTAAATGAACTATTCACACAGGAGCACTTTGAGATGAACTCTGCTTTACTGGCACAGGACACTACATAACCAGGAAACTTTCTCTGCTGGTACCCACAGACAGACAGACAGACAGTGTTTGGCAGGGAGGGTCACATTGCTACCTGATGGTATAGCCATGGAAGAGCTATTCCAAGACAGGCATTGATATCAAACCTACGCTAATAAAGTCCTTTGTGCCAAAACTGGCCCCTCAGTTATACAGACATATAGCTTCAGTTTAGTATTTTGTGGGAAGTGAAACATCTTTGGCATGAATTTTATTCTACCTCTTTTTCTCTTAGAATTCACCTATGACTTCCTGCATGTAGCCAGTTTTTTCTTGCACAGCAGAACACAGGAAAAACCCTACTTTTAGCAGGCTATAAGACTAAAGGGCTATTCCTGTCTCATTATGTGAACTTCAGAGTCCTTGGTGATGGTAATTTTAGACTTTAATAGGTTACACCACATTTGAAAACAGAGCTAACAGCAATAAGCAACGGAGAAACTGAGAAGCAATTTGTGTGCACACTTATCAGCAGTGTCCATGACAAATAAGATGATTTTTTTCCCCCATGCAACTATTTCAGACTGTATTTCAGCTTGAATTATTTTGCATAATTATTTTTCCCAAAGAGAAAAACTGATGACCATCCCTTTTGAGAATCTTATCACTTTCATCCAACACAACACAAAATTTAAATTTTAACTTTGGGGAAGAAGTATCAGAAAAAAAGATTAAAAAGGGAAAGCATTTCATTAATAGTCAGAATTTTTCCCTTTCTTTTCAATCTGAAACACAATATAGTTTTTTACTTCTAACTACCTACAATATTAGCTAAAATGTAAGAAAATACTACGTTGCTGCTCCCTACATGGTCCTTTTTGTTAATTCTACCTGTGAAATTCTCAGCTGTATTTAAACAAGGTAGGATTTAATGTTGTAAAATGGCAAATACTTAAGGGAACGTGAAAAAAATACAAGTTTGTTTCAAGCCTCTCTTGAAAATCCACTGCACCATGCATTATTCAAGAGAGGCAGAGTGAGGAAACCCTAAACCCAGCAGCCCAAACCACAGTCTCACCTGACATACCTGGTCATGAGTATCTTGATGCAGCAAAGTTCATATGCACATGTTTGCTTTGCAGCATTAGGGCCATCCCGCATAACTAAAGCGTTAGAAGTGTAATAGGTAATCTCTACAGCAGCACTTAGTCTGCACTTGCACATATTTGTATCTGGGGTTATTTTCCTCCCAAGACTGTACCTTGTGATAAATGGTGCAGATTGTCCTGTCTCAGGAGGCCAGGCAGATTTCGAGGGGGAGGAGGGGGTGGCCTCTTACAGAAAAAGCAATCTCTTCTGTTTGCTTTGCGATCATCCTGTATGTTGACATATAAACTGTCAGGACTGTAGCGGAAGCTGTAGGAATCTTCCTCATCTTGATCATGTTCTGTCTCCTCTCTGCTGTCTTCTTTCTTTTCCTCATTCACTTCAGCTTCTTGATGGCATCTCAATCCAATTCCATATTGATCTCTTGGGTTCTGCTTGGCTTTTTGTAGTAAAGAACGCATTACATCACTTAAATTTTGTCATCTGGAAACATTTTCTGTTTCAAGGATTTCCAGAGAAGCAACACAATGGCTAATAAAACTTTTATGAACTGATACACTAGAAAAGCTGTCAAATTCATACCATCAGTGAACAGCTTTTTAAATATTTACCAAACAAACAGTGGAAGTTTTCACTGCACCATGCTACTCTGATACATGCCATCTTTGTGTGTGCAATGTTAAACTTTTCTAGAGCTGCTGTCAGAATGAAATCACACACCCTTTCCCTGCCTCCATAATTGGTATTACTTGGTTTTCAATGCAGCACAGTGCAACACTTAATAAAGCCATAACTCTCACATCCCTGTTACTTGTTCTTATACAATGGAGTTTGGGGGCTTTCTCTTTAAGATGAAATAAACACTGCCACATTGTGACATGACTGTGCACTTGTGGAAACAGAACTCTTTTGTCTTTAGAGGCATATGGACCACAGAACATGAATATAGTGGAGGTATGTGAAAGTGCACATTTGAACCGCTATGTACGGTGCCATAATTGTAGCAGTCAAGTTCAGTAACATAACAGAGTAAGCTACACTAGCACATCAGAAGACTTTACTGAGCCCTTGATGTAGGTTTCCATTCTGAGTTATCCTGTGGTGATGCCTGCCTTTCCCCATTGATTCAAATGTGAGGTTAGGGCATTTAGGTGTCTAATGTGGCCAGCTGTTCCAATTCGTGTCCTTTTTCCAGGTGTCCACCCTGCACTGTTCACACATACAGTGTGAGAGAGACGTGGAAAAGCTAACCTGTTTTTTCCCCAGTGTTTATCATCTACTTCTATGTGCTAAAGCAACTAGTTTAAACTTAGCAAATAAGAAGAATCCTTTTCGTATATACTAGACAGTTAAAAACATAAAATTGTCAATACAGAAAGAAGACAAAATTTAGCTTTATAGATCCATGATACTGTTCAGATATTAAGATATTTGCAGAATATATGCCATCAGTAAATGCCAACATGCAACTTTGTTTGCAGTTCTCAAGGGGAATGTATATGACCACACAGATCCTCAACAAGCTTGTCATCAATCTATGCTTTAGAAGTATGAACATCAAGCTGCAAAACGCCAACTATCTGTGCCTCCATAGAGGCCTTCGCTGCACCTGCAGGCAATGCCTCCCCTTATCTCAAAGCTGTTCTCTGAGAACTTGGAGAATTCAGTTGTTTCCTAAGTTGATAGCAGGGATCACAAATTTCCAGAATTTACAAGGGAGTCTCTCTTACTGAGTGATAACATTGTTATCATAGCTAAGTCCCTCAACTACTCTCCCTTCCTAGGAAATCTGCCTTGCCTGGAAGTTGCAGTAATATGTGGAAGTTGAAAGTGTTAGAATAATTTGCTCTCTCTGTCCATAACTTCAAGTCATTTCATACAGCACATACCAATACAACCGTCTAACAACATGACTCACCCATTGCTGGTTGAGTTTCTGAGCCTAACATAAGCTCATAAGTGTCACTGTCTTCTGCTTCCTCCTTGCAATTGGTGAAATAATTCACTGAATTAACCTACAAATTAAAATAAATGAGAATATTTGTTTTAGTGACAGTATTTCTTTTATTGACATCATCTCTTACCTTCACACTTTGCTATTGATATAATATTCAACATTCTACTAGGAGGAAAGAGGAGACAGAAACATCGTGCATTTGCAACTATGTAATGGTACACATATTATGGCAACAGGAATGCATATATCTGAATACATATAAAGGACACAAGGTTCTGCCATGAAGTGATACCAAGTTTGCACAGCAAGGATTGAAGCTAATTTATCTTTCCCTACCAGTGCACTGGGCTGCCCAGACAGTTCCCGAGTCTGGTCCCAACTGTGAAGCACTCACAGATAATGAGAAAGATTAGTAACAGAAAAACACAAAGGCCACAGGAAATGACTGCATAGCTCAAGGGTGCACACAGTGCAAGGAATCTCTAGAAAGCTCATTACAAACAGTTCCTGTATCCCAGTGGTTGGTACCAAAAGCTGTGTGTGCAGTGAAAAACCAGAAACGGCACTGCGAAGTATGTTAGCAGTTCTACCTCAGTAATCAAATGTGGCAAAGTGGGCTTCTCATTCCTCTAGAAAGCTGATACATTCACACACTGCTACTCAAAATTAGCCTCACGAGGGTCAGAACAATCAGTTTTCTAAAACATTATCAATGTATTTCATCAAGCAGAAGAGATACAAACCTCTGCTTATCCACAGTGGTTAAAAATCAAACCAGTTATACAACTACAGACAGTTTTGTTTTCTTAAAATATAGAACACACATTTGTCAATTGGTGATTTTCAGAAACAACTGAAATTTGAAAAGTGACAGATTTTTAAAGAAACCCAGCAGGACTTTGATTCCCATGTAAATGGGATATGAAAATATCCTCCACGGACACAATGGAGCCCTCAATAATTATTCTGGAATTTTGTATCACAAAATGTCAACTCTTGGGGTTTGAATAAACCAACCCCAAAGCAGGCAGGGAAACGGCATGGTCCATATACCATCCAGACTGCAAGATTAATTACAAGTAGAAGAGTGAACAGTGATGTCAAGAGAAGACCTGATAAGCAGTTAAAACCATTCTGCATGGCACAGAAACTGATTCTCAGAAGCTCATGGCAGACTCTCAAGAAGTTTGTTCCTAGCATCCTGCTGCCTCCTGGCACCCACAACCACTGTCTCAGGGAGAGAGTTCTTCATGAGTGAAAGAGGAAAAAAACTTGAGAAATAGAGGGTTTTTCTGGGGAACTGATCTTTCCTGCAGCTCTTGTACACAACTATCTCATGAATAACAGCCTGGAGACAGTGCAGCCATCAGGCTGCAACAGGTGCCTCGCTAGCCTTCTTTGCTTTGCTGCTCTAACAATATGTCTAGATCTCTACATAGCTACACTTGCCTCCAACAATGAAGTATTAATTTCTGCCTTCTGCACTCATACAATGTGTGCATCAGTGAGCGAATCTCGTTTTTCTTGAACTTCCCCACCATTTATGCAGTTCCTCTATACTATGCAGAAACAGGATGCATCTTAAAAGCAAAGTTAGAGATTTTCAGAATATTTATTTTCAAAAGATTTATGCCTTAGCATGTGCTAAATGTAGGTGTATGTTGTGGGAATAAATAAGGTCTTCTGACATGTTTCCTGTGAAGAGAGGACATGTGTAGGAAAAAATCAAACACGGAGAGATCTAAGTGAATTAAGCTCTCCTGCTGTGACACTGCAGTAACACACCAGCTAAAAATCTTTCAAAGTCTCCACTTTTCTCTTTGCAAACATGAAGTATTCACAGATACACAACTGGTAGAATTAGGTCAAAAAGGTAAGTGGAAAAAAACAGATGGCATTTTCTGATTTTCTTTGACACGGCTGTTTCTCAGCTGAAGGAAATCTGGTGACTCCCAGGAAAACAATAGAATAGATAGGATTAATATGCATTTTTGAAACTTCAGTGTTTCAAAAGAGAAAAGGTCAGCCATCCTGCTAGTTTATAGGGGCTCTACTGATAATGCTGGATCTTGGGGAATTCAGGATGCAATTGAGAAGTTTAAGCCCTGACTAAGCTTTCTGAAAGTCTCCTGGGACCTGTGAGATACAAAAAAACCTGAACACCTGGTGTTTCACTAAGTATGTTTACACACGGAAAATAAAGTCTGTATAATGCAAAAATTATTGACAAAAGTCTCCTCTGACACTGGGTATGATGAGACCATGCATCTGAAAATGGTGCAGTGCCTTCAAAGGCAGTAGAAAGTATCCTTATATAAGAATGCAAAGCAACATAGCTAAACCAGAATAATGCCACAGCTCAGTGTGCAAACCTTGCCCAGAATGAATGTGCATTACTTTCAGATTTGGAGTGTCTTTTCTGTGGACTGGGTCATGTAACTTAAATGTAGTAGCATAGCTAGCATGATGTTTCTACAGTTAAATATAGGGTGTGGCATACAACAAATGCACAGACCTGAACTTCCAGATCATTTGAACCTCTTTGGCTGAAAACGGGTTTTTGACTTATAGTGAGATTTCTTATAGATGTGAAGTCATCTTCCAAGGGAAGAAGTAGCGTCATTGGGAACTATCATTACAATAAAAAACGTATAAAAAAGTTCTTGCTGTCAGCACAGACTTGCTCACATTAAAGTAGACTATGGGAAAGGGCTCTGAATGTTTGAAACTAGTTTATGAGTTAGCAAAATAATTTCCTTACCTCAGGATGCAACAACAATGTTGGAATGAATTGAAAATGCCGTCTCCTGACACTAAAAGGTAGGTACTTTTTTTTCAGTTATGTGTTTTAACTGTTGTGATTAATTGTCTTTCAAAAAGGCCAAGTTTTTGGAAAGCTTCAAAGCTGTCCCTCTTATACAAACCCCAAACTGATTTATCGCAGTTATTTAATCAGGAATTCATTACCAAAATTATTATAACCATTTTGTCAGCATTTTTACAATGCTCTTCTGAAAAGCCATCTTTTTAAGGCATGTTTTCAAAAGATTTCCTCCTTGATATAAAAAATATTTTCCTACCCCTCAAAATATTTCCCTCCAATGACTGTGTACTGAGAGGAAGTCATCCCCTCTGGCAAGGGCCCACACTGGTGAAACTGGGTGCTTTGTACCTTCCTGTGTAGTGAGGAGTGAAACACTAAAGAATTCAGAGGAAACTAATCCAACAGTGATACTTACATACAGCATCAGTATTTCATTTATAAACAGGTACTCACAGGGAAATATATCAATTAAAGCTCACATGAGCCTTTATGTATGAGATATAAATGGCTATATCTAAAAATATATTTGTACCTTATTTTCCTAGAAACAAAGCAAGTCAGAACTCCTGATAGTACATTGCTCAACAGCTTTCAAGATCAGACCTTCATGCTTAAATTTGGCCTGGGATAATACTTAAGAGTAATAATACATTAATATGAGTCTAATGTTCTTGATTCCACTGTTTTCCAATTATCTCATTATTAGTTGTCTTTTTCTTTTATTAAATTGGCCCTTAATAAGTTGAAATTCCATGGTATGTATACTTTTTTTATACTGAATAATTACACGTCTTGTGAGTTTAAACTCAAGACTCAAATCTCTATTTCATCTTATTGTACTTGTATTTCCTTAAAAAAATAAATGTATGTAATAAAGGCCTCTGTGTCTCTGCTGTACTTTGGGAACTCCTACTCTTTTCTACATCCTCAGTTTCTCTGAATTGCAGCAATCAGGAAAATTGATGGAGAAAGCTCTTATCATTGCTTGTAACCTTCTCATTGAACCCTTTGACAAGACACTGTCCTTAGAATTGAATTAAAAAAATTTCTGGAAATTGGCTCCCTGGCGTTATAAAGGGAAATGCATAGAAGTGTCCTGGAAGATTTAAATTTTGTATGAACCAAAAAAGAGGTGGTTGTTTCAGCTTAAATATCAAATGCACCATTAAAATGCTGATATGGGTTTGACAGTTTTGTGCCTCTGTCTTGACAAATTTGTCAACCCATCTGTTGATTATCTTGTTTCCTGCACACTTGGACAAGCCACAGCTCTGTTCTGCCCAGTGTTCAGTGTCATTGTACCCAATAGCTCACATGTTGCCTTGGCAAACTCCTGAAAACTGAACAAGACACACTACTCCAGAGTCACTTACAGTGCTAAATCCAATATATGTTCTGCGAGGCTCTGCAGTGAATCTTTCAATTAAACACTAAAAATTGGACCATTTTCTTCCCTTCATGTCAGTGAGGCTTTACCGGGATATACTCCACAGCACTTTCCCCAGAAATCCTCTGGTTCAGGATGAAATTATGTTTTTGCACCCTGTGTAAAAGATGTCTGAAGAACATCATATGTTCCTTCCTCAAGACAAGATTTTGTCTCCTGAAAATTAGGGCATTACTGCCGGAGGCCGACAATCCCCTTCCTCTTTTCCATACAAATTACCTTTACTTTAGCCAATATTTCAAGCAGGAGAGCACAAAAAAGGTACCTCCCTGCAGTCAGCCTCAAAAAGCCTGTGATTTATAGGATTACTGCAGGCAACATCTAAATTTTAATTCTGATCTTAAGTCTAATTCAATTTTCACACTTCAATCAGTCCACCTGCCTATCAGTTTTCTTTATCAAGCCTTTTGCTGGGAGAAGCAAGACTTCAAACACTAGATTACACTGAAGGTGCTGCCTTTAATTTGTTTAGGACAAAGACAATTTGATCTTCTGCCGGACTCCAGGGCATTTCCAGCTGCCTGTTGGATAATATTCAGTCTTGTTGTTAGACAGCTTAGAAATACTACCCAGTCACACTAAGGCCTGCTCCTTCAGGGCTGAAGATGCTGTTGCCCGAATTGTTTATAATACATCACCACAACATTCAAAGTTCTGCCAAGAGAGGTATTTTGCTTGTTCACCTGTCTCCCATGCTCTGTAGCACAGCATTTCAGACCAGAGGACAGGCATGGCTGTTCTAAAGGCACAGCTTAGGGAGCCTTTTTTGACTATTAAGCAACACAATAGCACTGCCAGTCACCTGGAGCTGAACCTGTGTTCAACACCAGAAAACACCAGTTTCTACTCCTTGACTTCCTTGAGAAGCACCAGTCTGAAAGACTCCAACAGCTGCCCTCTCTCTGATGAACTGGAGCCCTGATTCCCCTGGGACTCTGAGAAACAAGTAGTCACACACTGGTAAAAGCTATCACAGTCTATATGGACTTGCCAGAAATGCTGAAAGGGCATGGAGAGCCCAAGTGTAAGTACAACAGCACTTTTAAAATTATTTGATACAGCTATGGAGGTACATGGATGCCTATGCCTTTGGAGTCAGAGCACTCTAAAGAAAAATCAGTATTTTCTCTAAGTATCATTATAAAATAAACCCAAGAGGACCTGGTCCCATTTTCACTTTTCCTTTCAGCGCAGACTTCAATACTGCACACAGTTCCTTCTGAAAGGCAGAATCAACAGATTTGAAAACCTACAAGTAGATGTGAACTGTGAACACTTCAAGAATTCATATAACTGGAGAACAGTATGTCCATCCATAAACCACTACACTGGATTGTGAATTTGAAAGAAATTTGAAAAAACTTTCTATTCTTTAAATTGCTAATAGGGTACTGAGTAGTAAAGGATCCAGGATGACACTGCTCAATGAGCCTTTCCATTTTGATGATGAATCACTGAAAACTAGCCTTATTAAAACACTTCTTATTACTTCTGATTACTCTCATTAGCTGCATTTCATTTTGTGCCTTTGTCTTTCTCACAGCATCCTTAACTGCCTGTGCTACAATTGTGTCTTTGACCTCAGTAACCTGATACAGTTTTTATTCCTATGGACTTCATTCTCCTATTTTGGATTGTTCTCTTACTACTTTCAACCTTTCTTCCACAAAGAGGAAGGTATGCACTTTGATATGCTTTTCTTTGAAATCTGCTATTATTTATGTTGTTTTTCATTCCCATCATAGAAACTATATATAATAACATATCTTAGATCGCTCTCACCAAGGTTACCCTGCCTGGACAACCTCAATGATTTCCTCTTCTTTGTTTACAGAGAAATGAGTCCTCTAGCTATTCCCTTCACCTTAAATGTCAAAATCTTAACAATGCATTTAAGAACTTGCTGGATAATGTTTCCTGTTATATTTCTTTCCAGGCACATGCTGGTGATCTGGACCTCAGAGCAAGCCTACATGCTGGCACACAACTGCTGCCCCTTTGTTGCCTGAACAAGCTATTCTCTTTCATATAAATCATGCAAATTATTCCATCATCTCTCTGTTATACAAATATGGTCAGTTTTGGCACATAAAAGAACTGCATCCTTGTCTTAATATATTCAAATTTTTTGAGCACTAGCCTACTTTTCTCTTAGTACTGCAGGCTAAAAATCCCCCCAACCCCTTCCCATTTTGCAGTCAATAAAAATCACTATTAATCAGCATTTCAGATTCCAGAAAAGGGACATAGCATAAGCAACCTAACCCTCAATTTGAGAACAACAATGGTCATGGGATTATGAGAGTGTGTTTCATATATTCAATTTAAAGCATTGGCATTACCACCAAAAGAAAATATGCTTGCTTCCTGCTAGAAAAGTATGCTGGATTCTTCTAGAATGGGTCAACTTGCAAAAAAACCCCAACAAACAAACAAAAAAAACCAAAACACCAAAAAAACCCAACCCAACCAACCAAGAAACCACCACTACAACCAAACTCCAAAACCTCCAAACAAACCCCTCCAGTTTCTAAACCCTGTCTAATGCAACATGAAACATCTGCTTCAGATAATTTAAAAAGAAAACTAGGGGACATGACTTTTAAGTAATTTCATGGCTTTTGCCATGTGAATGCTTGATGTAATGGAAACCTTATTGATCTTTTCACAAACTGCATATCTGAAAACCAGGATTGTCTCTGACTGAAAAAAAAAAATATTGCATAGAAAAAGCTCAGCTGATCTTCCCACAAAATCCACTTTCATGCATGCTGTGAAGATGCATGCCTAAATATAATACAAAGTCCTACCATAATTTGAATTCTATTCCCTATGTTGGTATTTCTGATACCTGGGGCAGAAAAATATGATTCCATCAGTCTCTGTTTCATTACTGAATCCGATTTTGATTTTGACCCTAATATGCTCATTTGGAAACTCAGCTCTCTTTCTTACCTAGAATTAAAGCATCAACATAATACATTCCTTACCTCTACATACTTCAAGTGCCTTCCACACAGCCAACTTTGCTTTTTAATGTTAGCTGGTTTTGCATGGGCGACACATTCACATTTCATATAGAAAGGACTTAAATTTTTCAAAAGCAGGACTAGATTCTTTCTTCCTGAAGTCCTACCAGATTTTAAGGCTAGCTTTATGGAGTACTTCTGGCTAGTTTCTGACAGACAAACACTGCCACTTCAGTGACAATGAAGACAGCTTTACTTTCCAGTAAAAACTTACATTGGGGTGAATGTGGAAAGCCTTTCCCAAAAGAAAGGGCTGTTCTTCTGGCCTGGTCTCTTCCATCTGCCCCAGAAGGCAGTAACAGCAATAAAATTCTACCGTCCTCTATTGCTGGATGTCAAATGGTATGCTTGGCAGGTTATTTATCTCCACAGGAGATGAACTGTGCTGGCAAAACCAAAAGCCCAAGCAGGGTGCTAGGGGCCTCCTTTTCCTTGTCATAGGCAGACCAGATTTTCATTCTAACGCCCTTGCTTTCAGAGAAACTGCATTGAAACACAGTAGTTGGATCTCTTCTCCAGCCCCAGGTGATTTGCTTGCACCACTCCTCAGACGTGCCAGTACTGTCTGCTTAGAGTGTAGGTGCAGCAGTTGAAGCAGAAGGGATACACTGCCATTTGGCATCATCTTCACAACTCTGTGCTCCTTTTGTCTCACCCTCACGGTGGTCTAGCCTATACTATGCCCATTGTCACTGCCCTACCAGAGCTTTCCAGAATGCAAAGGTGAGAACTAGTACACTCTAGGAAATATTTTCCATTTGCATTCTCAGTACTTCATGAAATGCAAGCAGATGATTTAGCAGATACTTTCATTCAGTTCCAGTTGTAACTCTGAGCCTGGTGACCAGCCATTCTGGTTATAAAAAGTTTTCTAAATCTCAAGTCTGCATTAATTACTAATATTCACATATTCTACAATGTAAAATATTCATCAAAGTATTGGAAGTGTTTAAGTATTTATTACTCATTTTTCCCGAGGTCCTGTATGAGCACCTGGAGAAACAACTGAAAGAGCCAGCTTCAGAAAATTGACTGCATGCACGAGGACAGATCCAACATTACTGTTCACTAGTTTTACTAATGTCAAACACTTTTACTACCCTATTAGCTTGCTTGATAACTCATGTTTGTAAAAGACTCAAAAAAACACAGATTATTCTAAAGCATGAGCAGTGTTACAATCAAAGACAAAAGCTACTTGGAATCTAACCTGGTTGTAAATCTGGGCAGGTGGGAAGAAAACTGGTGGAAAGAAGTTTTGCTGCACATGTTCTGTCATGCAGTGCTGAAACAGACAGCAGTTAAAAGCAGTGTGAGCTGAGCCCAGGGGCTGCATCCAGCCCTTGAAACACTTGAACTTGGACTCCTGACCTAAGCAAGACTTGCCTTAGAAAAAGGCAAGAACAGCATGTATTATCCTGCCAGTCTAAACTGCTGCTTCCTTCTGCCTGCTCCCCATCTGTCAAGGCAAACTGAGGTGCACTGCACTCTGCCATCTCAAAGAGCATGACTGAGCCATCCCCGGTGTACTCCATGCTGTTAAAAGCGGGCCCTCAGCTTTGTTTCTTGCTTCACCACAGACGAGAGAGCACCTCTGCCACAGTGCTTGTGCTCTACATCTTCTCTTGGACTCATGCACATCTCAGGCTGTGTCCCAGAGCGGCACATGCAGCATTGCTGAGCCATGGAGATCAGCACATCCAACGCCCAGAAAGTAGTTAGAAGACTTTCTTTGCTCTACTTCCTCATAGGAAAAGTGAAAGGGCATTAAAAGTTCCCAGGATTTTTTCACACTGATACTGTCCAGTGCTATGTTTTCCATGATTTACCTTCAGTTTAACTCTGCATTATTGAGGCCTTGAGATATTGAGACAACAGAATCCTCGGTGCCACTAATAACCATTAGCCAGCCAGCTGAGCAAAAGGCGACTGACATAAACCTGTGTGTGCCACATTAGTCAGACCACAAAAAGAACAGGTATTTAACATTAGTAACTACTTTTGAATAAAGCTGTTCTTTCTAGAAACAAAAGGCAATGCTTACTCTCTTACTCAAAATGACTTCTCAGCGTAGCAAGCAAGCATATTTTCTTGCCAAGCCCTCATGCCTTTCTCATGCAGCTGCTTACATCAGGTGAACTTTTTATTCAGATGCCCAGACATATTAAACACAGCAGTGTTGTTATATCTTAAACGTAAGACCCTTCCCCCATTACGCCTTAAACATACATCCATCATGCCTTTAACTCCCAACAGTTGTAAGTGTTCAAGGTCAGGATGGACGGGGTTTTAAGATCATTTAACATGATCTATCCTGCCCTTGGCCAAGAGGGTAAATTCGATGATCTTTAAAATTCCCTTTGGACCCAACTATTCTCTGATTATACTTCATCAGGACACACAATCTTCTTTCAAAGGCATGTTCCTGTTGTGCAAAACTGCAGCATTACCTTTTCCAGAGAACAGGTTCTCTTTTTTGGGTCAGAGGTGTGTGTATAATTGCTTTATTTATTTGTATGTATTTCAGTTTAACCTGACACTTTTCACTTTCCTCATCTTAATTCAAACCAGGAGTACCACATCATCTAACGGACAAGCATACTTATGTGCTGTTTAAACTAATCCTAACAAATTAGAACAAAACAAACATATACCAAATAAGGCAGACAACTGAGCAAGGACACAAAATGACAGTAAAAATAATATTGTGATGTTCACAATAATTTGCAGAATTCCCTCTGCAGGTAATTTGTCAGAAGACTCAACTACTATCATATTTTCTGCAATACAGAAATGTTAGAATTCTCATTCCAATGTGATGAAAAATATATAAATGCCCACAACTACTAAAGATACATGACTACACAGAATAAATTAGAAATTAAATGCTCTACTGCCAAATTCTAATCATTTTGGGATCAATCTGAAGCAAATGTATGACTGAAACAAATGATTTGTACTATATTAAGAAACTAAACAAATTAAAACATCAATGAATCCCCAACTTTGTGTTCAGATATTTTAATACAAGCAAAAAGAATTGTTTAATTTGAAATAATCTATTGCAATCTTAAGTCATTTCCTTCTGGGCTCCCTTATTTAGCCATTTCATTTGCATGTTTGCTTTAATTTAATTACAAGCAGATTTACTGCACTGTGTTCTGCCAGCATCCCTGAAGTGACCCCTGCTTGCAACATTATTCTGCATAACTTCACACTTACTTTGTATGCATGTCTATCAAATCACAAAAATTTTTCAGCAACTTTCTTTTTTTTCCCTAACTCCTGGTTTTCAAGGAGTTTCTCGAAAAAAAGCCCCCCCTTTGTACAAATTCATCATGACTGAGAAATAAACAACAAACAAAAAAACCCAAACTAAGTAAAAACTTGCTGGGACAATAACTGTCCATTTATTATTATACAGCCTTCACAGCTATGGCTATTAGAGAGAAACATTACTGCAAGAGAAACAAAAAAGGACTTCTAAGCATAGAACTTAATTTATCGGTGTATACAAAAATATATTTTTAAAAATCAAATCACTGTAGCCTCCATTTGAAGAATTTGTGCTCGCTTTCCCTCTTCTAAGCATTTATGCTGTTCTCTAATCTAACTACTGATTATCAAGGGATTTTTTCTTCTGAGCATTCAAAAATAAAATTTCTCCTCAGACTCATTTTAGCTCATTTCTTCTTTAATGACAATTCTTGTTACTTCACTTTTCACACACCCACACAACTTTTTGAAAGACTTTCAAATCTTTTAGAGTACTGATTCTGCTGAACAAAATATCTACTGCTGTTTGACAGGCTGTGTAATCATTGCAAACTCCGCAAAAGCATTCCCATCTCTCACACAGGTTAATTTTTAAATCCAGCAGGGTAGAGAATTTTTTCTTGCTTTTCTGAATTTTTTTTCCCCGAGGCAAAGCTGTAACCCTTCTCCAGAGAGTTTCTCTTTCACTTGAAGACAATTACACTGTTAGAACTTTCAGTGTAGTTACTAAATTTCTGCTCCCTATGAAGATCAAGCAATAACAGATAGAGAGAGAATCACAGAACCATTTAGGTTGGAAAAGACCTCCAAGATCATCAAGACGAACCATAAACACAACATTGCCCAGTCCCTTTAAGCTTTGTGCCTATGAGCTGTGGCAGCTTGCAGGACCAGAACTCAAACCAACCTCCTCTCACAACAAATTGAAACGGGAATGCTCCACTCCTTTGCCAAGCCTGCACCTACTGACCATTAATCTGTTAAACTCCACAGTTATTAATTTTGCCTCCTGCTTATTTCTTTAATGTCTGGGAGATTTTGCTTCATATTTTCTGAGATCAGTTCATTAAAATACTAGTTTCAAGTGGTAATTAACTGCTGGTGGAACCAGTGGTAGCCCTGAGACACTCACAGTGGCAGGAGAGTTCACAGAGGCTCAGGTCCCTGGGAAGTGGAAGAGGAGGTAGAAGACTCATTAACTGATATTTAGGGAATGTGTATGCTGTAAGATGAAGGACCTTTTCTATAAGGATTCCTCATGGGAATCTGAACAGGTTTTTTATAGATGTACTGGGACTGGCTGGAATGGAGTTAACTTTCTTCATAGCAGCACATGGTTCTGTGTTGTGAATCTGTCACTAAAACAGCGTCAATAACGCACTCATGTTTTGGTTACTTACTGAGCAGTGCTAGTACAGTCTCAGTATCTTCTCTTTTTCATCCTCCATCCCCTCCCAAGGAATAGGCTGAGGTGGGCAAGAAGCTGTGAGAGGACACCAGTCAATGGATATTCCATGCCATTTAACTTCATGCTCATCAACAGAAATGGGTGGAGGAAGACGACGGTGGGCTTTTTAGCTTCCAAGGTGGCACTTTGGAGACTGGCTGGGCATCGGTCTGCCTGTGGAAGGCGGTGAATGATTTCCTTTGCTTCACTTGTTTTTTCCTCCTCTTTCCTTCACATACTACGCTGTATATATCTTTTGCTTTTCTCTTCCTATTCTCTCATTCACTGGAGGTGGGGCAGAGAAGGTGAGTAAGCAGTAGTGTGAGTGCTTAATTGGCTATGGTCAGCTCACCTCACTAGATAAGTACAGCCCTGTGAAAAGGGGCATGTGTGGCATAACATGAATTTTTCTGGGCTACGCCAACTTCTGTGTAAGTCACTATTCAGTGAATGCTCCCTCCCATCAGTTCATGACAGTTCTCAAGAAGTTGCTGTCCAGCACAAAATTGCGCTGGCACACTTGATCTACAGACATAGCACATCCCAATCTCCCCCTGTAATGGAACAAATATGCTACACCAACTATAGAGATTCCTCATTTTAAGAGGGCATTTGCAGTACCTGACTGGCAGATAGGGAGTAAGACAGAATTTTAGATCTCATATCTATTTATTTTTGCCTTTGTTTCTCCTATATGGCACACATAAAACCTTTTTGCTTTTGAAATCCAAAACAAGAAAGAGCCATTAGCTCTGAAAAGCATTATGATTCTCTCAGCACTAACATGAGCAGGTTAGAATTTTGCCATTGTAAAACATAATTATGTTTTAGATGACCATAGTATCATCTAGGGGTGTGAAATGTTTCAAATACTTCAGAGCCACAGCAGTTAAATAACATCTAGACAGAAATGCACTCAAAAGGGTAATGAGCTAGTGGAAGAGCAACACTTGTGGAAAACTTACGATTAGCATAACTGAACAGCTAATGCTTAAAAAAGAAGAGTAAACAACTAGCCTTTAGCAAGGTTTTGAGCTCCTGAAGTAATCAGTGACTCTATCTGGAAGGAAAGTAAGAGGATGGAGAAGGCATTGATGAAATCCATCAACTGCACCCACAGACCAGGAGACTTTCAACCCCTTTCCATGTAACAAGGACAAACAAGGTCTGGTTGAGCAAAAGAGCATGCAGCCTTTCAGTACAGTTAGCTGCATGCCCTGTGCTCCAAATTACTGAAAAGTATGTCATGGGCTGCAGTCACAGTTGCATTGATGCTACTGGCAGAACACTTATGATTTATCACCATGCTCTAGATCTCCAGCATTAATATACCATTCCTCATTTTCTACCCTGTATTCTATGTAGATACTGCAGAATGCTACCCTAACATGATAAACAGATACTGATAGTCACAGTATTGTTTGTCATTTGAACTCAACTATGAAATTTCTAATCTTTCTGGTGACTTCTGAGATTCAGCCCTTCCCCTCTGAACCCTGATAAATGCCCAGAAAATTTTCTTCTTTCATAGAAACCAGAAGTTTTTCTCTATCTAGCCAGCCTTTTAAATATATTGACTTAAAGAGGAGTAGGATAAAGTACCTAAATCTGTGAAATACCATGATATTTCTAGTAGTTCCATGTACTTAACAATAGTCAGAGTTTTCAGATACAGATTTTTATATTCAGGTTCTTAAAATCTTTGCACTCTTAAAGAATAGGTAGGATAAAGAAAAACAGTTGAAATAGCAATTATTATCTGTACTGCATTCAACCGTGTCAATTAAAAAACTACTATTCTCATGGCTATGGGTACAAACACCAGCAAAAATTATCTAGTGAAACACTTCTTCTGTGGGAAAACACTGGTACAGCATGTAATATTAGGCACTTTATTATAAACAAAAGCAGGAAAAACAGAATTTTCCCTCTGAAATATGCATGATGTAGATTACACAATGTAGAATTGATTAACCTCCACGGAATTTAGTTTTCAAAGGCCAAACAAGGTCCTTCTCTTATTTTTGCTTGATGTTAAATGGATCTAAGCTTGGCACATCTATCGGCTTTCAGATTCAACTATTAGAAATTTGCTGCTAGTACTCTGGCCATTCTGCATTATTCTTTTAGTTCAGGCACATCTTGTAATGCATGAGCTGAATGATGGTGATAGTTAAGGCAATAGAAAGCAAATGAGAAGATAAAGTCTCTGACAGAACCTATGTCCTTAATTTTTTTTCTAAAATGTTGACGATAATTTTTTTGTTCAGTAAGCAAGTTTCAGGACTTGGTAACAGCTGCAAACTACTTTGAGATCCCTGGATATCAATTTCAACGAAAACTCTTCTCTCTGTCCCTCAAAAAGACAATCTATGCTTTTGGTCAGGGACCTCTACCATATTGTGTTCAGACTAATCATTTCCCTTTAAGGTGCTTTGCTGCTTTCACATATTTCAGCGACAGTTGCTTTTATTTGGTGACTGTATATTGACTACTTTCAAACTGTAATGCAGAAATAAATAATCTCAGAACTAAATCCTGCATGCATGGAAAACTCACCTAAAAGAGTCAAAAGGTTCAGTATAATTTGGGCCTATTTTGCATACAGCATGCAAACAATATGAAGTCCATCTTTTTCGCTTCTACAAGCCCTCTGACTATCTACACCTCCAAAGACAGGTGAGAAAGTAGCAATACAGAAAAGCAATACCAAGCTAACTTTTAAAACCCCAAGGTACTTGCAACTCAGCAAAACAAAATTCTTCTCAATTATCTGCTATGTGATGGAAAGTAACACTGTAAAGTGTGTTTCACTTGAATATTTCTATTGTAGAATCAAAAAATGGCCTGGGTAGGAAAGGACCTTGAAGATCATCTAGTTCTAATCCCCCTGCCATGGTCAGGAACACCTACCACTAGACCAAGTTGTTCTAAGCCCCATTCAGCCTGGTCTTGAACATTTTGGGATGGGGCATCTCCAGCTTCTCTGGGCAACCTGCTCCAGTGCCTCACCACCCTCAAAGTAAAGAATTTGTTCCTAATATCTAATCTAAACCTATCTATGTCAGTTTGAAGCCATTCCCCCTTGTCCTATCCCTACATACTCTTTTAAATAGCTCCCAGACAAGAGCATCCTTCTTGACCGATGGTGCTGCATTTGTTCCAACTTTGCCACAGTCTGCTTTCTACTGTAACAGCTTTCCATGTAACCCCCCAAAGCACACACATATATGAATGTATGTTGCCTGTAGCACTGTATCCTATCAGGATTTTACATGAACAAATACAGGTTGAATAGCATAATGCACAGAATTGTATGCTATATATAATAAAATCTGTCACTATTGAGGAAAGGTTAAACAAATATAGGTGTTTTGCTTAAATATGAAATAAATACACTTTGTGACTGATGACTGAAATACAATTAGTTGCTGCTTGCAGAAGGAAAACAGGTGCCTACTAAAAGCCACAAAAAATTACTTTTGATGGTATGACATGCACTGAGATCTACTTCTGCTTCAGGAGGGCAAAAGAGACATAAGAACTATGTAATATCTGCCATTTCTGTTTAAAAAAGTGTGTAATACTTTTTCTTCTCAATTTAAGGGGCTGGGAACCAATCTAACTTGAGTGATCAGCCTGCTTTTATGCTAGTAACACCAGTATTAGAAAATGCTTAGCAAGCACAGCTCACTAAAACTGTATTTGACAGCTGTTTTAATGGCAGCTGCTACTAGATTAGAACTTGATGTGAATATGAATCTCAAATATAACCTCTTCAGTGAGCACTGTCAGTTCTCAAGACTATAAAGTAAGAGAGAAAAAGGGCAAAGCAACTGACAACCTAACATTCGGTGTGTGGCTTCCTACATCATCATCTTATTTAATACCAGCAATGTTAGTCTATCGCAATTATCTTCTCAGTCTCTTACATTTTTCTAACCCACAGTCAGGATCCGAAAGCTTAGTTACTGAGGTTTATCATTTAGAGCAGTAGGTCAAGCGTTGCATTAGGCAGACACACCTGCTGCATTAGAGTAAAATAAGATGCTAATGAACCTGGATGTAATGGGTTCTGTTTGTTTATTTTTTCCTGCTTCCATCTCTCTCTGACAACATGTAGCCACTATTATCAATAATAAATTACTATGTAACAAGAAAGCAATATAAGCAAACAGAGATATTGCATATCTCTGGATACTGAGCAAGTGGATTATACGGTTTAACTTCAGTTTTTTAAAGGGAATTTCTGTTTTTTCCCAAACAGGTCATACAGTAATTTTTAACTAACTCATTCCTCTTCTCTCCCTCTCTCTCCTGCACCATACAGAAAGTAGCTATTGAGTGTAAAGACTGCATAACTTTACAAGAGGCCAGGAGCTGAAAGGACCCCAGCAGCAGATGGGAAAAACAGTAGCAGCCAGTTACAAAAGGAGTCCCATTTTATTCTTTCCCCGGGGCCAGTCAGCTGCACACACTTATCTGCATGTGCATGCTGGGTAACACTCTTGGGGCAGATCTTCATATGTAGTAAAACGTGTGCCAGCCTCAAAGGAACTGTAATATTTCACATGAAACTCTACAGCCTATTTTTTTGTCTAAATACATGTAACAGTGTGGGAAGAAAGTCTAAGTCTACAGATCTATAAAATGCACCTATAAAAAGCGGACCATGGCAGAAAAAAGAGCTACAAATGTACTACTCTACCAACTATAAATTCAAGGTCACTTGTCACAATTGATCTCTTACTAAACGTGGTTATCCTGGCAAGCAGGAATAAAAAAAAGCCAGGGTAGAGATGGCACTGCATAACCTGTTACCCACAGGACTCTGGCACTGTTTTTCAGCTGAATGCTTAGTGTCCCGCCTTGTCTTTTTGTTTCTCTGCTAAAGTGTAAATTCTCTTTTGTGGAAATTTAATAATGCATCTAAACTCTGAAAGCAATTCCTGTGATGGGGAAATCTTGGGTATTCATGTTTCACTGAACAAACTCACAGTATGTGTAACTTCATACAGCTGCGTATTATGCTGAGGAAGTTCAGAAATTGGATTTATTGTGGATTTCTTTTAAAATAATCTCTAATACTGAAGAGAGCTTATTGCGACAACAGGCAACTGTGGAACAATGAGGGCTAGACCTTTGCTGGCTGAGAAGGAATGAGTGAATAATGCGAACAGGAAACCTTAAAATTCAGTGTGTTCTGAAATTCAAAAGCTTTAGCTGAAACCATAAAGAAGAGACAATGCTATTGCAGGGGAATTACAGTTTAAAGAATACGAAAACCAAAATAACACAAGTGTATTCCATACTGGTATTTCCATTCCTGGCTGAAATGATTGAAAGGTTTGTTTCTCTGAGTACTGGTTGTACCCAATAATAATTATTTTTTTTAATTTGTTTTTTGACTAAGGGGCAGGAGGGATACACAAGGCCAAATATCTAGCTGTAACAAACCGGTTAAGTACACCTAAACATTCCTAATAAATAAAAGTCATATCATAGGCTAATACAAAACTTGCCATTTCCAGCCTGTCTCTACTTCAGCAGCAAGGCAGAGATGACAGAAGGGAGAGCTATAGATTGACAGATGAACAAGGACCTTGGGGCCTGAGTCATGAATTCATTGACTTACTGCACTGTGGAGCACCAGGCTCCTGAAGTAGCAAGCAGCAAAATGCACAGAGGAACAGAAGCCATCCATACAGAAGACACATGGCTTTGACTCTTGGTCACACCTGCAGATCAGTGTTCCCTAGGTAACTTGTTCACCCCTTCATACCTTAGAGTGGTTGTAGACTATGGCACTCATGTTTATTATACTTCAGAAGAGCTTAAGTTAATAAATGAAAACAATCTTGTAAGTACTGAGCGGACCCCAGGTGATTTAATTATTTCTTTACCATCAATTCAAATGGGATGTTTCCCCTCCAGCACAGCAGATTATACAGTCATACAAGTGCTCTCTATGACTGATGCAACAGAAACACCAAAAGAACACAAATACTACCTACATTTTCCAGTAAAAAGTTAGATTTTGACACTTCACTAACGATAATGGTGATTTGGCACATCTAGAAGAAAGGGGAAAAGAACTGACATACAAAGAGATTCTCTTGCTTGAGACCTTCTTCCCAAGATCCATACATAAGCCCCCAGCTTGCTGCCAGGAAGTGAATCACAGAACTGGATTCCATAGTGTAAGGGACACACATCTTGTGTAATTTCCCCTTCTCATAAGAGAAGACAAAGTTGTTGTTGTTGGTTGGACTTCGCGAACAAAGATCCTGGGATAAGCCTGCGCTATGGATTTTTTAAGTGAGGCACGGTGTGCGCCGAACTGGCCCCACTCCCTTTACTCCTGAGGTTCATCTTGCCACGGCCGAGCAGCTCGGACAGCGACAGCGAGTTCCTCCAGGATTCGAACCGGCGTCCTCAGAGGAGGAGCCGGCTCCACAGGCGGGGGCCTACGCCACTCGGCCAACGCCCGCCGCCTCTCAAGTATAACATCTCAAATTAATATTAAGGAAAAAAAACTAACAAACAGAAAAGCAATAATGTCAGGCTGCTGAGAAATCCTGGGAGCCCATGTGGGTCAGAGCACCAGGGGAAGACCTCACCTTATCCTCTCTGCCACCGAATGACACAAACGTGGCACTGCAGCCACACCTGCAACACAAGCTGGGGCATGACAGAAGACAAAGTAGGAAAACAAAATCATACCTCTGCTGTGCAGGTCAAGCTGCACACTTTTGGAAACCACGTGGTCCCCTGTGACCTACGTTTCTCTTTGAAGTGAGCAAGCAGAAGAGGCAATAAAAAGTTTAAGAGAAGGATGAGAGAACAGAAGAACACATGCTACTAAACTCAGTGCCTAACAACAAATGATTCAACATAAGAGACTGAATTGAGGTTTTTATACATCACCAGTCATCCACTGTAGAAATTCAATAGGGTGGTTATTTATTGACTCAATTAAAATCTTAATAGATGAATGACAACCTTGTTTCTATGACAAAGCACTGATGTTTCTAGGGAGAGGAAGTTTTAGTACTTCCTACTACTTTTACATTGTAGTAGACCAAGGAAATTGCCAAAGTTAACCCAAAAGACTCATATTTTAGATGAAAAAGAAATGTTACCTGAAGAGATTACTTTAGGAAATATTATGGTGCTCTTCATCATAACTCATGTCCCTATACTGAAATAACAACTATGACTCTTCAGCCTGTTTCAATGAAATACACAGTTTGAAGCTTTAGGGACAATATGCATTTACATTTTCATATTTCACTTCATTTTCCTCTACATGTTCATCTGCTTAACCACTCATGACATTCGATTTTTCTTTTTTGCTAGTTTAATTTTCGTATTACCTTATATAATAAAACACTGCCAAAGCTCAAGACTCAAATGCCCAGTCGATAAAAAATGTGCAGTTTCCATACTGCTTTTGGTAATGTAAGAAAAGAAAAAAGTAGAAACCCATGCAAACTAGAGCTCTGCAGAACTCCAAAGTACAGGCACAGAAGGGGCTTGGAGAGAGGCTCCTTTGCCACCAAACAGCCTGAAAAGCCTAAAAAATAATTTTTCCTCACAGTTCTCATGGCAGGATTGTGTATCTCAAAACACACACACAAACTATGCACCCACTGAGTTAAAACACAGGCAATTAACTAGGAGAAACATATTAAGACCAACAGAACAACATTTTAGGAAATGACCTATCTTTTGTCTCATGTTTAATACCTTGAACATCTCTTATCTAATCAACATACCAGAATATCATTTACCAACCCAGCAGATTTTCGGGCAATGAAACAGAATAGAAAAACTGGTCAGAGAAATTCTTAGTGTAAACCTTTTGTTTCAAAAAGCACCTAGCAAAGGTGCCAGTTTCTGAAACACATTATGCTCTTCACCACAGTTTTCTATCTAAGTAATCCATGTGAATACAGGTATCACAGCCTAAAATACTGTGCACACCCCAAAATAAGACACAGAATGTATTAATGCAATATAATTACAGAAGGTCATCTGCATTAATGCATCTTGTGGAACACCTGAGTTACACGCAAGACTCTGTAGGGTGTATATGAAAAGGCTTTCACCAAATTACAAGGCAAAAATTAATCAGCCTAATTCTCTTCTATTTTCAGTAGTAAAGGTTTCACTTATCAACTGTCACAGTTCTTAAGATTTGATGATTCCTGTGGGTCCCTTCCAACTTGGCATATTACGTGAAATAAGAAAGGGAAAGGGAGGAAGAGAAAGAAAAGGCAAAAGGGGAGAAGGAGAGAGAAAGAAAAAAGGAAAAAAAAAAGGAAAGAAAAAGAAATGCTTCCTAAATCTCTGAAGAATTTACCAGAAAAATATATATAGCCACCAAAACCAGACATAATGAAACAGAGAGAGACAGAAAAGAAGAACAAGAAAGAAAGAGAAAGGAAGTAATAAAGCAAGAAAAAAATAACATTCAAAGCAAGCTATGGTTCTAACTTCACATATTCTGTGATAATAGTCAGAATATCATGTCTTCTCTTCAGGCAGTCTTAAGAGAAGATAAATTCATAACGAAAATTTAGCAAGTAAGTTAGTTCATGTTCTTTATAGGAAAGCAGAGTTTTGTTTGTACACACCCATGTGATATTTATGACACCACCTGTGACTGAAGGTAAATAGTTGCTATGTTACAAGAAGTACTTTGAAAATACAGCAATTCCTTAAAAATCAGTGGAGCAGCACAGCCATCTCCAGTCTTTTACACTTAGCAAACCAATTTGAAGACATATTTTTTGGTTCCTTTTGTGGGGTTCAGAAAAAAAATAGAAACTGAGAGTATCTGGAGATAACTGCAGTGACTCCTGTGAAAGAATTGGAAACACTAGAAATGAGAAGATCCTGTGGGAGCTTCAGCAAGAAAGCAGTAGAAGAGCCATCCTGATACACTGACTAAACTATGATGCAGAAGAGCAGTACCCTGTACATAAAAAAAGGGTGCCAGCTGACAGTCCTTGGCTAACAAAAAGAGCAGTGGTAAACACACAGGGAGGCAACTTCCTGTGAAGACAGAGAAGTATACAAGCCAGGACCCAACACCCACTGAAGCAAAACAAGTTTTGCACAGAACACTGATGCCATTTTTATCTCCTTTCAACCACAAACATCACCTCTTAAATTTCCTCTTCCCAAACCAACAACTGGCACTTGAAAATTTCTGCAGGGGTGAAGTGAAAATATCTACAGTGGCATGTTATCTTTTACTTGGACTCACAATATAGACACCATCTTCCTGCGTTTTCCATCACGGCATATCTGTAAAAGGTTCTGGAAAATACAGACAGAAAATGGCTTTTTCTACTCCTCTCATATTTTAAAATGATTTAAAAATAGCCAAAGCTGCAATGTGTGGTATTCAAACAAACAAACCAACATCAAATTCTGCTTCTTTTCTGAAAGCAAGAGCTCTTAGCTGTGTGTACATGGTGCTATACGGTCCTGATTATATCCTACCTGTCAGATGGCCAGACCTCTGCTTTGTCCTACAATATTTAGGCTGCTTGGTTTCAATTTTCTTAGATCCCTACAAACACTCTGGCTTCTTTCTCTGGTGCTGTTGCTTGGTAGAGATTAATTACTCTAACTTTCTCAGGGCTGCAGTGTGAGGGCTATAGGAGCAGTGCTGGCCCCTGAGACTCTGTAATTCCTTAGGCATATATTCCTCATGAGCTCCAAACTTGTGCATAAGGGGACAAGTTAAAGTTTCATACAATCTCTAAGTTTTTCTAGGGGTCTAGTCTCTTTACCTAAAGCAGTAGCATAAAAAAAGACAGATATCTGCGAAAAAACACATGCTCACATGCCCTACAGCACCTTGCCATATTTCAGCATTCCTTGGGGCTAGGTCAGAGGTTCAACAGTCTTTCTTGAGAAAAGGCAACCAGTTTCCCCTTTTTAAGGGAATCTGTTCCCTTTTCTTCTCCTCTTCAAATCTCCTTACTTCAAGCACTTGTTTTATAACCTACATCCTCTTCACCCAGGGACCCTTCCATCAGCCTCCTTAGGTCAGCCAAGTCCCACGAGCTGATCTGTTGCTAAGTTACTACTCCTCTGTGTTTCAGACTCAAAAATGATCTGTCTGGGGCAACAGCCAACTTTTTACAAAATATCACTATTTAAATACATGTTCATTGTATTTAAAACGACCTGTTATTTTTGCTCCTTGGCATTGCAGATAATCTCCCTCTTCTCCTAGTAGATTTTATAACAATGCAGGAACAAGGACTGCCAAGAAAGAAACCAGGCTCCAGTGGGGTTTGCAGCTTGTTGTAGACTCTGTTCCCAACACTGAAGAAAAGACCCATGATGCACAAAATCTGAACCCAAAGCCAATCCTCCCCCTCCCATTTTAATAGTAGGGGACAAACATGCTTTCACTTTAGATGAAGCTAATTATGCCAGCTGTAAATGGATAGACTTGCAAGCATGGACTTGTTCTGCTGTCTCCATCAGAACTCAAATCTGTTACAATCCATTACAATTTGACCTTCTTACACAGCATCTTTTAAATTTCCCAGACCTTACCTCTCTTTTCCTCAAAACCTGAACTTACAGCCTGATTCTTATTTCCCATGTTGTTATCTGTAAGCCACACTAATCCCCTCTGCCTCAGTTGAATTATTCTAATTCCTTGAGCATCCGTGACTGGAGAATTAAGAAAGTGAGAGAAAAGACAGAAGTTTTCCCCTTCCTTAATTCCCTCAGGCAAATAACTGTCTACAACATGAGACCTCATGAGCACTAGACCCCTGTCAGTCTGTATTCTCAGAAAGGCTGTTAGTGGTTCTAGAATGTGACCAGTTTTCAAGCTCCTCCCTATGTCAAGCCATGAATGTCACAATTGCAACACCAAATTCTGCTCTGCTTTGGTTTTGGATTCCTCAGTTTATTTTTTTCTTGCTCAGGGTGTCAAGAAACATTTACCTTGCACGTACACAACCCAACAATGTGCATTCCTCACAAAGTTGTTACCTCCTTTTCTCCAACAAAGCACGTGGAAATTGCTGCTTTCTTTTTTCCAACTAAGCACATGGAGTACCTTACAAAGAAAAGAAAAGAAAAGAAAAAAAAAAAGACAGAAGGCTGCTTGACAAAGATCTATGGCAAAAATCTTGTTTCTGTCCTGTCTACCAAATAAGTTAATAGGAATACTTCCACTGTCTTCAGCAGGAATTTGATGTCACTCCTACAGTATCAGGAGTTGAATTTAGTAGACAATTTAGTAGACAATAATACCACAACCTTAAATAAAAATTCCAGCCTAAACAGGAAAAGAAAATTAATTTAGCAATATGCTGGACCATGATATTAGTGCAGGTTCAAAAATGAGTTTGCTTACTGTAGAAACTATGTCCAACAGCCTTATTTTCAATAGATAGCATTATATTCTCATATTTCACAATTCAAGTTCTGACAATGAATAAAGGCATGAAAACTATGGTCTCAACAGTGTTAAAAATAATATAGCTGATACTGATACTCAAAACTAACCTTAAATAGCTAAAAAAGATGGAAGGACACACAATGGACTTACACATGAAATTCTTTCAGGGTTGCTGTTCCCAGGGGCCATTTTTTATTTTGGAAAGCAGCTTTTGACATCTCCCTAGACCACTAACAATGACCACAGAGGGGACCTCCCAGAAAGCACAATTGCTCCCTTCCCACATGCACATCCACATTCCCCACTGAGAGGTCTTCCAGAGACCCTGACTGGGAATGTAGAGTGGGAGACACCTTGCAGTGTATCTGCACTGTAATGTAAATACAGACTTTATGTATTTTTCAGATGCTGACCCACAAGACACTCTTACTCTGGAGGACATGTATTTGTCACTAATGTCTTCACAGTAATAGAAGGGAATGAGGCCTGCAGGCTGGTCAGAAAACCAGTTATTACCCAGAAGTGAAGGGCCATGAGGCACTGTGTGCATCCAGGCACATCACACCACCACCATCAGCCGGAACTGCAAGCCAGCTGGGAATTTAGGAAAGGGCCAGGATGTTTTTCCCTAATACTGGTGTTAGGATTCTTCAAGAATACCAATAAGTTAATGACATAAAAAAGTGTAGTAGGGCACAAGGAAGTTTAAGGCATGAGCTTACACTTACAAGCAAAGTGCAAAGTTTGTTCTCCTTCTGAAAACAAATTCCTTTTAGCATTTATATTGCGGCATTTCACATACTGCATTATGTCTCTGTTGTACCTGTGCTTCCACCTCTCAAAATCCAACATCACATAGCATTACGAAACAACAATGAAATTGTAACAAAACAGGACAACAACAAAAGAAACATTCAGATTTTCACTGAGACGAGATAAAGGTTCCACAAGGGACATTACTGTTGCCATCAATTCTTACACTGAAAGATGGAAGTTAATACAGTAAGGAGTGGTACTATATAAACATAAAATAGAAAGCTCTCTCTAAGAAACAATTATAGTTTAAAGATGTTGAATATTTGTGACTGAGCACACAACCCTTGACTGCATTATATTCTGTGGGGCAGATCCTCAGATAGCGATTTGGAGTCCTGAATTCAATTTATGTCTGCTGAGGACTGCCTTATGAGAGTCTGAAGCTTTTATTAAACTGAGAATACCAATGCACTTATTTACCTCTGTAACTCCTGACTAGGGATTTACTGGACTATAACTACTGATACTGTTCAGTGTGTTATTTTAACTCTTTTTATACCAAGATACATAATGCAACTTCTACAAGCATTTGAATAACTCACTGTCCCAACACATCATCATTTTCTCAACTGGTCACATTAATTCTCCTGATGAACACAAAGAGACTGCTAATTCTGATTTGGAGCAACATTCACATCGCCATTAAGATTTCTTTTTTCCCCCTTGAAAAAAATGCACTTTTATCCTGAATTACCCTTTATATTAGGGGAAAACAAGGAGAAACAAATGCAACCATGAAAGATTGGTATGTGTATCTTCTTGGAGGAAACTAGTCTCAGAGCTGCAGTCAAACACATGCCTTGTTGTGTACCTTGACAGTTTTTGACCAACAGAAGTCACTTCAAAGCTCTGTTCACATTCTTTTCTGACCTCAGATTTTCTTTGCGTTATATACTGAGCTACATCACACACTCAGAATCTGCTCTGAATCTATCAATTCAGTGTACTGGAAGAAAATGTGGCATCCTAGTTAAAGCAAGTGAGTAGCAATAGTCTCTTTCTCAATATTCAATGAAACTGCAAATATTATCTGCCACATCAGGTAAAGCAGGCACTACTATGCTCTTGTTTTGTCCACAAAGTCACTCAGAACTTCACAATCAATATGAAGTAACCACAGGCACGCATGGGAGTATCACTACTGCACAGAAACATCTAATCAGCTCACTGAAGGCTTATGTAGCACAGTCCAAAACACACCACCAATGTGCTTTCCATGTCCAGCTGGTGACTGGATGTGGGAGATTAACACAGCACTCCCAAAGCCTGCAGATACAGGATGGGGTTTGCCTCAATTCTCCAAAATGAAATTGCCACATTTCCCTAAAAACATTACAGAGTATTAAAAAAACCCAAACCAACCAAACCTGAAGAGTAGTAAAATCCAGGTAAGGATAGATAGACATGAAACACTGAATCCAACAGGGAAGAATTTGGGGACTGTTAAAAGCAGAAATGGGAACTAAAAGCCATTCCCCCATTCTGAGGTTAAGAGATGAAGCTGTAACTCTCAGGGGTGCCTTTCTGCAGAATACTCAAGATGTCTCTATCCCTGCTCTGATGTGCAATGAAAACTGCAATTTCCACTTCTTTCATGGATCAAAGCATTTTCTATTCAATACACCACAGTCCAATTCAGTTTTGCCAAAGCAAACAGCTGAAGAAAACTAAAGATTAAGAAGGGCACAGGTATGTCAAGCACATATATACCCACATATCACCCTACTCTGCAGCAACAGAAAGCACAGACTTGTCCTGCACTACTTCACCATCAGCTCTTGAAACAAAACCACTCTGGGCTCTGAACCATGCCCCTTTGGTAAATAACAATCCAACAGTTACAGGGCCTGTGTTTTATGCTTTGTCCATTAAAATGCAAATCTCTGCACACAATGAGACTCAACATGGAATTCTGTACAAGTAATGCAAAAATCACAAAGCTTGTGTCATCTACTGATAATGACTACTTCTGCAACCCTTTTAATTGCTTTCATGTTTATAATTTTATGCACATATTTTCTGCAGAAGGGAATAACTTTTAATACAGACTTAACAGGAAAGACATATACTACAAGATGTGAGCTTAATTAAGTTTTCTGATCTAAAACAATAAATTCCACAATAAATTGACAGAAACAATACAACAAACAGCAAAAGAAGATAGACAGCAGGATTCTAGCCAAAATAGGCTTTTCTGATCTGGGGATCTGACACTTTGCTAAAAATAGCAGACAAGAAGAAATAATGGTAAAGTTAAAATCACAACAGCACTAATATATAATAAACCAGGTATTCTGAAAGATTATGTCGTGAGTGAAACTTTGCACCAAAATTTCTTGAGCAAAAAACTGCCTGGTTCTGGTACATATGGAAATGACAAAAGCCCCGCATCTTAAACTACTCAGCTAACAAGCCCAATTACAGAATTTGTATACCCACCTGAATAAAGCAGAAAGCAACTTTGACCACAGGAACCCTGTGGTTAAACACACAGTACTTCATGAAAATCCACACTTAGCACCCCTCTCTGGATGACTGGCAAAGAACATGGCTGTAAATACTGAAATGGTATCTCACAAAAGTAGGCATAATTCTGCTCTGGTCTTCAAAATTTAAATGCTGTTAAGTGTCTTTGCTTCTTTTTAGCTTGGGTATCAAGTAATCACCTTTATGAAGGTAAAACTACACAGGAAAATTCTGATGTTAGGGCATGGGAAGCAAAGAATATTAGTGGGTCTGAACCTACTTTCCTTCTCCATCCAACAGGTCAGTCAAGGGTCAGCATCAGAAAGGGTTTGATATAAGTTCCAGTTGCATGTCCATTTTGTGACAGCCTAACGTGGCCCCAATGCACTGCTCTGTTTACTACTTACCACTACACTATTACTACTTACCAACTCAATAGGAATCCCAGGGCAAACTGTCTTACAAGATTTAATTCCATTAGAAAATAAAATTTAATATCCTGGTTCAACCCAGTGCCAACAGCAGACATAAACACCTTTGATGCTCTCCGTGTCAACTGCTTTTCGCTTGAGATTTCCTGTTTCCCTGTACTAATTAACCCACTGAGATTTTATCTTCCAAGTACTAACCCAACCTCTGACTGACCTAAGGCACACACTTTTAAACTCTGAGCATTCACAGCACCCTGTGGTAATGATTTTCAGAAGTGCAATGCCTGCTCTGTGAAAAACAATGTCTATCTCGGCTCTTGCCAGTTTCACCCAGTGCTCCCCAGCTCCTGCACCAGAAGAGATGCTGATGGATGCCTACCTGCCCACTCCCTGACCCTCAACATGCCTTCACTCTTATATTCCCCACCTATGGATGCACTGCTGAAAAACACTACTTATGTAAAGCAAGTTCTTCCATAAACATATATTCTGACAAACCTGCATCAGTTTTGCCCCAAGACTGATAAAAAAATCCTAATTTTACCTATACTCACATTCTTCACTGTGATTAAAAATTAATTAAAAGATCTGGTTCAGTGCTCATGTAATACTATCTCCTTTTCAAAAATAAACTATAAGTTCTTTAGCTGACACAAATATTCTGCCCTGAGAGATGCAACCGTCCTAGGTAAATTGCACTAAGCAACAAAAAGATCTGTAAAACTACTACATGCTAAAACCTCTTCTTGACAGAATCATCAAGTACTTGACAGAACTGTATTCTATGCTTCCCAACTTCAAAAAAAGTGTCATAAAAATCCTCCTGGCTGTTTTTGAATTATAAAATACAAAAATGCAAACAACATTCTTCAGTCTATCCACATTAAAAATTCTTGTTCAAAAGGTTTAATAAAATATTTTCCTGGGACTGGGATTATATAGCAACTTTTTCTAATAGTCATAAAATCATGGAGTAACTTTTGTCAATATGACAGTCTTTGGTCATTAAAATTCACCTAGATGAAAATTTTCTCATTATATACAGCACTGAATCTGTCATGTTTTGCCATGCACCCCTTAGAAAATTCTACTACTTATTTTAACAGGACAATGTGGGGTAATAAAAACCAAACACAGAATTATTTTGGTTGCTTTGCCAATTCAGTCCCTGCTTGGAATCTGTATCTTAGTACTTCCATGGTCGTAGTGAATAGGGCAAATAATAATTTGAACATTTCTCTACAAATACTGTGTTAGATTCCACTTGGTTATATTGTTGAGCAAAACCTGTGGCTTTAACTTGCCTATGTTATTTCAGCCTCTCAGTTGATTTATAGAGAAGCAATTACACTGCAGCTCAAGGAGTTGTAATGAAATCAACGCCAGTCTCTGACGATTCACATCACTGACCTGTCATGCAGTATCAGTTTCTGCTTCTTCACCTTTGAACATCCAGAAAATGTAGCAAACTCTCTAGACCCAACTTTCCCCATAAATTTGAATGAAGTAAACCAGGAATATCACCACCACAATCACCATCATTGTGTGTAAAAGCCAATGGACTTCTGTCAATTACACTTGGAAAAGCCAGGAGTTACTTCTAAGATAAAACAACCAATTAATTCTGATTTCACTTTTACTGGCAGTCTATCAGTTAAAAAGAATATGAAGTTACAAATCAGCTATAGGGGTGAAACTGTGGAAAGTTTTGAAAAAACACTCTTTCAAATAACCTGGATATTTAAGTCCTATCAAAACAGCTTATTTTTAGGGTCATAGATACTTTTGGAGGCCCACTGCATGCAGCTAAACAAGACTTCATGAATTTTGCACACTTTGCTTTCAATTTCAGAAACGAATGGCAATGAACTTGGGACAGAGGCCCTTTGTGAATGCGGACTCCTCATTTTGCAGGAACAAATGCTCCTATAGCTGCCAATAAGCAAGGTACCATAACATTCTTCAAAGGGACACAATTTCTCTTCTTCCAGATGACATAGAAAGCTATGCAATATTAACATGCCCAACTGCTTCCTGCATCAAACACAGGTTTTGAGAGCACGCCATTAAAACATGACTGACATTCAAAAGGTTGAAAAAGAGCACAGTGGAAGTTGGCAATCATATTTTCCTTTTCCCATAGCACTGTCCTCACTTTGTGACACCAATCTCATCAAACACTTGCCACAGTGAGGCCTGAAGTGACCCTTAGACACTGCAGTGAGCTCCATTATTAAAACCACTGTGAACAATGCAGCTGTGTTTTGATGCCATGTCCCTGACTCATTTTGCTCCTGAAGTACACAAAACAGTATTAAGTATCATTCCACTAGAATAGAACACAGCAGTAATTTGGCATTTTGTTGTGAAATCACACCCAGTGAGAATGCATTTACTACATTTTGGCCCTGGAGGGCAGAACAAGCAGCAAATGGATTTCATGGCTAAGAGCTCCTTGAATCCAGGAAATCGTAAGCCTGAGTCTTCACCATCCTTATATGAAATCAAGCACTGTGATACACAATGAGCTCAGAAATCTGCATAAGAAAGGAGTCAAAAACAAGTATTGTGAAGAGTGAGATGAGTATATGGGCTTTCAGAGCCAGTTCCCATTTAAAACAGACATGTTGCTATTAGTTTTAATCTCTGACAACTACCTTTGTTCTTGCAACTTAAAAATTAGTGTACGGATTTTCATTAATTAGGCAGAAGCATTTTTTTTTTAGGAAAAAAATCTTTTAATTGCATGGCATTAAAGTGGTGATGATTCTGAATGTTAATTGCAAGTTATTACACATTATGGTCTCTTAACTTTTCCCTATTGCACTAGTGCCCAGGATAGCAAATCTATAAAGCAACTGTGCAAAAATTGGACACAAACCATTCAAAGCTTTACAGTTGTTTCATAATTTTATGACAGACTTAATACTTTAAACATAGAAACACCATTTCAGGTTGACAACATATTCAGTCACCATGATCACAACACCTGACAGACTTGGCCATCTGAATTAATCTTTGGCCTGGAAAGGTCAATATTTGACTCTTCTCTAGTTTTTCTTTTGGTCACATGGGAGATCACTTCAGAAGCATTACAATTGCAAAGTTGTTCTGACATCAATTTAGCCTTTAATCCTGGTAATTTTGCTACTTAGATTTTGAAGTTGCACCTATTTTGAGCCACTTAGCTGAAAGCATAGGATCAAGTAAAACAAGCTTCGGTGAAAATAACTGGGCTGAATCAGTATTGCTGTAAATGTGGATAGCAGCTGAGTGGCAAATAGGTGCAAGGCAAACAGTCTTGAGCTGATTTAACATTCAGAGGAAAGGAGGTACAAGAGGAGATGAGCTGTACCTGTGCATTTTGGGGTTCTCTGTGTTTGAGACCAAATTCTATGTTTTCATCACACATTCACAGGGAACACTGCTACCTCTAGAGTTTGAGTTCCCCCCAAGATACTTATTTCACATACACATACTAAACACAAAATCATTTCCAGTCACACCATCAGTCTATGGAATTTCATTTTGACCAGCTTTCACTGAATCAACAGCTCCAACTACTATTTGAATAACCACTGAACTGGCTCAACATTCTCTTAGATTTGAACCTAAATTTTGCTCTACTGAAAACTTTCAAGGTACATACTGCTGGAGTTATCCTATGGAGACAACGTGTAGACCTATTTCACATTTTATGAAATGCTTAAACATCAAAGGATTCAATTAGAAATAAACTTAGATAAGGAAAAAAATACAAATAAACTAACACCTTATTACTTATAAGGAAATACCATAGCAATGAATATAAACTAGAATGTAGTTTTCCCCACAGGTCACACAAAAAAAAAAAAACAAAAATTGATTTTTCCCCCAAGGTCACAAAAAAAAAAAAAAAAAAAAAAGAGAAAACAAATCACCTTAGTTCATTTTAAGCTATTTTATATTCTGTTTCTCTGAGTTGGACAGTAAATACATTTGATTTTAGCTATCCTTAGCTGAAGATTATAGTTACTAAGGGGTAAGGGAAGCAGGAAGAACAGCCTTTTTTTTTTGTGCATGCATCTTGGTCTCAGGTAAGGCATGTGATATGTTTATTGTATAGGACCTACCTACATACTAAATGGAAATAGATTTAGCTGTGGTCTCTTCTCCCCCAGGTTAATCACACCAATACTAACTGTGCAACATAAGCTCACCCAGAACTAGCCTCACATCACAGGAAAGAGAGAAAGCTGGATTGAGGAATGAACTTTCTGTTACATGGAATAGCCAAACTCCAAGCAAAGCTTTTTCCTTATTTGCACATAGAAACTTGTGTGTTCAGTAACAGGGCATGAGCTCACATAGGCTTTCCTCCCTGGAACACAAACCCAAGGGACTCTGCTCATTTCTTCTTACAAAATCTGCAGGAAGCAACATCTTCACAAGGTAACAGTAGTGAAATTCCTTTCCACCTTTCATCATGATCAATTGGAAATGGACAGACAAACCTAAGACCAGGTTTGCTTTTAAAGCTATGGTGAAACTCGGGTGGAAAAGATTATGTTTATGCACTACTTTACAAAACTTCTATGTAAACTGTTTACAAACAAAAAAAAAAAAAAAGCCAAACAAAAAACCAACCAACCAAAAAAATAAAACAAAAACCCAAAAAAAACCCCAAAACAAACAAACAAAAACCCAAACTTTTCTGGTGACATCCCGAAGACCCTTTAGAAATACAGATAATACAACAATGACTACTATCCATTATGTACTTCCAGCTGAATACAGCAAGACTTTAGAAATATATATTCACTGGTAGTACATTAAAATATCATGATTAAAGTCAATTTCTTACACTTATGCTACCTTCACAAATACCTGAGCAACTGCATAGCTCAGTTGTTTCAATTTCTTTCTCTAAGCTGATGTCTTAAATGTGGTAGCATTAAGCAACAACAATGTGAGATGTAAGCCTTCCCTGCATGTAAAAGTGGTAGCAGCAACAGGTCACTTCCCATGTTTCTTCCTCTGTGCATTCTATAAACACTTGTCACACTATCAAGGCAAATAGTGTATGCCACATCAGCTTGCCTCTGTCACAACGGGGTAGGAGTGCTGCAGCACGTTTCCAAGCAGGTAGGCACAAGGAGGCCTGTCAAAACAGTGACTTCTTCAGGTCTGGTCTTTAGCATTTACTTTGACATGGAAAACTGTCACACACTGTGTTGTGAAAGAAATTAATTCACAACACTTCATGGATATTAAAAAGGTAGATGCAATTACAATTTTTTGATAGGCCAGCATTGTTTGTAATGTATAGCTTCTCTACACAAGACCTAAAGATGGTCTTTAATTTTTAACCTGTTTTTCTGGTGTCAATCCAGGACGTACTTGCTTTTCTTCTAGGTATTGTACAACAGAACTGCTTGTCAAGTAAGTGTAAAACATGTAAGATGCAAATTTTTAATTAAGTATATATATTTTCTTTTTTTTTTTTTGGTAGTTATGTAACAGCAGAGAATCATTTGTCTTTCTATATAATAATCACATGAAACAATTCTAAGAAAAATCCACCTATAGCCACTTGCTATTTTTGTACAATACATATAGTATTTGGAACATACCATTAAAAACATTTGTTTGACCCTCTCAAGACTATACTGTTCTGTCTTTCAGACTCCAAGTAAGCCACATAGCTACAATATATGGGTACCTGACAGAGGAAGATAGCTCCACTGGAAACTAAGCAAGTATATGGTACTTAAGCAGAAGGAGGATGCAGAATACCTTAAATCTTATTTACACCTTTCAAATAAAGTCTCACCTAAATGTTTTGGTAGCTTAAGGACTATAACAATTCAATTAAACTAACACTAGGAGAGATACTACCAGTTCACACTGAACAGAGCAAATGCAGGACTGTGTTAATGACATACACACAGGTTTCACAATAGGCTGTCTTCCACACAGCTTTCAGCTAAACTCTACACACTTTTAACTTAGAAGATCTGCTGCTCCTCATTAACATGCAAAGGTAAAAACCTACAGAATGCAGTTTATCTACCAATGGACCAATATCTCAAATTTATCACTACTGGTCCTATTAGAACAGTGTAGGACAGTGGGAGTGCTTATCAAATACGTTCACCTGACACATCAACACTCAGCAAACACAGCTTTCAAAGGACAACAAAGATAAATAAAACTCACAACACAATATTCAAAACATAAAACTGAAAGTGTTCTCCTTCCATTCATAAATCACTTAGTGATACCTACTGTATACAGGTCAAAAGAACTATTTATAAACATTAGGAGATCCAGCCAAATGGATGTGTGGTCTCTACAATGTTCTTGAATCAACCCTTGACAAAGATTATAAGAGAAGACCCTATGTGTTCAGTGAATAGTTAAATTCTAAAGTTATGGTTAATTTGTTAAATTATGACTGGAAGCTCTTCATTTTGTATTTTTGAACAAAGCTCACAGAAGAAATACAAAAAAAGAACAAAGCAGCAGCCAAATGACAAATGGTGAACTCATATTATGCATATTCATATTTTTTTCTATCTTTTATAATGCATATCTTGTTCTGACCTAGCATATGGGTAATTATCATCCTAGACAAAGAAACAGGATAGAGGGGAGCAAAGGTCCGAGCTCAAAAGCCAAATCTATAGTTTTCTGAAAACTAAACTCTGTTGTTATGAATGTATCATTTTATTAACAGTGATCAAAACTTTCTGTTCTTTTTACTTTTATTCTTTTCACATGTTAACTTTGAGATAACAATAAAGAGCCAACATGTGGGATCCACTGAGATTGCTAGGAAGTTGTTTACAGTCAACTCGATATTTTTACTGGTACCAGTTTGCCAGTTCAGCTCATGTAAACAATACAGACTAAAGAAAGAATGGAAAACTGAAAAAATTAAATTAATGCAATCAAACCCTATCATGTATATAAGAACTATGACATATTGAGAGTTTTGTGGCCAGTTAACAAGAACTATAGGAATAATTAGTTTCTAGCAGTCAGCGTATTGTTCAGTGTTTGTGCATAAAAATGAATACCCAAAAGCCTTCCAAATACATGGAAGAGAAAAAGTCAAGCCTGACATTTAAATCCCAGTGGTATCTAAGGGAAATGTATCATCCTGAAATCTGACTCATGCCCTTCTGATTTGAAGAACATTACTTTCGATATGTTAAAGCACACTAGCACAACTGATACAAGGTTTGTTAGACACAATAAAAAGCTGAAAGCATCATATCATTGCCATTTTGTGAAGCAGCCAGTAGTTTTGGACCGTTCTGGAAGAGAAAGGATAACTCTGGTAAACTGCATTCATTCCCTTGGCCAAAAGCAACAGTCTTTAAACAAACTGTGGTCTCAAATTTTGTTCTCTTACCCAATTTATCAATTGATGATTTAAATTCTTCTAAGTCTACCACTCTTCGACAGACTGCAGTTCAATGTTCTTTTTTCCTAATGTACCAGAGGGAGGTAATGCAAGTGTCTTTACTCAATTGCTTTAGAACACAAAGTAAACTCTGAACAGCAACTACATCAGTGTTGACTGGAACTAGTTAATCTAATCACCTCCATCTAGACACAAGCAGGAACAGACAAACACACAAATGCCTTTCAGGTGCAGTATTTCACTCAGCACCCGCGGAGTTCTTCAGTGAAGGACCCCTGTAACGAAGTTTTGCACCAAGTCCTTATTGGAATAATTCTTGGGGACCATCTGTCCAAACAATATCATAGTCTGTAATCTAATTATGGTCATCAAGGAGTAGCACACTCCTATAAGCAGGGTAGTCAATCCACATTTTGACACCACTGATTTTTTTCATTTACATCACTGGCTAATCAGCAGTAATGCTGTGTTTGGATGCATACAGTTGTGCTCTTCTGGCATGTGTTTAAAATACTGCCTGTATCAAAACTCCTTCCCAGTTGCCTCCTCTCACCCACAAAGTGGATTAAACTTTTGTTTTATGCTTTTGTTTAGTAAACATAAACCCATTAGAGGCTAAGTTCCATGCAGCTGTATTTATTACTGCTTCTTTACTAAACCCCACAAATATTTGGAAGTAGAGGTGAGTGCGCATCTGTGGACCATATCTAAGTGAAAAAAAGGCCCCAAAGCCTTTCAGAGTACATAAGTTCCAGAAAAATACAGAAACTTCCTGTCAATAAAATCAGAATAGGAGGAAATCCTTTTCTGCCATATATCAGGGATTTAAGAGTAAGAATCCTATGAAATTAGTAGAAAATAAGCATACTGTTAACATCTATTGCTGCAAATCCTCATAATGGACAATAACTCTAGTACCCTGTATGCTGCCACAGACTAGAAACATTTCTCTGCTCTTGAATCCATGAGTCCATACAGGGTGATTTCTTCAGCTCAGGGCTGCCTCTCATCTTTCCCCACAGTTCTGCTGTATGACTGCATTTTTTCTTTCAGCCAAGTTACTAGGAAAATAATGTTCTGAAAAGGTGCTCTTATATACATTCTTAAAATAATAAAAATTAACTGTAGCATCCCAATGTAGCATTGCTTGTAATCTGTTCAAGTATTTTCAAGGTTTCCTGATGAAAGAGTTGTAGACTTTACTTCTTTTACATTTAAAAAACATGCAGTGAATGTCTCAAACACAGTAAATTATCAGTTGCAGGCTGGTTTATTTGTTTGTTTAGCTAGGAAAGAGAAACTGTACAGATTTTTCACCCTGCTCTGCCACTAAATCATAGATTAGAAGTCCATCATCCAAGAGAAAAGGCTTTGGCCTTTCCACTAAGATGTTCAACAAATATATCAAGTAGCTGCAGTGGTGAGAGTATTCTGCAGAAGTAATACAAAGAACAAGAGAAATTGAATTTTAGGTGCTACATTTTTGCTGAACTCTGCTGATCTGAATGACTAATCTAGACAGATGGCACTGTGGATAGGAAGCATTTAGCTTCCATACAAACACAATTTCTACATAAATCTACTTAACACGAAGGAAATCACTGAGGAATTTACTGTTTGTACAACAGCACTCGTTTTCTTTCTAGTTTAATTAGGCAAGGAAATTAAATACCTTGTAACACAGACATTACTCTTCTACAATAGTGTAAAAGAATGGCTGGAACACAGAGCAGTTTAAGCCCTTGGATAATGGCCAACCAATGTCAATTAAAAGTAAGGAGTTAGTTAGCATCTCAAAAAGCAGGAATGGCTCCCACATTTGCTGGACTGCATCCTCCTGGTGATATACATGTTATTCTTGCAATCATTTATCCACCCCCATCTCTGCTGCTGTCAACACTGATGATGAGTGCCCAGCACTGTGCTGTACTGCTTAGCTAGAATAGAGATTTGAGCTGCTGCTGTCCATCATCTGTTCCCTCTCCACCTACAATCTAAAAAGTGAAGGAAAGAAAGAAACTCCCTGCCAGCATCCATTTTCAGACTTCAGAGAAATGAAATCTGAAAATAATCAAAGCAGCTA
Organism: Formicarius rufipectus; assembly: GCA_013399695.1. NCBI lineage: Eukaryota > Metazoa > Chordata > Aves > Passeriformes > Formicariidae > Formicarius > Formicarius rufipectus. The sequence goes on along the minus strand of VXAU01002379.1, from coordinate 114,009 downwards.
TGATACTTTTTTCTGCCCCACCCTTTGCCTTCTGTATCTTCTGACTTCAGAGGATTTTTTTCTGTCACAGCATAGAGCTAACTCAGTCCTCTGTGGGACTAAGGAGAGGAGAAAGGGAATAAACACACGTTCATAAAACCCTGCATGAAGGGTACACTTGAACCCTTAACTAAACCAGCAGCAGTGTGGTAAAGGTTCCAATGGAGCAAAAGCTCAGGTAAAGGCTTGAGCTGTAGCCAGGCCAAGAACTCCTCTAGTTTCAATGTGTTCTCTTTGAGTGTGAAAATATACAAAGGAGTGAGTGACACTGTGAGCATCATCACAGAGTTTGGAACACTGACCATGCAACATATGGATAGCGGGTGACTCTTCCAAGACCCATTTATCAAGGAGCAAAGGAAGTTGTGGGTACAAGGAGTCTCATGCACACTTTTTCCATTGCATTTGACTACAAGCCAACCACTTAATCCCGTATGAACCTCCCTCAAACTCCGCCAGCTAGGCAGCATGATCTCACCTTGAACTGGGACAACTCTCAAGTCTGCTCCTTGTGGCAGAGATCCTTTTACCTGTGTCATATTTGTGATAAGTGACCAATATTGCACATAACCCTGTAGTATAGTAAATTTGATTTGTGCCTTGGTAGTTTTGAATCACTGTTCAAATGATTGCACCATACGGTAAAAGTGAGCCTTGCCACTAAACTTTCTTAAGTTGCACTTTCAGAACATCATATTAAACCCACTTTTGCTAACACCTCTGAAAGTGGTATTAGCAATTTAATTTATTAATTTAGCAATTTAAATCACCCATCTGCAATACCTTGATCCTCTCCTTTTACCTGCAGGCTTTCTGGGAAGCAGTCTTAGCACAGATACTGCTGTAAGACAACTGAATCTGGAGAAAGTATATTGCCTTAACCCTGGGGGCCATATCAATTGCAGAGCTGAAAGGTCAGCACAGCAGCATTAGTGCAAGATGTATAAACAATGCAGGGTTACTTATATAATGAGTTCTTGCTCATCTGACCTTCATATATGAACTCAAGCTGTATAGTCACACTAAAAAACCCCTTCACAACATAAACTATTAAATTGCTTCCTTAGCTGGTTGTTGTCTGTGATTCATATCCACTGGGGAAGGGGGTAAAGTCTCCTCCTTTGCATTTGAGGTACATTGCATATGTTTCCTAGAAAATCACATGCACACTCCTGAAGACACTCAGGGCATGAACTAGACTGAGTAGCCCCCAAGTCCGTGGCCAGAGCACACATGAAAACCTCTACCTTAGCGTTTCTATCTAAAGAAGTTAGGATATCTAACCTCACATTCCTGTAGTCTCAAATGAGCTCCTACTCCTGGGTCTAATGTCACNAAAAAAAACCAAAACACCAGACTCTCTATTCTTATCTTTTGGTACTCTTGCAGTGAAAAAGGATGTAAAGGGGAGTACAACTTGGCTCTCTCTGGCTCTGTGCATGGCTATATACAGTACTGTAACAAACACAGAGCAAACTTGACACAAGCCCACCTACTCTGCCATGTACACAGCATATTTATGATAAAACCATAGATATATGTATACAAACAGGATCCAGTTTAATGAGATGAGACAAGAATAAATGTACCTCCACTTCAGTACCATGTTATAAAAGTATTAGAATTACGAAGATTTTCATACTGTAACTTCTGCAGGGGTTAGAGGAAACTATTTTATTATTCAGATAATTTCTGACCCAGGTCAGGAGCTTCCTCATCTCCAAACGAGAAATATCTTCAGCTAATGTTGAAAGTTTCTATGCAATCCTTTTACTTGAAAAAAAATAGCAGAAATGTAATAACTGCACTTCTTTACTACAGCAATAAAAAGGAGAATGTAGAAAATCGCAACCTTTTAGCCTGTCTGATGGAATGAAAGAACTGAATTACCGGCATTCGTCCTACAATTAGGATCAAATTAATCAGTGCTTGAGTTGCAAAAAGCAGACAACTTTTTTCAACAAGTGATAAAAATAAAAATGGAAAAAATTAGAAAGGATTAAACATACAGTTCTGTGAAATGAGCACTAAGGTTAAAAGGTAAAATGACAACACTTTTTGGTCGGAAAAAGGTTATTATTAAATTCCCCCTATTTTTCTATTATTTAAAAACATAGGGGTTGGGGAAGTGATAAAAATAGCAGATGACAGATGTCTTCTGCCACTTGTCAAATCAAATTAAATAAAATCTATGCTCTAAAATACACTTCAGCCATAAATACTGAGCTGCTGTCATACACATCTCTTGAGAAATCATGCCTGAGATATTCTGACAAAACTACTTCCCACATACATAAACCATCTAAACACACTTGCACCAGTTCAGACTGTTGCTAGAACTAAGATCAAAAGTACTATAGAAACTGTAAACATCTGCCTAGAAAACATCACCAAGTCCTGTGTAATCAGACTCCTCCTCATCAGTATTTTGACAGTCAGCATCAAATATTTTTAGTTAAAGCCATCTTCAAAATCACAGTTAATACTGCATTTTAGGCATGTATAAGCACACAGAGAACTGTAAACACGGAACTAGGCACTAATCAGTAAGAGTATTTAAAAAATGCCAAATACCTTTAAAATTAGAACATTCCCATGTTGTCTGATAACTCCTCTATTCCTTACAAGTTCACTTTCATCTTTGCATTTGTTACAGCGAAGACCTGCATTGTTTTGCTCATAGTTTAAGACAAATAAATAAATAAATAAATTTGGAAAAAAACCTCCAATGAACAAATATGCACGGCCTGGGAGTGAAGTTTATCAACTAGCAATTATTAAAATATGCAGAGAAAGGTTATTTTGTGAAACACTGTTATACAATAGAGAAGTAAAAGAGGACTTTACAGAGAAGACACTCCTTACTGGCCTATGACTAGCCTTGGTTGTAATCTCTTACATGGGTGTAAATGAGAGTCACTACTAAAATCTCTCATGAAGGTGCCATAACAAATAATGTTGATCATTCCATAATGGGATATTTCACTCTGTGAAAGTCTTATGCTACTTGCTTCAAGCTCCAGCTATTTCTGATGTTTAAGCATTTTCTGGAACACACAGAGAAGTTAAAAAAGGAGAAAACAAAAAACACTCCATAAAGAACCACAGAATTTTTCCCTTAAAATATTGTTTTGCTTTTTATGTTTACAAAAATATATCTGCAGCAAGTCAGTATGTCTAACATTTTAGCTCCCTTAAAAGGTATCTTCTAAAGAGGAAGTTCTCTACTAATACATAGGCCTTACTGGAAAAGCAAAAACTAATTCTTAGTAACTGAGAAATTTGCAAAATTTGCTAAAAAGTTGTGCAGATCTCCTGTATACAGCAGGCTCAAGACTAAGTCCAGGAGTAAGGCAAGTGAAATTAAAAGAAATATCCAAGGGATTAATTTGATGAATAATAAACCAAAAGGATAGTACATTATCACCATCACTAATGTTGGAGCATATTACCAATGACTGGGTATAATATGGTGCTATATTAGTTAAAATTATTGTGGGTTAAGAGCTAAAACCCAGTGATTCTTACTGTTCGGCTAAAACCCAATAATTTGAATTTAAAAATCACATCTTTCAAAGTTCCTTTTCTTTCAGCCTCTTCAGTTCTGAGCCATTAAGTGCTGTAGCTATTTCCCCAAGCACCTGAACTAGTAGGCACTCTTCTTATCACAAGACTCTGCAGAACCTTCTGTGTGATTTAGTTCCACTTTTAGTGCCAAGAGTCCTCATAGTCTCACAAGAAGAGTATGAGTCATCTCTGTATCTGGAATGAGTAACACAGAACAGAGTGGGGAATCCCAAACCCCAAATACGGGCTAACAGATCAGATTAGCAAATTCAGACAGGCACCGGTCTCTATATTGGATTAAAAATACAGATGCTAACATGCAAAAATGGAGCCAGGAAGAGTCTTCTGTACAAGCCCCAGCAGTTCTGATACTAGCAAATTCCATATTATTCCGAAATCCTCAACTGACATTTATATCAATCTAAGTTTCCAAACCACTGTAGTATAAAAATAACAAATTCAGTTATACAATTTATCAGCATTAAAAGAGATGTGGTAAAAATCCTGCTGGCCTACCTGCAGGCACCCTTAAATTTCTTCCAACATTTAAATACTGGCCTTTTCCTGTGGCCCCAAAACACAAAGGATGTTCCAAGCATACACCACAACATAATGGAACCTGAGAAAGACAACTGTGCACAGATGTACAGCAAACCATTTCTCTCCTAACACTCAAGCAGGAAAAGGACAGGGGGACAACTCCCTCCATTGCTCCATTTGTAGGAGACATGGCAGATCCACAATATTAGAATTCAAAAACACAATGCTCCTTAGAGTCATAAACTCTTCCTTATTTGACAGTGTCACTGGAGAGACAAGGCTCCTGCACCAGTTACAGATCTCAAGATCCTACTGCATGAGTGTCTGCCAAACTTAATTTGAGTTTGGAAGAGTGTGGGAACTTGGAAGCCATTTTTATGTTCTCATCAAACATAAGAAACAGAAATTATTATTAATAGACACCCTATAGACCTGGCAATGAAATATGGAATCATTTATTATACAACAATATATGAGGGCAGGAAGAATCAGCAGCAAAATAAAGACTGTGCTGCCTGTGTAGGATCCTCAGACAGAATTATAAATTGAGACCTTGCAGGGCTCTGTTGAACAGAACTAACACCATGCAGAGCAGAAATGGATTTTCTTAAGCAGTTTCCATGTAATGGGCTGGGTAGCTTTGAGAAATGCCTTTCCCTGATGGTCATTCTATTGATATAGAGCCTTCATTCACCCTTCCTTATCTGACAACTTCACCAGAGATCCAGGGCTCCTGCATCAGTTACAAATCTCAAACTCTGACTGCATGAGTCCCTGCCAAACTTAATTTGTCTGTTTAGTATGAAATGTATAAATGATACAGTAACAGTTACTGAAACAGCTGTGAATGAATCAGCAGCTACAGAAAACACCATTTAGAAAGCCCCAATCAAAACATCTTGGTAATAGTGCAAGATTTGGAACTGCCAACACAGAAATATACTTGTATACAATCTGCTGTTCTCTGGATCCTTTAAAATCATCCAGAGAAGGAAGAAAGGTGAAGCCACAATAGATAAAGTGGAAGGGAAAGCAGTTCCTTTTCCTTTGCCTTAATTTTTTCTTAGGCAATTCTTTTTTAACATGGAGATTTGAATGCGATAACCTCTTCCCAAGCTCCTCATATGCACCCTGGCTTCTCAAGAAACCTTGCCACTTGACTGCATACTTGTCAACACACCAGCCACTTCCTCCAGATTTTTGAAGAACAGCCTACAGTTTCCTATGAAAACAAGAGTCGAGGTAACATGTGCAAATCAATTTTGACCATGACTCAGAAGCCAAAAAAAAAGCATAAGCCCTTTTCTACTGACTGCAATTTATTGGTCATGGCAGCACAAAAAACAAGCAGGGGCATTGTCATGTTGTTTCCACTGGAGGTAAAATATAGCTTCCAGGACTGATTTTGTTCTGATATTTTGCATACAGATTTTTACTGGTTTTCATCATCTAGATCTACCAATTCTTTGCTTAGATGAAGACTTAGTAGATTACAGAACATGTGTTGAAACACCTAAATATAAACAGATAACATAGCTCAGCTGTCAGTGGAGTTACTCTGTTCACTTCATAAGGTTGTGATTTTTGTGGCTGCACACTTAACACCATTAATCTAGAAAACATTTTCAAACTCTCACTGTAATACACAGTGATATCTCATTCTATATGTCCTTAACCTACTTACGTGTCCACAGACACTGTGACAGGGAAAAGCACAAAGAGGAATTGTACCAGGCAAAACACACCAAACAAACACAGAAGTCTCTCTAGACTCATCTTCAGTTTCAAAATAAATTTTACTTCTGTAAAAACAGCTTTTACTTCTTCAGTCCTTCACACTTAGAAGTTTTCATCTCTCCAAGCCACCTGCACATGTATCCTTTTCTAATACATCTGATCTGCAAACAGAGGCTTACCTATGTATTTTTAGCTGTATTAATCTCCAGCTGTCCACCTTCAATGTACTACTACACTTACTAAGACTTGTAAGTATGTAAAAATACTGATTGTCAAATTATGTCTTCCTGTTTGCCAGCTTTTAATACCACAGATTGTTCTATAGTGCTTAAAAAATTAATTTTTTATTCTGTCATGAGACTGCTCAGGGTTTTTTAAAAGATGTGTAGAGGGTACACACACAGGAATACACTGCACTGCCAGCTACAACATGCCCAAGATAATTTCTTAAGGATACTGTGTTTATTCAGCTAAGCAAGGATATGAAAATACAGAAGTTTAATGGCAAGGCCTGTATATGGAACAGCTACTGATTACCTAGAGAATAATTCATTTCAGTCAGAAGATCAGCATGTTCAAAAAAATGCAAGTCTGTCTACAACAAGGAACAAGAATTTCTGGTAAGAAGGCTACTTTTTGCATGAACTCACAAGAACACAAGAGAGACTTGAATTTTAATTCTGAATTTAGCAGTTATGTCTCCTTTGCTATGAACCGGTTATCTTTCTGATTGTTTTCTTGTAGAACACATTAATGTGCTTGGAGAATGCACTAAGTTTAAAAAGTCCTGACAACACCCACATTGGCATACAAAACCTCAACAAAATGCTCTTATACTTCTGTGTGTACCACTATTAACCTCAGAATTCCTGCCCTTTTTAAAAAAAAAAAAATGTTATTTTTTCTAGGCTAGCTGCATTATTTTCCCAGAGCATTGTCTGCTTTTTTTGTCCACAGAAAGATAGACATGGCACGCCACAGTTTCCTAGTCCTCCTCAGAAATAATACTCAAACCTGCACTACCCTCCAGTTAGGTAACTTCCTAGGTCAAGTGCTCTGTGTTCAAAAAACTATCAGATCTCTGTGATCTGAACATCAAAGCTCTAGCTGCCTTAATATTCCTCAAAGTGTGGAAAATGGGCAGAAATGTAGCTGTTCTTGTAGCAGTTCATTGCAGACTGCTATCACTGCAAATGCCAGGTGAAGCTATGCTCCAATCTCTGCTCCACCTATTGCTTCTTTTTGTATGCTGGTAAGCACCACAAGTTTATAACCCAAGTATTGGGCAGCACAACCCATCATTACAAATAGAAAGAAATAAAGGAGACACTCCTGATGTAAAGATGTGAAACAACTCTCTATGTGGAATGAGAAGATGTAAGTATGAACAAAACCTCTGCCTTGTTCAATTCCACCATCCAGTGCTCTACTAGGTCAGAGAAAATTAACACTAGACTAAAACAGCTTTACACCTTCTTAACATAGCCACATCATACACAATTAATACAAAAGCATCTTATACAACACCATCATTTTATTAGCATACATAATTCAGGTAGCACTACCAAAAAAGCACACACACATAAAACTGCTACATATACACACACCAAAACTTCAGGACATCTACTCCCTTTATCTTCCTCTAACTCTAGAAAACACTGTCCTACTATTTTTGTGTAGAAAATTAAATCTAACAGCCTCAATGGTGTTAATCCTTTTCTTAATAAGTGTTGCACTTCTCTGATCAACAGAAAAAAGATCAAAAGAAAAAATTTTGACTGAGGACAGAAGTGACAAAGAAGAAATGACAGTGAAAGAACCTGAACTACCACATACTTACTGAGGGCTTGGAATTATGGAACAAAGTCATAATAAAATGCAGTAGGTGTGAATAAATGGATAAACTGGATATTAGAAAAAAACCAACAAAACCAAACCAACCCAAATCAATAGTTTACAATGAAAATAGCAACCAGATCAAACAAAAGACAATACCCAAGAGTTAATTTTCGTAACTTTGTATTCAACTCGGGGTTTGAGTCTTTATTTACAAGTTTCCTGGGACAGAATCACTTACTTGCTCAGCCTAAGGAACATAAGCCTATGTCATGGGCAAGCTGTAGCACTGTCACTTGCCAAAATTATGAAGAATTGGGTAAATGTCTACAAATCCATCTCTATTACATTAGTAACTTGAGGATAAAGTATCAGAAATTGTGGTGTGGGGAACAAATAGTAAACAAAGTGATCAGATTATCAATCTAAATTTTATATAAGTAATTTCTGTGAACTAGAACTGCTCAATATCATAGAAATCAGTAATTATTAAATTTCTGCGGTTATTTCTCCTCCTCCTGTGGATCTCTGCTTAGCCCATGGAATAGTGTCATGCCTGCCTTCTGCTCAACACTGTCCTATGCTTTGCATATAACATTAGGTCTCTCACAGAAAGAGTCCTTTGCTTCCATTTCATTGACTTACTCCAGCCCTTTTTGTATGAAAAGGTTAGCAAAAGAAGTTCCTCCTGAAGAAGCTATTCCATTGAAGCTATGATGGTTCAGAGACCTGATGCTCCATTTTCTGACTAGATAAAAAGATTCAAAGCCTGATTAAGTCGGTAAGAGCCAGAGTGCAAAGCACAGTGCAAGATTAAGCCAAGACAGAGGCTGGTTTAAAGGTGCCTGACACATCTACACTTTTTTAAAGAGCTTCCTGTGCATGAAGCAATAGTAAGAAGACAGAAGAAAAGAACTGACAAAAAATAAAATTAATATCTTCAAGCGTCAGTCTGAGGAAAAATATTAGCTTTTTCAAATAATTGCGTTTGCAACAAAATACCATGTGACTCAGAATTGTCAGTATTAAAAGCTTCTCCCAGAACTAACACTTAGGTCTCTTCCATCTCAGACAAACCAACCTTACTTGGCAATAATCTCTAATCATCATGTACAACCTGAACAAGGGAAAGAGGATTCTCCACCACAAGATACACAGAATTTTGTGTTCTTGCAAACACTACTCAGAAGCTGCACATCACTATCATTCTTGAGTATTGTTGGGATTGGTTTTTTGGGGTAGAATACATTTCTTATTTATGATGCTAAAATAGCCACACTCTAAGTGTTAATTGAAAAAATCTAGAATGAAATTGCACCTTACCCCTAATCAGCAGCACATAAAAGAAATGTGATTATAACTAGAAATAAATTAAAATCACAAATGGAATAATTTTGTTGGGTCAGGTATGTTACACCCTCATGGCTGTCCTGCTCCAGTGATTAACAGGGACAGGAGTAATAGAAAGCCAGCTCTAGACTCAGGGGCTTGCAAACACCAGGAAGACAGATTCTATAGGTCCATTTCTTACAAACAGCTTCACAGACAGTGTTCTGACACTCCTCTCTGTAGCTACAGACAGCTGAAATGTGGAATAACACATAAAAGTTCATGCCTCAAATAATTTGCCCTCATCCTTCTTCATCCAGACATAGAATACAGTCTTAATGGGTCAGGGACAACGATTTTGTTTCAATTTCTGAACTTAGATCTTTAGCCATTTTTGCAGATCATTCAATGTGACAGGAATAGAGGGGACCTAATCTATCTAATATGTGTATTTACAAAGAAATTAGTATACTCTGAGCATGCAGTGTTTACAACATGCAGGAGCTGGAACAAAAATTTACTATACAGTTCAGCAATTAACCACTGATGTGCAGGATGACACATACTGGCAGATTTTTGCAATGTGGGATAATTCTAATTGTATTCATGATGTCACATTTTAATGCATAATTTTTATTGCACTTTCATTTAATGCACACAGTTTCATATGCCTGAGCTCTAGGAAAGATCACCATGTACTCTGATGTACAAGCTACACTGACAGGTGAATATTACATGTAAAGCCACACTTGAAGGATAAAAATCCAGAACCTTTTTAAAATTATGAACTGTTTTGCTGAAAACATAGAATTGCAAACGTTATGAGCTAAAGATTAGAGTATCTGTTAAATCACACTATTTACACCAGTTTAGAGATAGGGATCTTCATATACATTTCCTCTCAATGTTGAGACCAAAAATTGAAGACATCAGTAACCATGGAAGCATTTACTCTCCAAATCACTCAGGAACAATTCTAGACCACATTCCTATTCTATCTACTAATGTGTTACGAGCCTAATGTAGTATCAATAGAATCAGTAGGACTAGTAATAATTACTATATCATATAATAATTTGTACATCAATCTAACACAAAGCTTCTTCCAATCAGAAAAATCTATTAATTAATCCAGAGCTATTATCTAAACAAGCTAGCAGTATTCAATTAACATTTCAATGTTAACTGAATTATAATGAACACAATAACATTTCCCCACTATTAAGTATTAGAAATGGAAATACCTGTAACTAGAGAAATCTAAAAGAAAGGTCAAATTACAATTCTGAATATCAAAAATGACTCACAAACTTCTTGAAGCTATGCTGCATTTAAGTCTCACAAAATATCAGGGAAAATGTTTGAAACAACATCACAAAGCTAGGCTTCTTGGCAAATAAAATTCTTGAGATGAATTTATTAACTAAACAAACTAGTAGCATTGAAATACTCCATGTGATTCCTTGTAAATCATAGAATCACAGAATGGTTTAAGTTCAAAGGGACCTCAGAGATCACTTACTTTCAACCCCCCTGCCATGGGCAGGGACACCTTCTTCTAGACCAGCTTGTTCAAAGCCCAATCCAGCCTGGCCTTGAACACTCCAAGGTTGGGGCATCCACAATTTTCTTGGGCAGACTGTTCCAATGCCTCACCATCCTCACAGTAAGGCATTTCTGGCAACTTACATAAATTAAATACAGAACCAAGTATATTCCTGCCTGTTAACAGAACTACTTTTTAATACCATTGTTCACTAGCCTTTTGAGAATGAAAATAATGAATAGCAGTACCCAAATGTTTAAACCTAATTCCAAGGCCTTTCACTCTTACACACATAGATACAGTCAAGTTTCATATAATATTCCATGAAGTATGATGTTACCTAGAAAAAAAACCCAACCAAACAAACAAAACCCCAAAACCCAACCAAACAAAAACAAAACAACAACAAAAAACCAAACAAAACCACAATTTGCTTTATCTAGTCACAAGTTTATCTACACGTGCTGTGAGAGCTACTGAAAGATCTTTTGACGCTCTCCTAAGGAGATTATAACAATATAACATATCTGATTCTTCCTTCCCCCAGCAATAAAAAACTCCCCCTTTCTCTAGGAAGGCAATTCTCCATAAACTATCAACAATGAATTCTCTCACTTGACCCAGCCTAAATTTTTTTACGTACATGAAACGTCTTAGCTGTGTCTCCAAACATACAATTATAATTCAATGTGAGTATAAAATATCTCTGCCTCCCTGCCATAAATTTTTCAATTCAATTCTTCTTTTGCATCCTTTATGCTTTGACTCAAAATAGTATAGAATTTTCCAAGCTCATCCCATTAAAGAACAGAAGAATTTCTACTTACATAGCAAAAAAACTTATTATAGTAATAATTGGAAAACCGCATCCTTTGTTGCTTTTCCTTACTGTCATCATTACTATCCACAAACCTTCAATAGCCCTTTTGTAGCAGATCACAAAGTTCACCTTTTACAAATCCAATACATATTTTGAAGTTTTTTTCCTTATAAACACACTGCCACAGTGTTCGGACCACGAATCCATAGCCAACCTTTGTCCAAATCCTCATGAAATTTTATGCAACAGCTGTAAAGTATTTTATTATTTCATACAAGATTTTCAAAAGGATATTAACCTTTTAAAATTACTGAAATTCTGCTAAATCCTTCTAACTTGCTTGGTGTAATGTGGGAGAATGCATCAACTATCAAACATGGAAAGAACACCTGAGAAAAGGAGATTACCTCAGCAAAGGTGCTCCCGACTCAGTGGAACTAAAGAGTGTTTAGAATTGTGGTTTTTATTGTATGGGTCCACTTTTTGAGCTCTGTTATTCCCTGGCATGTGGCACCCACATGTCTCCCCTGGGCAACACCATGATGTCTTTGCCCGCACAGTCAGCCCCTCCTCTGTCCAAACCCCAGTAGCTTTCTCACCCATCTCTCCCCAGTCCCTGTGTTCCTCTTGCTTTGTGATCCTTCCCTAGTTGTCAATCCTCCCAAGAAAATTAAAAAGTAGGACACCACAGCCCACCCCAAAAGGAGGGACACATCAACAACATGGTGACTAAAAGAGAGTGGACGACCATTCATTGCAGGACCAGTTATTAAAAACATAGTCCCTTAAGAAACCCTTCACCCTCCGGCTCAGCAGCATCACCTTTCTAAAATTCAAAATTTGCATCAATTCAAAGAGAATTGTGACTCCAATCTTCACTTTTTTTGTTACAGATCCAGGATTTCTGGGTTGGCATAGTAATTCTGGCCATTAGCACAACAGATGCCCTAGATTTGCTCACAAAAATGGGATGCTGGTTAGCCAAGGAAACAAATGCAAGTAGTGCAGCACTGGAAGACCTTTCACTGGATTCTCACCGAGTTATGAAAGGAACATTACAGAACCGAGCTGCAATTGATTTTGTTATTAGTCAATGGACACGGCTGCAGTGAGTTTGAAGGACTGCGCTGTCTAAATTTCTTCCCTAGAAGAACTGTGTGGTAGTTTATCACAGCCCCTGAAAAAATTCCTAATGCTTTTGCTTTTAGATTTGTGTTGTTAATCCTTCTTTGTGCCATCCCATGTATAGTTAAATGTTTTCAAGCGCTAGTTTTGCACAACACTGTTCAAGCTTACATCTCATTACAAAATAAAAATGGAGGAATTGTGGTAGAACACATCAACTATCAAACATGGAAAGAACACCTGAGAAGATTACCACAGCAGAGGACCTCCTGACTCAGTGGAACCAGAGAGTGTTTAAAATTGTGCTTTTTATTGTACAGCTGCACTTTTTGAGTGCTGTTAGTCCTGGACCCACAGCACCCATATGTCTCCCCTGGGCAGCACCATGATGTCTGCCCACACAGTTACCCCCTCCTCTGTCCCAGCAATTGTCTTGCCCATCTCTCTTTGATTCTTGTGTTCCTCTTGCTTTGTGATCCTTCCCTTTCCCCACTGGCTAACTGGGTTCCCAAGTCACTCCCCTCCTTCTCAGCCCTCACCCATTCAGATCCCCCCTCCTGACCCAACCCCCAGTCCACATTAACCTCTTGTTGATGTTAATAAAGGCTTTTCACCACCAGATCTCAGAAGACACATCTTGTGGTTTTTACCATTCACATGGGGTTTCATCCACCAGCCCTGGTCCTGAGAGGTAGTGAGGAGCCAGTTCCCTCAGTCAACCCCTGTCAGTATAATGCCATCTACTTTTGCTTACTACCATGTTACATATGCCCCATGAACCAAATTTTGACCACATGCTTATGGGACCATAGTATGCACAACATAGTATGACTTAGTTGGATGCTCACAGTCACAGCACCTCTGAGCTCCAGACACTTTAGTGACCATTTTTAGCATTTCCATCTCTACTTAGATCATCATACCTTATCCAACATCTTCAGCTGCTGGTGGAAAAAGTCAGATGAGAAATAATTACCTATGAACAAATTCTCAAGTCAATGTACGTGAAAATCCTCATATGTTCTGTTCCTAATCACTTTCCCCTCCCTCTACTAAGACAAGTAGTTTTAACTACCATCACTTATGAAGGTGTAGTTTTTCATTGATTCCCTATGTTATTTCTGCTCTGTAAAATGGATGTTTTTCTTCAGCAGTAGCCTACTACTAGGCCCACACTTTGTAAGGTTAAAGCCTCTGCATGTGCACTCCTACCATTTTTGTTGGCATGTATGGCTTACAGATAGAGGGTGAACAACTGTTAAAACCTCACCCAGTTATTTATCACCTTTCTGGAGATTTTCAACTCCAGTAAGTCTTTCATCTACTCCTCCTAGTTTAGTTCTGCCCAAACAATGTGTTGCATTTGTCTCCTGGAACTGTGCATTATTTGTTCTTCAGTAATGATTCACAGTCAAAGGGTCTGACAGAAGCCTGTTTCATGAAGTGCTCAAGATCTAAACACACACATCATTTTTTAATGAGCCACAACACAATAGAGTCCCCATGTACTGCAAGTGCAAATTTGCTTCCTTGTAATTTAATTTACTAATAAGAAGAAATATAGTCTTTTCCTCCGCATTACATGGATGCATTTAATATGCCCAAAAAAATTAAAAATAAAAAACTGTCCCGCAATTAGTAATCTTAAAAAAAACCAAATTATGTGAACAGCTTTCACTATGAGCTCAAATAATGATTGCCTTCAAAATTCTGAAATTATGTGTTTTGACTTTTTCCAGAAGCAGGGGTGTTTTTTCTTGTTCTGTATGTGCATGATTACCTCAGGCTTAGGTCTGCCTTGTTTAACTGTTGTGAAGAGAGGAAGAAAGAATTCTTAAAAACTCACTATTTTTTACAGTTAAAAGTTCATTGATTGTGCCATCAATGACGACAGGTGTCCCCTAGGACACACTGGACAGAACTGACTGCAGATCTATACACCAGTACTAGATTTCATCACCTCTAAACTTCTTTTCCCTGCAACATAAGACTTTAATTTGGAAGGCACTTTGGAGTCATTAAAGTCTCCATGGAAACTTTTGTTCAATCCTTTAATCCATTTATGGGAAGGCAGTACATGCTATCAAATGGCAGCATTTTTTAAAAAAGACATGTCAGTAAAAAAGATCTTTGAAGGTTTGACTCAGTGATCCAATTAGGAATCACACTTATTATATTATTTCTATGACTGCTGCAGATGCTGATTTCTGTGTTTTCCTCAACAGCCCAAAAGGGATTTGCTAGTGACTTCCATATAACAGAAGGCTTCTCTGCCTACTTTTACTCTTGGGGTTCTCAGGAAGTGGTATTTGTTAACAGTAGATGATTTCAGTTGAAATTCAGAAGGCCACAGGCGACCAGCTGCAGATCTTAAGCAGTTCTCTAATATTTTGAGGATGACTCCCAGGTGACCTCCCAAGACTACACAGGAGCAGCAAAATAACCCTGAACTATCAGGAGCCAGTAAAATCAAGCCAACGTGGCTCAGAGGATTGGCATCATCAGAGAGTGCTAAGATCCAGTTATATGCCTCACACAGTGAGAGCTGTAGAGAACCTTTAACAACAACTGCCCAAGAAAACTCCCAAACCTCCAACATATGTACTCTGCTGTTGGCAGCCATGCGAAGATTCTGGCATGTAGCTCATGGAGTTGAGGAAGTCTGCCCATGTCTGTTACAGACACAGCATACAATTTCAATTATGGTGATTGTGGTGGTTGTTAAAAATGTGTTATAAATCAACCTATTAACAGTTAAATTTGCCTTTTTTTTTTTCCCATGAAAGCAAACACCTGTATGTCAGTCACTGCATATTCTTGTGTGTTTGGTAGAGTGTGGGAAATTGGAAGCCATTTATGTTCTCGTCAAACAAACAGAAATCACTATTAATAGACACCCTGTAGACCTGGCAATGAAATATGGAATCATTTATTATACAACAATACATGAGGGCAGGAAGAATCAGCAGCAAAATAAAGACTGTGCCGTCTGTGCAGGATCCTCAGACAGAATTATAAATTGAGACCTTGCAGGGCTCTGTTGAACAGAACTAACACCATGCAGAGCAGAAATGGATTTTCTTAAGCAGTTTCCATGTAATGGGCTGGGTAGCTTTGAGAAATGCCTTTCCTTAATGGGCAGTATATTGATGTAGGGCCCAAAGACAATTTTTCTAATTAAGCAATAAATTAGAGCTGTAGCAAAGTCTGGTAATTCACTATTAGATCTGTGCAGAGCTCTGAAATTTCAGATTACTAAGGACACAGCAACTTTACTCATTAATTCTTGCTTCTCCATCTAGTTTTTCTTAAGACTCTGAGATCAAAAAGCTCCCTTCAGACTTCAGGATGTCACTCAAGATGTTAGTGGTTTTGGCTCACAGATTATATTTACCACAATAACTTTAACTGCGCCTTTCCTCCCCTACTTTTCCTTCATTCCACCCACCCCCGTCCCCATGAGGCTCAAAGCCTTTATTACCATTTTGATCAGTGGTGGTCTATTTTATTTTAAATTCTGTTTTTTCTCTTTTGAGAGGCTGGAGAATGGTGCTGTTGATATGCTGTCTTTCTTTGTGTAACATTTGACAGACTTTTGATTCTTTCCAGATCACTGGGAGGCAGCCAAAGGCATGCTCCAGACAGTCTTGCTGACAGCATATGCTATATAAAGGTAAATCTGCTTTTTGACAGCTATACATATACCTTCAAATGGCTTCAACTGACAGAAGTAAGACACAAAACTTGTTTCTGGACTTTTGACTGGAATGCCTCAACAATCCTTCCTTCTGTACTAAATCTGAAGCTAGCAGATCATTTTAAATAATTTCACTTTTTCCTTTGCATTGTGAGGGCTTTTGAGATATCTGTATTTGAGGAAGAAGAAATTAAAATGCAACCTCTGCACCTAATAATACAGTTATTGGAACAGTCAGTGCAGAAGAGTTGATGGAAAAGTGCAAGGAGAAATTGTTTTAATAGACAACTGTGGAGTCTTCTCTTTCTGGGAAAATGTCTTCCTTAACCTTATGCAACTGGTTTGTAACTTGGGTAGTGAACTCATGATGAAAACAACATACTACATAGTGACTAAAAGTTCTCAACACCCACAAAAATCTCTAGCCTTCTGAATCCTCTCTATACTTCTAGCTCCAGTAGTTTCTTCACAAGGTGAATAGAAAAATTACACCTTATACACAACAGTATTTTGTGCCCAATTTGTTTGTTCACTTACCATAAGAGAGGTTAAGCAAAAGTAGCTCATTTACTTTGAAAACAGTAATTACTCTACGTATCTTTATCATACATCTTCTAATATCTCCTCAAGCTAGTGCAGAGTCTTCATCTACTTCAACTTATTGATTTCCACACTTCTTTATAGATTCAGAGACCAGATTTTACATAGGAAGGTCATTGATTGTACAACAACATGGTACTTACTTTCACTCACTTCTATAAAAGTATTGTATTTGCATCTTTCATTAACATGAACAGCTTAGCCAACGGTTTTTCAAATGTTCAAACAAATTAAGAGCTTAATGCAGGTGAATAAGAATGATTCTTTCCACTCTACACATTTCTTCTGAAAAACCAGACATTCCACATCCCACCTTCCCAAATAGTTCCTTAGTTAAGTATTTGCTGATGTAGCACTGTCAAGAAACAAAGATCTATTTTGTATATTATATATTATACCTATTATGTATTTTATCTTTAACAATCTTAAATGCATTTAAGAACAGAGGTATCACAGAATCTTTCAGCATGTTCTGTACTTCTAATTCACAAGCATTTTGCCTGAAATTCCATTAGTATTCAAGTTTCCCTTAAAAATGCTAAAAGCTTTCAGAAATGCTGAATTCTCAATAACTGACTTCCACTGTGTCACTGCTAGTTACAGAATACCAAAAGATGAGACAAAATACCAGACAATTATTTGGAAAAAACATTCTCATTCATTCTAAATTACACTTAAATTTCAATAGGCATCTTATACTAAACCAGTTTCCAAATCTGCAGTTCCATTTATCATTCTTTCTACATGAAGGTTGCACTCAATTGCAGAGTTATTGACAGGAGATTTAATCACAGTTAAGGTGCAAGGTTCTAGCCTGAACAAAAGTCTACACAGAAACTTGAAAAATGTGTTCAGTGTAATGACTACTCTTTAAAAAATAAAAAAAAAAAAATCTAGCCTTTTTCTCCTTAGAGCCAAAAATTTTCATGCTCAGTCTGTACCTTATTTCTTCACTAAAGAATAAATTGCCTGATGTCAAAAAGGAGTATATGCTAGCAAGTTATTACTACCAGGATAATGTCCCTCTGAGAACATGTGAAAAAGAAAAGAGGGAAACTTTGTCACCGAATAAAAATAAAACCAATAAACTCCACAGGCCAAATCTTAACCATAAGACAGCAAGCACTGATAATGGGAAGTCTTGTCATAAGCAATTTTGGAAAAGAAAGAGAAAACAGTGACCAAATGTCTGATGGAAATCATAGGATAGCATTTACTTATCAGCTCAGGATGATGTTGCAAACAGATATAAAAATCGCTGAGGAGCAAGCAAAAAGCTTGCTAAGAAGCTCTGCCACATCATGTAGCCTTTTATAGAAGCAGAAATCTAAACATAAATTGAAGAATAATACTTCTATGGTCAGAAAATGCTGATTTCTGGTGAGTTTCTAGAACTCTGTAGGAAATTATGAGAATCCCTGTTGAAGGGATTCCTGCTATCTAAAGATCTACTGTCATTTGGCAACAGTAGTTACAAAGCCAAGTAAGATTCTTTTCACAGGAAACAACTGAGAAAAAAGTACCCTCTATTTCCACAATACATTGCTTTTGTAGTCTTTTCCATTTCATCAAGTTGAAAATACCTCAAGAAATTCAGTATTCTGGTTCACCCATGCACAAAGTAAGAGATGAGGGGGGAGAGGTATATGATGATGAATTACCTGTCAACCTACATTCCTGCCCATCCTTTAAATTTGCTAAGATTTATAAATATATAGCTTGGTATTTCAGGAAGAAAAATGTTTTTTCCCTCCCTCCTGCTATCTAAAACATAAGTCTCCCATAAAACAGGCTCTGAGTGAAAATTATGACCACCTGTGTTTCTCTCTGCTACTGACAGAACTGCTAACCACAGTGAACTCAAACTATGGATCAAGACTTTGCAGATATATATCAAAAGTGTTAGAAAGAATTGATGTAACTCTCCCTTCTGGAAAGAAAACAAGCTTCTTCTGAAAGCCATTCAAGGTACTATTTCAATCTATGCAATTCTAAAGGAACTTCACCAATATGTACAGAATTAAATACCTATTCTATTTTCAATAGTTGCCTAAAAGATGCCTGAAGCAGACAGATAGAAAATTACATTAAACAAGTAATCCAGAGTTTTGCTAGTGGCAAAGAAAGAAAATTTTTCTATCAGTCTACTTTTCTGCTACAGACTGTTATAGGCCTGGCTACAGATCCTGGGCAGGTTAAAAGAAGTTCAATTAACCTGAATTTTCTGCCTTAGATTTCAGGCAACCAGTTCTAAAATGTCAGAAGGTATTTTAAAAATACATACTAAATTGTGCTGTCTCTTTGTGGTGGTATTGAAATTATTGTTTCAATTTTTATATTTAAATAACATTTATTCCACCCCTAGGAATCTGCTTTAAAGGGTAAAGCCAACAATCAGAAGTTATTTACATTAAGCAACTAATAAAACACTTCCTGAATTGTGTTTTCTTAGAACCTGTGATGTATACTACAGTGGTACACAATAAGCTCCCCGACTATGACACATTTGGTAACATAGTTCTTAGTAAAAGAAGGAAGAAATTAGCAACACCAAGTGCTGGAACAAACAAGGACGGCCATACCAAAGCACAAACTCCTAAACTGGCTACCAGTGTGACATCCAGTTTTAAATGGTTAGGTCATAAATTGAACATACTCCCATCATTACTCACTTAGTGCTTAGAAATCTTCTCTAATTTACTTTTTAAAGTCTTCCTTTATGTGCTGGATAAGAACTTCAATGATTTCTTTATAAGCTGGAGGTGGAACTTCTATGTAGGCTTAGAAAACCACACCTGGTGGCAAGAACAACTTGCTAGTTGTCAAAGCAGCTTTTGGGAACAGAGCCTATGGAAAAGGCAAACACCTAAAACAGGGTTCTGATATCCCAGAAAACTACTGTGGCTTAACAAGGCTCTATCTGGCATGGGTACTGTTAACAGCTGACTGCAGATATGTTTAGGGCCTGTGGCTAATGGAAAGCATTCCTTACTAGCATTTGAGCCATCAACTGGATCACCTGAGCCTTAAAAGGCTCATCATTTTCCCTGTTCAGATACTCAGACAAGGATTCTTGTCAGTATTCCTGCTGTATATCTTTTAGTAGTTTTAAATTGACACATTTGATTCAAACAATTCAACCTAAAGGCAATTGTGGAAAATATTCAACCACTTGGTTCTGTAGAGGGATGAAATCAAAAGACTAATAATTCAGGATGTTATCACGGAATGTTAAGCGATATCCCTCTTTTATGCTAGGGAAGAGGGAATTACTTCATCTAAACTATAGTGAAAACAAGTAGAAATTGGAAATTAATGTCTGCTTTAGGAGGCTTTTTGTTAAAAAAGCAAGAAAAATACAATTTGCTTAATAAACTGCTGGCACATTTGGAGCTGTGTTTCATCATAATCCTCATTAAAGACTCTTTTAGGCACACTGTCACTGATTTAGTACTCTTAACACAAGTCATTCAAGTACTGCAGTATTCCCTCACCTTTGTGAGAAGACGTTTTCAAGAAGCATTTGAAAGGCAGGACTTCTGACAGACGGCAGACACTGCCACTCATGGAAGGACAAATTTACACAGATTCTCAAAGGATGTGATGTTTTAGCATTTAATAACACTGCATGTAACACCAGTACTAAAACAGGACAAAGACTCTTCCCTTCCCATTCATAGACCTGTATCAACAGAAGCATGCCTCATGATGTGTTCTCCTTTCCTTCTGATTTGCTTTGACACAAATGAGGAGATCAGCTTCTGGCACACACATCAGGCATTTTGATCTATCTTCCATGGTTATGACAATCCCCACTCATCAATACTGTCCGTGTCCAGTTGCAGAAAAGACATTTTCCCTTTAAATAAGGACAGGGAACTTGTGCCACAGAGATAATCCAGTATGCAAGTCAAAACAGCTCCTACGGCTCACTTCTGCCAACTGAGTACTGTTGCACTAAGCCTGCTGGATACGGGAGCTGAAGAGCCTTAACCAGCAAAGCTGCATCACCTAAAAGCCCTGAGCATCGGTCTGCTCACCAGGCACCAAAAAGAGCTGTGCAGCAACGCCCTGGGCCTGGAGGTAGAAAGAGTAGCGGAGGTGTTTCCACTCCATCTTTCAATGCCTTTTTTTTTTTTTTCCTTTCTCCAGCAAATGAAAGACATTTTCCAGGTTTTTGGACAAATTAAACATACGCTCTAATGCACTCATTTTCCTGCAGCCCTACTACTCTTTAAGATAGAAGTGATGAATTACTGTGTACATTTTGGGGCTATTCCTTAAAGGAATGGCCAAAGATAACACTCCGAAAACAATGACTTACGCCAAGTACAAAAGTATTATTGTAATAATGAGCAATTTCAATACTACAGCCGTAACAAGTAGTTCCAGGAACGTGGTTAAACTAAATTCTGCTTGGCTCAGAGCCATGCAAATATTTCTTTTCCACATTCCCATCAATTACAGAAGTACAGTAAGTGTTTTTGTGCTTAAGTGCACTATTACAGAGGACACAAATAAGCCATTTTTCTTCCAATGGTTGGAGCTAACATTTCCATAATATCATACTGCACATTTGGCAATATGACCTGAAGTGTGCTCAGATTTTTACTTGTGTTGCATTAGTAAGCCATGCCACTTGAACCAACTGAAAATGGGTAGCACAATTGCACATCCTAACCATACTACACATGATTATAACGATCAGAGTTGTTTTTACTTCAATACTGGTATAAGTGTTCACACTTGGGAAAGTAGTCATCCCGAACAGAGAACAGTTATTGTTACCTGTTTATATGCAAACAATAGTGGATAGATACCATGAAGGAAGAATTTTACTAAAAAATTACATAGTATAATCCAGTTACCATTTTAAAACTGTTTTAGATTGACAAATTTATACTGAGACTTTATTATGACAATTAATAGTCTTACTAATAAAGAAAAGCTAACCAGAGGTATGCAAAGAGTTTACATGCTTTTTAGAGTGAAATCTATCACCCTCACAAACACTGCCTTCCACCACAGACAAGGTCTATCAGAACGCAAAAGTACTACAGAAGTGCAACGTACTCTCTCACTGTTATTAGCTGCAGTCTGCCTGCACCACACACGCTTTTGTCTTCCCTTACAGAACCCCCAAACTATAGCATGAGTGTGTTAGGATAAAAAGGATAAAAACAAAATTAAGCATTTTCTGAAGCTTTCAGTTTCATGTGGAATGAACAGCAAAGAAGTGCAGAGGGTTGGATTTCTACAACACTAGTATAAAAAAAATAAATGTCCTATGGAATTAATAATTTTTCATGTTTAATGATAATGATCAACACAAACCATGTTTACATGTTTAACTCTTTGATTCATACCACAACCTTAGAAATCGAGGTACTCCACCAGGAGTTAGGTACCACATGCATATTGTGCTTGTTCTTACCAGTCCTTTACACACAGAGTACTGAAGTATCTGACCATATAAAAATGGCACCTATCCAGGTGCACAGGTAGGGATGTTTGGAAATACAGTTCTATTCTTGGCAAGGCAAGACAAGCTCCAAGAACTGAAAGGCCCAACCTTACACATCAGGCTGCTAACGGTGGGAAGCTTCTGACAAGTCTGAGAGCGACTGTGAGAACTATGGCAACTAGAAAATGTTAAATGTGAAATTACTAACATGTTGATACAGAAAGACAGCTTTATGTTGTATAAGAGGATCCCATTTTCTTCAGTTAAATTTGATTTCAACTGCAGTATTAAAAGCTGTAGAATTCACATGTCTGCACATATTAGTTACCATCATAAAGAGTTAAAATAGGCTAAAACACTCAAATGTTACTATATTTCTTTTTGCACTGCAAATCTGTTAGGTTTTATTGGTAATAGTTTGCACAGTAGAACTACACACAGACATATATTTTATTATTACCTTCCACATGGAGAGGCAACCATTATGATAAACCCCTCTGTACACCCAGCTGAAGAAAGATTTACTCCATCTAACAAAGTGTTATAAAATTTAGCCTTCCTTCACAGCAGCATGGACAACCAGGGCAGGTGCAACAACTCTTTTTTTGAACGTCAAAGAGCAGCAATTCTAAGGCAGTTCATAGTTACTTTTAAAGTCACCTTTAAAGAAGTCTTTAAAGTCTCCTATTCTGTACAGCTGGTCTAGGCTACTTACAATACAACATTGGGCACTGAAAGCACCGATCCAGCTATCCCACTATACTGCCAACTCACTGTTTTCTTTTCTGTTACGTTCCTAAAATTCAAGCAGTGCCAAAACTCTGCTGTCCACTATGACAGTACACAAAGAAGTGGCTGCATCCCATTTTGACTCCTCTTTCTGACACATGAGTATAATATTTTCAGACAGAAGGACTGCAACATATTAGTCCTTACAAGAGCTGATACTATGGGACTGCAGTAGTACAACAGCATAGCCCCCTGGTTGTAGATCACATATGAGAAAGCATATGGACTTACCGACAATTCTCTGAATAATTTTCTTAGTTCCTTGTGCCCGTGCTTCTCTGCGATGCTTTCTGGATCATCTCCATATTTATTGGTTATTTTGCAAGCCCATATGGCCTCAGGACAATTGAGTAGAAATGTTGTAAGGTTCTTTAATCCAAATCTAGCTGCACAGTGAAGGAGTGTAGGAAATTCTTCCAAATGGCTATCTGTATGGGGAAACAAAGTATTCATAAAGAAAGTTCTGCTTTTATAGAACACCTTTTACAGAAGTCCTTTGAATATTAGTGCTACAAAATCATAGTTATCAATAGTTGTCAATACAGAAGAACATGCAAAGAACAATTTATCAAACGAACATTTTAAAATTAATATACATATATCAATAAAAGAGTATTTAGCACAACTGAGAAATCTCAGTTTTTCCTGACAAAGGGATTTTAAGGCTCTTTAATTTTATTGAGAAATAACCTTTCTTGCAAAGGGAAGAAAATCCTACAGTCAAGACATGTTTTAGCTTAGGTGGGATATTTTTAATTTGAGATACCCAAATGGGACATTTTTATAGGTTTACGGTGCTATGTTTTGATATTAAAAACCATTTCTGAAAATTCACGTGACTGCCAGAGACTTGCAAAAATTTGCTTATCCCTGTAATGAAAAAAATTAAAGAACTTAAAAACTAATGCATTGGATAAGTTCTTAGGATTTCTCCGAAATAACACATCAATTTCCATCACAGACTACTTTTTACAGTGGAGTACTAGGACAGTCAGTTTATCATTTTAGCAGTCCTGTATTTTAACTCTGTGAATGACTACAAGTTACATACAGCAACAACCATATAAAAGAAAGTTCAAACCTAAACAGTATTTCCTTCTGCCTTCATACTCTACTTTACAAACACTTGTGTTTTGTTGTGTACCAATTTCTCTGTGTATTAGCATGCAGTGTATCTCTTCTCCAAGCTCCAGGCAGCATCAGTTTCATGGACCCTGAGGGTATTTACTACCCATTGCATGAAGGAGTGCTTCCTCTAGTTTGTTTTGAACCTGGCTCCTGCTAGGTTCAATTGACAGCCCCTGATTCATCTTACTCTCTATATCTGTCTGCCCTCTCTGCACTTCTAATGATTTACTCATTCCCCAAATTTTTCTGTTGAAGAGCTCCAGCCTAGTTAATTGGGCCTTATAGACAACCAGCTCTGTCACCCATACTGCTCTCTCCTGAACCTCTTCCAGCTTCAATGTAACTATTTTGAGATGACAGGAGAGCTTGCATACGATACTCAACTTGTGGGTGAGCACGTAATTTATGCATTGCAGTAATTATGTCCTGTTTTGTTCTCTATTCCTTTTCTAATAATGCCTGGTACTTCATTAGCTTTTTGATCTGCTGCCTAGCAACAAGTGGATGTTATCACGGAACTACGCAGTCTTATTCCTCAGTGCTAATAGTCTGCTCAAACCTTCTCATTTTGTATGACAACATAGGACTGTTTTTCCCACTTGCATCACTTCAGTTTTACCTACAGTCAATATAATGGGACATTTTACTGCATAAATACTAAATCTTTCATTCCTACCATCCCAATTAACCCTCCCCCTTACTACCCTGAATACTTCGTATCACTAGGGAAAAAAAGACTTTTTTCCCAATCTTCTGCCTCCTGGTTTCAGTCAGTTATTAATCCATGCCCAATCAATTACTGACTTAATCAAGTTTGCTGACTACAAGAAACCTATAAAACAAGATCTCACAATACAGAAAATTTTACTCAAATTTTTATTTATTAATCTGGCAGAGATAACACATTAAGCTTTTTCTAGTTCTCAGTGTTACACTGGGGTTTAGCATGATAGTCACACCTTCTAGTATTACAAAACTGAAAAATTCCACACTACAGTTAGAAACCCAGCTATTTTATTTTAAAATTTCCTCAGAGCTCTAAATGAATGACAGTTTATCCGAGTAAATTCTTTGTGTTCAACCTGCCCATTTTTGCTATAATAACATTATTCCTTCAACTCCAGTATCCTTCCATGTGTCTCCAAACCGGGACTACAGCTTAGGAATCTGCACAATTTCTCCTGATTTTCTTGAGTTGTCTTTTATATCCTAGTCATCAGCTACCCTATGGGCTAGCCAGCACATTATCAGCCCTTAGTGTGGTGGAAGTAAGTCTAAGTAGTAATGTCTCCTTCTGGAATCCTCTTAGCTGCCAGTCTTTAAGAAAACCTCTCATTTTTACAATCTACATATTAAAATTTGGCTCAGCAGTGGTGAATTTATGCATCTCACCCCCTCACTCCTTTTGCTCCTGCAGAATGGCAATACAGGAAAGAGTACAACCTCATTCTATCATTACGTATAAGGGTTCAAAGAACAAGAGTAGTTCTTGGAATGGGCATAGCTAAGTACTGATTGACCAGAAAAATTGTTAGGACAACTCTTATCTGCATTTTGGACAAAGAATATTTCACCACTATCACTCCAATATTATTCTGGCATGAGGTATTTGAGTCAGCTACATTTTAGTCAGTAGACACATTAACAACCCTAACTTTATTTTTAAACAAATTAAGTGTTGCCTGATAGTTCCACCAGGCAAAAAAAAACCTAACCAAGAAACTACACACAATATCTGTGTAATTCAAGTCAACTTATTTTAGAAGCCTTAGCTGGTTGAGCTCCCATCAACAAGGTCTGTATTGTAGCTTATATTCCTTTGGTTTTGCTACGTGCTTTAAAATCCTTTCAGCTACAATAAGCAATCTTAAAACTGTATAGAAGCTAAGTTTTCTGACAGTAGATGCCACACAATTTCTTTACTCCATATTGTTCAACATTTTAACTGAAGTTCCATTTAACCCAGAGTATAGGCATGACTTATTTTCGTCTATACTTTTCTAGATGTAGGGAAAAACTAACCACCCACTGCAGACTGAGGCAAATATATATGAAACTAAGGAGGTGTCACATGAGCAGCAAAAATGTATGCAAGTAATTCTAAGGCTGGGATGACAACATCAAAGTTAAGTGTACTTCTACACATTTGCACAAGATTCTCTAAAAAAAGTAAACTGTCCAAGCCCAAGCTAATACTTCCACAAATCATCATCAAATTGCTTTTCTTAACACTTGTGGGTTTTGCTATGTTTTTTTAGATGTCCAGCAATATAATAGGTGCCAAGCGGCAATTTAAAGACTAAATTACATGAACTCTAATCAATAGCGTTCACCCTATTAGCAGACACTAAGTCAAATATAGTCAGTAAAAAGAGGCTTGACAAAGTATTAACAACATGTTCCAAAAGAATTTCCACTCATACTAATGAAACCCAGAACAACTGGTTACAAATCTGAAAGAGAAATCAAATCTTTATTACCAATAGTTGTAGATGTTATGATTTCACCAATATAAAAAGAAGAGTAGGTGGTATTCATAGGCCTGCTCTGGGCTTATATCTGCATTTTTATAGTAACATAAAACAGAGGTTTGCAAAATCCTTTCAGCTCTTTAGCACTTGAGACATTTTTTTTCCCTGGTCATCACTCAACTCCTTCATTGCTGGGTTTGATATTCAAGCAGAACTCCTACACTTACATTCTTTGAACATTACAGAGACTACATCAATAACAAACCAGTCATGAAGGATAGTAAAAAAGAATCAGTAAATCAATTTTGTAAAACGAACTTTTAAAAATAATATTGTTCCTTAGAGTAAACAGAAAAAAAGGCTGTTGTTAGATAAGAATAAATACCATACTAGCAATGTAATGAGATCTCTTTCATGATATATAAAAAAAAAGATACATAAGTGATTTAAATGGATAGCGTTAGTTTATTCTGCCCATAAAACTAAAGCCTGGTGCCACTGAGTTGTGATACAAGGCAAAAAGCTACTGTGAGTACCAGCAGATGACCACACTGAGCTCCACTAATTTAGGACAGCTTTTAACACTCTGATAATTGGCAGCACCCTGCACTTACACAAAGCAGGATGCAATCTTCAAGGGACAAACTTCCAAGTCTCGCTGATTTAAAAAACAAACAAACAAACTACTGAACTACTTGAGGCCATCCTGGTGCAATTGTTGTCTTGGTAAGTGCTATACCAACAGTAGAGATGGCTGCTGTTCCTTCAACAACCTCAGCAGCACTTCAATGACCATTTCTGTTTGCATCTGTAGAACCAGCAGTAGTTTCTGCCCTCTATAAGCTAATAGCTTTGCCCCATATGCAGAGAGAGGAAAAAGATGTTGTTGGACTTGACCTCTCAGAAATTTCTCCCCTAAACACATAGTTAAGTAATTAAGAAATACAGTAAGGTTAACAACTTCAAAAAGAGATGACTGAAGCCTACTGGTCTTTCTTTTTTGCCCTCATTCTGAAAAGAGACCTCTGTATTCCACCCAAGTCACCTAACAAAGGTGCAGAAATTGTTTTTCCTCCAAGTTTTACAGCAGAAATTAATGATAACTATGGGTACCATTGTCAAAATAATCAGGTAAGAAAAACCCACTGCAAGACACTTGTGTTTGTTTTATTAAATTATAATTGTTCATTTAATTGCCAATTCACAAAATTCATCAAGCTCTTATGACAAATTAGATGTTCTATTGTAAAGAAAATTCCACCACACTGTGTTTAACTGCTTTAACTGAAGTTTTGTATTATACACAGTACGAAGATACTGTAATTATTTGAAAGCCCACATGCTTCAGGCAGAAAAACCATTCTTAAACTTGCAAGTTTGTCCTACTGAATTGATGAAAATTACTGGAACTTTCATCAGCCATGGAACTGGTACATTGCAGCTAACTGTATAGAACTGAGCAAAAGTAGTAGTTATGAGGATAACCAGAAGTGAACAGCTTTTACTCAGTAGCAGTTCTTTAATGAATCACAGAATGACAGAATATGCTGAGTTTAGAGGGACTCACAAGGATCACTGAGTCCAAGTCTTACCCTGCATGGGACCATCCCTAAAAGTCACACCATGTGCCTGAGAGGATCATCCAAATGCTTCTTGAACTCTGTCAGGCTTGATGCTTTGATCACTTCCTGGGGAGCATGTTCAGTGCCCAATCACGCTCTGGGAAGAACCTTTTTCTAATATCTAACCTAAACCTCCCCAACACAGCTTTAGGCCATTCCCTCAGGTCCTGTCACTGAGATCAGATCAGTGCCTGCCCCTCCTCTTCCTCTCAAATGAAAAAGCTGTAGATTATGTAGACTCCCCCCAGTCTCCTCCAAGCTGAACAGACCAAGCGACCTCAGCCACTCCTCATATAGCTCCCCCTCAAGATCCTTTGTCATCTCCATTGCCCTCCTTTGGACACTCCCTAATGGCTTAACATCTTGCTTGTATTGCAGCGCTCAAAACTGCACATCCAAGGTGAGGCCACCTCAGTGCAGAGCAGAGCAGGACAAACCCCTCCCTTGCCTGGCTAGCGATGCTGTGCCTGATGCCCCCCAGGACACAGTTGACCCTCCTAGCCGCCAGGGCACTGCTGATTTATATTCAACTTGCCATCCACCAGGACCCCCAGGTCCCTTTCTGTGGCACTGCTTTCCAGTATCTCGCTCTCCAGTCTGTACAAACATCCAGGGTTGCTCCATCCCAGGTGCAGAATTCAGCACTTCCCTCTGTGAATTCTGATTCATTATGATATGAATCTTCATATGGTTGGTGATTTCCCAGTCCTATAATTCGTTGAGGTCTCTCTGCAGGGCCTCCCTGCCCTCGAGGGAGTCAAAAGCTCCTCCCAGTTTTGTATCATCTGAGAACTTGAGTATCCCTTCCAGTCCTGTGTCCAAGTAATTTATGGAGATGTTGAAGAGCACAGGGCCCAAGATGAATCCCTGTGGAACCCCACTAGAGACAGGTCACCAGTCTGATGTTCCCCCATTCACCATTCCCCTGTGTGCTTTATCCATGGTCCAATTGCTCACCCACTATATGATGTGTTTATCCAGCTGTGTGCTGGACACTTTGTCCAGAAGGATCCTGTGAGCACATCAAAAGCTTTACTGAAATCCAGAAAGATCAGCTGGCTTCCCTTGATCAGCTGGGTGGATTACCTTATCCAGGTTTGATAAGCAGAACTTTCATGAAGCCGTGCAGGCTGTGACCAATGACTGCATTGTCTTTTGGGTGTTTTCCAGTAGCTCCCAGAATAATGTTCTCCATAACCATGCAGACCTGTCAGTCTCCCTTCAGTGCCTGGTACCTTCTGGAGTCCTCCTTGCTCTTCTTGAAAATCAGGACCTTCACCAGCTTCCACTCAGCTGGGACCTCTCTGGATTCCCAAGACTGCTCAAAATCCATCAAGAGAGGTTTTGTGATGACATCAGCCAGCTCTTCGAGGATTCTGGGATGAATTCCATCAGGCCCCATAGATCTGGAGAGATGCAGCTGGAGCAGCAAATTCCACACAATTTCAGGGTCAACTGGGAGCTGATCATTCTCACAGTCATGGTCCTCCAGCTCAGGGCACTGAGATCCCCTTGTCCATCATCCATGTTTAAGACAGAGGCAAAGAGAGCTTTGAATACATCTGCCTTGTCTCTGTCCCTGTTTGGGAGGAGACCATCCTCATCCTGTAATAGGCCAATGATATTTCTATACCACCCACTGCCAACAACATATTTGAAAAACACTTGTACCTCCCATTTCTGGCAGCTTCCACTCCAGGTGAGCTTTATCCACATGAATTTATTCCTTACAGGGGCAAGCAGCACCCCTGAATTCTTCCCCTGTCACTTGACCTTGCCTCCACTGGAGACTGTTAATAGAGAAGACCTGTGACTGTTTGGCACCTACACTAAGAACTAGATAGCTGGTGATCACAAACAGGGAGGACATGTTAAAGGGAAGAATTTACTACTTGAGGACTTTAAGTGCCTTCAACGGTGGCTTCTTCAACTTTCAACTAACATTGAGTGCTTGCTTTTAATTCAGTTTTATTTGACTTACACAAGGTTAAGGGGTAATTGCTGCTTTGTAAGTTCTGTCCTGTCATAATTCTTTCTCTACTCTTCTCTGCAAAGAATTCTGGAAAACCACAGCTATAAAGCAGAGCATAAAATCTAATATTACTGTATTGTAGCACTGTCTTAGCCTGCAGGAATTTTCATAAAATTGCAGTAAGCAAACAGAACAGCCTACAGTGATACTTCTGTAGATCTTGTAAGACATCTTTCTTTTATTTCCAAGATTATTGCAACAGGACATGATTTTTTTTAGCAATTTAAACAGGCACTTTAGATGACTTCCACAGTGCCAATAACTTTCCTCCCCTAACCCTTCCTTCCCCTTATTTTGTTAGCAGCTGAAAATCCAGACCCTACTTTCTTTTGGGATAGATATCTCAGCTTGAAAGAAAGAATTACAGAATTCAGGATAGAATTTGCTATGCTGCCAGCAGTGTTAGACAAAACACAATATCTTCTACAAAGCAAATTCAGGACTTGTCATAACCCTCCATGTTTAAGTTTAATCAGAGAAACAGTAATTGATAGCTTTTAAAGATGAGAAAATCAGTTGAATAGTTGAAAAAGAAACAGTTTTTTCTCAAGTAAATTGCCATCTCTTGGACAGGAATTAATGCACCAGGAATGCCCAAATCTGAGTATTCATGAGCAGAATCAGAGCTTCCCAAAAATAAAGAAATATTTCTCAAGAAATAATTTGAAACATGACTTTGGATTTCTTAGTTTGTTTTGACTGGACTGTGTTAGAAGAGTATGAAGGAAAATATATATACCATGTACCCTGAAATCAATTTGGTACAGAATGTACAATATTCCAGACAGTACCTCCAGCTTTAGCTACAATCTTCTGCAAGGAATGACACAACCACTAAAAATCCCAGAACAAGCCTTGGCTCTGTCTTTCAGTTAACCCTGTTATTAAACATAATATTTTCCAGTGGAATCTATTCAGTCTGCATTTAGCTTTCTCCTATAATTGTGCTTCCCTCATTTCCCTTCAGAGAGTGTGGAATAACCTCTTAAAGTATCATTCATTACTAAAACCTTCTTCTCCTCTATCATCTGAATAAAAGTCTATCTTCTATACTGCATTATCCATGTATTTTCTGATAGATTCTTGATTTAATTTTTGTTTACTACAATAACTATTACAATCTGATACTTCATCAAAAGAAAGTGAAACTCATCTTATGCATGTAGTCCATCCAATAACTGAGATCCCATAAAGAAAGAATATTACATAGACATTAAAGTGCTTGCAGGGCCATTGACATAGTTTTTCATATTGCAAGGACTTCACAAAGTCTGATGTGCCACTCCAACAATTCTCCTTGCTTAGATAGCACGAGATTGAAATCTCCAGAATACGTATTTGTGATCCATGGCATAGTTTTAAAAACTTCCCTTAGCAAATATCATTATATTCAGCAATACACCTATCCCAAGCAGGTAAAATTGTTCCGTTAGGAACTACATGGTAACATAGTAAGTTTATCAGGGCATGTTGCTATTTTTATTAGTACTTAAAAGAATTAGGGATATTGAAAATATCTGAGTTCACCCCAGGGAAATAGCCATGGATAATTTTACCCTAAGCACATCTTATTTATAGGAAGGCTTGCTTGCATATATATATATATTAGTACAGAGACAAGTAGTCACACACATTTATGAGAATTGGTTACATATTGATATAACAGACCAGTCATTCAAAAAGATAATTTTAAACAAACAAACAAAAAAATGACACAAAGCCTGTCATCAAGTGTTAAAAATCTCTAACCTAATTTGAATAAATTAAAACTGAAAGACAAGTAAGTCATCTGAGGCTTTGCTAGAAAAAACACTAAAACTATAAATATGATCATGATGTGTGCAAACAGTGAGAGCTTTAGTAGTATCATGAACATACTTTCATTTTTATTGCACTGCATTTCCAGTGGAGATTCTACATACAAAGACAGTTATAAGATTTCCTTAGATTAGGCAATCTGAAACTATGCATTGAAGAGTGAACCAAACAAAAAAGTGCTACCCAAGAGGATTATTCAGACTTTCACAATAGACAGATTGAAATAAAATGGTATTAAGAGTCAACCTTTTGCATCTTTGTACTCAGTCTTGACTATGACAGCCCAGACACTGACTGCTCACAAGTACTGCATTATCATGCTAAAAAACAAATGTTGAACAGCCATTCTGGGACCAGGAGTGGCTCTTGAAAAATTATGCAAGCATACACATCTTTCATGATATCTTGATCTAAACTGCTGTCAATATAGGCAAGCATCATATTGCCTTTTTCTTTGATTACATAATCTGCATTTTATTGTTCTAAACTGCCAAGCTTTTAACCTCCCAGCTGCACACTTTGTGAGAAGTCAAGCAATTCACTAGTTACCAAATAAAATCAACCATAAGTTCTTCATTATTGGTTCACTTTGAGCACATACTGAGAACTTTCAAGTACAGCAATTTATCAGCTGTACTATTTTAACTATAAAGTTAAAATAAAGCATAAATGTAGAACCATATAGAAGCTGTAAGCTTGACCTTCTTTGGTTCTGTATTGGACATGTTTAATGCCTGTTTGGGATACTTTCATAGGGAGTCAAAAACATGGGTTTATGAATCTTCCAGGCAGAAGAGGGATCAGAGCCCAGACCTCCCACATTCTCAGTGCTTGCAGCTCTGCAACTGCATCTTTCTTTCAGGAAGAACGTGGGCACCTAACTTTGTGCCTTCTTTTTGTGCATATATTGAACCGGTTCATTTTAAGAAGGTCACTACTTGGCTCAAACTCCTAAGCAGTTAACTTGCTCCTGAACTGCACAGGCCTTTTTGGGGAGGACAGGAGGTTGGTAAGCATTACTCTTGATATTCAAAAACATGCTCAGACCTAACTTGTTGCTAGAGAGGCAGAAAATCTTTTGTTCATCAGAACTAACATTTCACATTGGGAATGGTTCTTGAATGTGTCCTATAGACGCCCACCCTGCAGTCTTGCAAACGAAATGTTGAGGACAGGTTCCTCAATTATTTGCTTCCAGTAATTCTGACATTTAACCTCATTTTTAGATTACAAGTGGAATCATTTATTTCTAGTACAGAGGGGTGAACTGCATCAACAAAAAAACTGTACTGAAAAGGAAGCATGACAGCGATCACAGTAGAGCTTCCTCCAAAACTTGTTCTATTTGATATGAGAAGTGCTACATTGTACTTGATTGCTGAGAGCTAACTTTTTTCCTCAAAACCACAGTCCAGCTACACAAAATGCAAGTCAAGTAACAGCTCAAACACATCTTTCTCAAGTATTGTAGAAGGGAAGCACATTTTTGAGTGCTTTTTCTCCCCAGAAGTTTCTTAGAAAAGCTGAGGTCTAACATACACTTGCAATAACCTCATAATGATGCTTTCAAAACACAAGCTAAATAATCACACTCTTCATTTATTGCAAACCAATTTGAATCCTTAATAAGTGGTTAATGAATTCAACCAGGGCCCTTCATTTGGTACAACAGTAGCTTCTGTTGATACACAACTGAATTGTGTATCTAATGTATCTACTTTATAGAGAAACCCTATTTAACTCACTGGGATGCCTTCTTTTTAAAATTAAGAATAATAAAATTATGTCTTTGCCACATGCAGTGGAAACTATTAAGTGCATAGATACTAAAACTTAATGGAGAACTTTAACGCTGCCTTAAGTTCAAAAGCCACGTGTTATCTTCAGATAGAGAAATCTTCCAGATTGCCTCCAAACTTGGAAAAGGGAAGTCTAGATTGCATTGCAGAACAGCAGTTAGTAAAAAACGTAATGCACAGGTATGGCCATGTGACTTTTCTCCATTAGTATATATGTGCTTAGCTGTAATGCTGTTAATCTGCAGTTTATCCAAAGGTGACCAAAAATCCAGACAAGCATAAACACATAGTACTGAGTTACAAAGTCATGATTTACAGAACTATTTTTCCCATTTTCCTGGTTATCTACCTTGTCTTTATTGTGGATTCCTCCATTTCATAAGTGGCTTTAAATACATAAAAACGTTAATAAGACAATCTTTAAGTAATAACCACAACATCAGTCATAAAAATCAGTGCATAGAAAAAGTGACTCACTAGCTTGTTGATGATGCTCTTCTTCACTTTGGAATGGGCTGAATTCAGAAGTAGATATTTTGCTTTTCAATAACAAAGTCAGAACATTGTCCACCTTCTCTACAGAAGAAAACTTCAATGCCTACTTAAAGGAAAAAAAATTAGTGCATTTATTGTATATGTATTTTTAACTTTATCATCAGAGTGCTGGTGAATCAAATTAATCAAAACAGCATTATTACAAACTCACTCTTACTAAGAGCAGCACAGTTTTTGAAAACTATAGAAGAGATTTTAATATAGAGGAATCATGATAACATGATCCAACTGCAGAAAAACACTTAACATGAGAAGTTCAGCCATCACTTAAAAACTTCTGGACAAAGTATAAGGACAGGAAGTGTTATGTTATACTACAGCAGTAATTCAGGATGAGTTTAAAGGCTATAGCAAGTCTGTTACCAAAAACCTTTATATCACGATTGCTGACTTGTCTAGGTAGGAAACAGCTTCAGTTCTGTCAGCGAAAGCATACAATTGCTGACAGAATAAGAAACTGATTTCAGTCAGACTAAACACATAGTTTTTAGACAAGAGAAATCCTCACTGACTTTTTTTGAATGCCTTTTTCTGGACAGAAGGCCAAGATCTGTTGGAGAAGAGAATTCTGTATTAAGAGATGGAGACCTGAAGGGTTTGTCCAGCAAACTCTCGGCAACAGATACTGAGAGGGGTTCCTCCCTTTGGTAAGACAGGAGCCTGCCACAAGAAGAAAACTTGGAAGATTAGGACTGTTTTCAGTTATCTATGTGTATTAGTCCCGTCTCCTCTTGCACGATATGGAAGGACTTTACAAGGTGTGGCAAGATAGCCAGAAACCCTTTCTCCCCCCTTCCAGGTGGTTTGGGTGTGGAGAAATGCTTACCCTATCACAAAATACAGAGACTGGATTTCCTAACTCCTAGTTCACATAACTCACCCCCTCTTATTAAGGTGTCCTGTCTCCTTATTAACATACCCTACTCCTCAGAGCTATATGTTGTAGCTTGGCTGTTTAGTAAGTGTTTCAGCTTTCTACGCTCAAAGTTGGAACGTGTGGATTATTGATCAACCAACAAAGATCGATTCCTAATGACTTTCAAGGTAGCCATAGTTAAGCATCTCTTTGCTTGGCGTGACAAGAGAAGAACAACTACAGAGATTTAAGCAGCAAGGGTATTTCACACCAAGCACTACAGTGCTAGTCCAGTCTGTGCTGCACTGGGCGCCAAAGTAGCTCAGCCACAACAGAGGTACTCAGGGGCAGTTGGTCTACTCTTCTCACATGCCAGCAGCCCGGCATTAGAGTTTGCCTTCTCACAGCTGAACTGCTTCAGATCAAGATTGTTCTGGAATCTCTAAAAGGGAACACCTGCAGATATGCTCAGCATATGAAGCCAAAATGAAACTCTGTGACTGACATGCTGAGGAGAAAAGGACAGCAGGGTCTACGGATGAAACATGAAGTTTAATTCCTGAGGCTGTTAAAGGGGAATAAGAAGGCAAGTATGATGTGATCAGAAAATGTTGAATGCACAGGCAGGATGTAATTTTAATCCAACTCCCACCCAGAATTAGAAGTTTGCACAGAGAGAAAACTAACAATATGATTGTTTATTTTTCTCATAATTCACCTTGGCCCTTCCAATACTATATGTAAAAAATTCTACTTCTTTTCAAAATTCCCTCCCTTTCTGTACTGCAGTGTTACATTCTCTGTATTTTTTATTAAGTAATTATGAACACATAAATTAATCTTCAATAATCAAAGACATGAACATTAAAAAAAAAATATTCAAAGCTTGTTCTAAAACAAAAATCAAACCTTACTGGAAGTACCAGACTTACCGTGTGAATTGAGAAAGCATGTGCAAAACCTCCTCAACGTCTATAAACCCCCACTAATTCTTAACAGGAATAACAACATTATATTTACAATTAAGAGGAAGAAGGACATTAGGACACCATACTATTCCCTCTTGTTCCAAATAGTTCTTCTCATATGTGGTATCTTCATCAGTACTACCTTCACAAAGTTCAATCTAGAGTAGGACAAAACCAAGTAACACAGGAACAAGCTCAGATGAGTGTATATGCAGATATTGTGTCATGAAGAAAGAGGTTCAAAACCACTGGTATTCGCTGAAACAACTGTATAGCAGAAATTCTACTATATGAAGAATAAGAATTTAGGAGGGATTCTAGACAGACACTACCTGAAGCAATATTTTTAATCTCCATTTAAAGTGGCAGTGACACCCCCTTACACATTTTCTACCTATCTAACCTTCTCAGTTCAAAAGAAAATGAACAAACAAAACAGAAAAACCACCCTAACAATATCTGCTTCTTGTAATTTGTTCTGAAATTTCAGAGGAGCGACTGCAGACAGAATCCATTCCATACTGTCTTGTGTAACAAAATTAAGTCAGCATCACATAGTCTCTTTTCAGCAAGCATTCTGGGTCTTATTCCTACAAAGCTCTTCTGCTTTTTAATATGAGCTAAGGCAAGAATCCTTCTTTATCCCTTTTATTCAGTCAGAAATCTAGGGACAGAGCACCTTAAGTAGACAACCCAATCTTCACAGAATAAAACAATGTTTCACCTCCTGAGATGGAACAAGTTCTTGAATTGAGAAGAGCACACAAGTTCAAGAACTTCCAGCAAAATTTTTAAGGCCATATACTGTTGCACAGTTTGACCACATCAGGCTAGCATGGCTTTTACAAGCTGTTGAGACAGAAATTGGGCTGTCTGGTCTCCTAAACTAAACAGATTAAGTCAAAACTAAATTTCTCATACTTTGTAAAAGGCCTTCCACCCTACCCATTCCTACGGTTTTCAAGTCAAGCACAATATACTTCTTACTAGTGCAATTCACTTCAAGTTTTCCACCTCAATTTTTTTTAATCTTTCTCCAGGGATCTAAAATCTGAAGGCTCAAGCAATGATTTAACAACCTATATTGTTACTAAACCATAACAAGTAGCTTTATTCTGTTACTGCACAACAAAGACACAAAATGCAAATCTAGATTATTTTAAAAAATTACTAAACAAAAAATAATAATTAAAAACAAACAAAAAGCCCTATGGCAATGTCTTTTATCTTACATACAGAAAAACCCATTCTAGTTCTTATATAAAGGTAATAGTAGAAACAGAAGTAGCACTAGGACCACTCAGCACTACCCAGCTCCACACCAACATAAAGATCACCTCCACAAGA
Source organism: Formicarius rufipectus (assembly GCA_013399695.1). NCBI lineage: Eukaryota > Metazoa > Chordata > Aves > Passeriformes > Formicariidae > Formicarius > Formicarius rufipectus. The sequence continues at coordinate 76,324 of VXAU01002379.1, read as the reverse complement.
AGGAATTACATTTAGAGACTTTACTGCTCATTCCTGATCAAGATCACTCACAGACTCAAAGTATGCTGCATTTACATATTTTAATGTACCCTACACAGATCTCTATAGGCCCATGAAATCTTCCCAAGAAATCTCACCAATATTACAAACCTAACGGTCATATTGAAACTTCACCAAGGCAAGCAGAAATGAATTCAATATTAAGCACACTGCAAAGGAAAACTGAACCAGTGGGAGTTTGAGGAAGCCCACAATTTACCTGAAAAAATATTTGCAACATGACAGAAAAGAAGTAAAAGCACTACTTACTTCCCTATGTCCTCACAGCCACTCAGAATGAAGCTTGTGAGTTTGTAGATAACGTTTCCCATGCTCTCTGAAGTACAGGCAGCTATTCTCTGCTCTACTCTTGAAAGTGTGGAAGCTTGGTACCTGCTTGCCCCAGAGCTCGTCACCATCAGCTTGTACCGGCTCAGCAGCACCTCCACAGGTGTAGGCACTATCTCCCTTCCCTCACCCCCTTTTCAGAGCAACAAGACACAGCTGTGAACACACAGAAGCCCCAGGTGCTGATCATCACACCTGGGCCTCCAAAACCATCCCTGAAAAAGGAGACCAAGCACATATATTGCTACTTTTGTGAATGAAATGATCTACATTCTCTAATAACTGCTCTCCAAGTCCTGAAAACCTGTGCCACTGAAAAAACAGCATACACAGCCAGTAAATTAACATATTGTGCACTGGCTTTAGCAGTACTAACAAGGTTACATTTACATAAAGATGAACTTCTTCAGTAGTTCTTACATATCAGACACTACTTTATATGCACTTCCACATCTAGATTACTTCTGCCAAAGAGAATGGACTAGGCTTAAAAATCACTCAGGCATTTCTGACAATTTTAGGCAGTGATAGAAAATGGGGAGCTTTCATGCCTACAGGAAAAGAAAGAAACATTTTAAAATAACAGATGCTGATGTGGCTGAGAAGATTGAAATATTAAATACAGTTTCAAAGAAGTATCTCTGGAGATCAGGTAAAGGTACATACATAATAAAAGTCATAAAGCTATTCTACAAGTTTTCATAGGGAAGGCTGCAGTTTATTTACATTCTTCGTTTCCAATATGCTCTGTAACTAGAATCCTGTTTGGTGACTATGATAAAAACATCCTTTAAGATATCAAGTATCTCAGAACCATAAGAGTATGATTCAACCAAAGTTTTTTATAAAGACTTCCTTAATCTCTCTAGATATTCAAAGTCACTCAAACTAACATGAACTTATCAATTTCAGTAATAAGGGTATGACCTTGTTTCTTTTTTCCTTAAACCTAATAAATCTGTAGCTGGAAACCCCAACACTAAACAATTGAACAAATAATTCCGCTTGGTAGAAAATCTGAGAAAAAAAATCAATGCAACATGTAAATCTAGCATGCTGAAATGAGAAGTTGGTAAGAAGTAAAAAATGAAATACGAAAAAGTTTAATTATGAATTTTATGAACCTTTAAATCAGTCTGTACACCAGGTTACTGTGAGAAGATAAACTCCCTAAGAGAGTTTCTTTAATGAAGAATTATATGAAAGTGAGAGAACTAAAAATCATAGCCTTTAGCAACATTCGCTCTCCCTTACTCTGATAACAAGTTCATTCAGCATTATGATTCGGTTATTATAATCCTAACTCTTCCTAGTTTACTATAAAATTTCAGGTTTTTTCTTTCAAAACATATGCAAATGAACTTATTTCTTTTTTTATTTCATTACATTTTAAATATTTATTTGCTTGCTTAAAATGTCCTGCTGATGTTGGCGAATATTTTTTAAATTCAGACAAATTTGCAACACAGAAAATTACAATCTACTAGATGTAACAAAGAACTTTATCCAAAGCCACACTTTGTAATATCTTAGATTATGCTAATGTCAATCTTCAATTGCTCTCTAAAAACAGATTCATAAGTGCAGCAGTGCTACACTTCATAGTCCCCCACCAAGACAACCTGAGTTATAACTTCACTATACTCCTGCCATCAGTAAAAGGAATGGATAGCTGGAAGTCTATTTGTTGGGTTTTGTCTATCTGCTTGGCTTTACTGGGGGGACAAAGTGGAGCATCTCAAATGAGCTGGAAAGCTTGGCAAGACAATATACCATACAACGAAAGCATTTTACCAAAGCAGTGTCTTTCATATGCACTACTGTAGCAATTTGCTTTCATCACAAAATTTTAACAGGGAGATACTTCTCAGATTGCAAGCACTTTGAACCACAGACTGATATTGCTTTGATCAATAATTGCTGTAAGATTTTCTATTTTACATCAGTTTTGTTTGCCATTGTGTTTGATTGTTACTTTGCATAGATAAATGACTGTTGCCCCAGGGTACTTTTGCAAATAAGCTGATAGTCTCAAAGGTTTTAATAATCCTGGTTAAATAAAAGTTACTATTACTCCTGCTACATGTTGGGAATTCTAATTAGTACTGTCTGTTTTGTTTTTCCTTGTCTGAACATATTTTAAAGTTAAATTATGTTCTGTAAATTGCATCTTTATGATGTATCTTACTGACAGTAAACCAGATTTACAGGAGAGCTTATTTAAAAAGTTTGTAGAAATATTGTAGCTACCTAGCTAGTTAGTGCACCTCACTGGGTGGCTCAGCAGGTACCATTAAATATGACAAATCTTCCAACACATAGGTACACTAACGAAAGAACTAATGTTAGAACACCTTGCCACACAGCAGCCATGATATTATGGGGACTGTAGAACTTACCCAATTATAAAAATTTTCTCAGCATTAATTTCTGTTACCAAAAAAATAAAAATAAACAACAGATAAGCAGTGTTACCTCATCTAAACCCTTGCTTATTATCCAGATGAGTGAAGGTGAGGAAAATATAACATAACCTATGGTCATAGCACTACAGATGTATTTCGTGGGGTGCACTACTGCTCTGCATTGAATTATTTTTTTTTACATTTGAATATGATTTGAATTGCATGTGTTTTACTAAATATTACTCATGCTGGCTTCTCCACGGACATCCTCTTGTCGTGGGGGAGAAGCTTGTGTGCCCTTATGAGGTTGTGAGCTATACTGGTGGTGGTTTATGCCTCTGGTAGGGTCAGGTCTCAACTGAAGGGTCAAAGTGTGCCCAAGGGCAGGATGGGCCCATCAGCTGCCCGGCAACCATCCTAGGAGAAGGACAACTCTAACTCCAAACCCGGGCAGATGGAGCTCCCTTAGCCCTGTAAGGCCATCCATCTAAGAGAAGGATACTCTAACCAAACCTACATCCTGAGGACCTCGCTGTCACCGTCCAAGCTTGGTAGGCCCTGGCAGATGGATCTCAGGAGTAAAAGGTAGAGCCAGTCCTGCACACACTGTGCCTCACCTAAAAAATCCACTGTGCAGGCTTGAGGGATTCACCCACACTTGCAAAGTCCTGCAGTGACAGGCGAGGGACAAAACGGCAGGTGTTACGGAGCACTGGGAGCTGCAGACCCAGCCCTGCAGGCGGGTCAGGACATTGGTTGCTCAAGACTGACCCCAGAGATGACAGTCCTACCACCAGATCTCCGTGATGCAGTCATCATCACCATGTACAAGAAGAAAGGAGAAAAATCAGACTGCTTGAACTACCGAGGTATTACTTTGCTCTCCACAGCTGGTAAAATCCTTGCAAGAATACTCTTGAACAGATTGGTACCCGCTATCGCAGAAGAACTTCTACCTGAAAGTCAGTGTGGCTTCAGAGCCAATAGGAGTACGGCAGACACAGTATTTGTTCTCAGACAACTGCAAGAGAAGTGCAGGGAACAGAACAAAGAACTCTACATAACTTTTGTTGACCTCACCAAAGCCTTTGACAATGTGAGCAGAAAAGGCCTGTGGCAGATCTTGGAATGATGAGGATGCCCTCCTAAATTCCTCAAAATTATCGTCTTGTTACACGAGAATCAGTGCGGCCAAGTCAGATATGGCAATGCTCTCTCTGAGCCCTTTCCAATAACCAATGGTGTGAAACAAGGTTGTGTTCTTGCACCAACTCTTTTCACAATCTTCTTCAGCATGATGCTCCAAAGGGCCACGGCAGATCTTGATGAAGAAAACAGCATCTACATCCGGTATCGTACTGATGGAAGCCTCTTCAACCTAAGGAGGCTGAAGGCCCACACTAAGACCCTAAACCACCTTGTCCATGAGCTGCTTTTTGCTGACGATGCTGCCCTCGTTGCTCACACAGAAACAGCTCTGCTGCGCTTAACATCCTGCTTTGCAGAGGATGCTGAGCTTTTTGGGCTGGAAGTCAGCCTGAAGAAGTTCTCTATCAACCTGCACCTCAGGAAGTTTTCCATCACCCCCACATCACCATAGGTGAATCAGAGCTTAAGTCAGTCCAGCAGTTCACTTATCTGGGAAGCATCATTTCCTCGGATGGTAAGATTGACAAAGAGATTGACAACAGGTTAGCAAAGGCATACAGAGCTTTTGGAAAACTTCATAAGAGTCTGGCGCAATAAACACCTGAAGAAAAGTACAAAGATCTACAGAGCCATCATACTGTCTACTCTCCCATACGGGTCTGAATCTTGGGTCATCTACCGCCACCACCTGCGACTCCTCTAACACTTCCACCAGTGCTGCCTCCGTACAATCCTAAACATCCACTGGTCTGATTATGTGACTGATGTGTCTGTTCTGGAACAGGCAGAGGTCACCAGTATCGAGGCCGTGCTGCTGAGAACGCAGCTGCGCTGGGCAGGGCACATCTCCAGGATGGAGGGTCACCGCCTCCCTAAGATCGTGCTCTATGGTGAACTCGCCACTGACTGCCACAAGAGAGGAGCCCCCAAGAAGAGATACAAGGACTGCCTGAAGCACCACCTCAGCCTTGGCCATATTGATCACCATCAGTGGTCCACTCTGGCCTCCAATCGGGAGATGTGGAGACACACAAACTATAACGCTGCCATCTCCTTTGAAACAGCACACAGAATCAGCCTTGTGGAGAAAAGACAACACAGAAAGAACCGTGCCTTGACAGTGCCACCTATGGAGACTTTCTGCTGTGCCTTTTGCAACTGGACTTGCCCATCTCGCATTGGCCTTATCAGCCATCAGCGCGCTTGCAGCAAGTGTGGTAGAGCCCTCCAAAATCTTCATTTGTGAAGTCTAGACATGATGATGACTCATGCTGGTTAAAAGAGGGGACAAACTCCTGAATAACACAATTAGCTCTCCAGTGGGAATAGCCTAGGTGTTGTAGATATCTAGGTTACCATGTTAACAACAATTTTTTAATATCATTATGACACACTTCTTATGCATAAAAGTTTAAATGAAATGTGCTAGAAGCTTACTTCGATATACTTCAAAATACAGGCTAAAGAATGTCAGATAATACACAGAATTTAAGAACATATTTGTACTTTGAGTTGCTCTATTTTTCTTGTGCAATAGCCTGTTTTCTTAGAACAGAAGTAACTCGTATTTGGAAGGAATCTACCCCCATCCTTATTAGAACACTAATAATGCAATACATCATTTTTTATTAATCTTTTTGTTATGAGTGTAACACCTTAGGTGGCAGATAGGGTAGATTTGTCACAGGAAAATGAGACTGTCTGCACTGGAAACACAGACTATTACTTCTGTTCTGGCTTTGCAATCAAAATATAGACATCATGACAAGTCTGCTTGGGCTCCCACCATTCAACAAATGATACTTGCGATTCCGTCTTTTCCATTCTTCTCTTGTGATTTCTTATGTGTCACTGGCAAAGAACAGGCTGCAGAGCACTGCAGACTTCTGTGCTGATTTGAAACCCAGCTCAACCCCTGATTTTTTATAAATATATGCAAAGAATCTGCATGGCAGCCAGCGAGGAAATTGCATGAATGATAATTCAGCAGCTGTAAATGGACTCTATACAAAGAGCAATCTACAGCCTACCATACAAGCTATGCCAGAAAAAACCCATTTGCTGGTAAATTAATAATAACTCTCCAAATACAATATGGCTTAAGATTACTTGATTCTATTGGGTTTAGAGCATACCAAAGATAACACTTTACATGGAGAGAGACCTCACTAATATTTGCTCTTACTTTCCTCCTTTGTAATTCAGCATGTTGTTCATTGGGCATATACAGCATTAAGGGTGTTTATATCATTCTCTAAACAAAAACAAGAAAAGAGAAAATTTGTTTTCTGTTGCCTGACTTGCTTACAACTAGACATCTCAGAGATAGGTCTCTTAATACTGAGCCTATTATTGAGCCAATACTAATTACTGTGTAATCAAAAGATTGTATATTATCTCTTAATTTATATAAGAACTTATATTCTATTTTTCTTTAATAAAAAAATTGAGAAGTGAACTTACCTGACAAGTGAAAGCTATTGGGTCAGCCACTTTCTTTAAAATGGGCTCAATCTCTTCTAGTGCAGTATAGTACTCAATTTGTGCTGTGGTCTTAATTGCTCCTCCACAGTAGACATTTACATATACAAGCCCAGCAGGAAAATCTTATAAAACAGAGAACAGAACAGTTGCTGAAAATATTTTACAGTCCCAAACCAGAGATCTCAGGAATAAGTAACAGAACAGGAAAATATCACAGAAAAAGCACGGAGTTTATGAACTGGATTTGTATTTCACAGATCATTCAGTGTATTCAGATTTTTATTCAGATCTTTCAGTCTAACATTACAAAGCTGACAAAAGAAAATACATATTTGGAAATATGTATAAAGCAAAGCTATTGTATTGCTTCAACTAGAAAGGAGATGAAAACAGAATGCTTAAAATTTCCACCTTCCCTTTGTAGACTGATGACCTACAAGCAGCTCCCTTATGCCTGCATATTAAGGAAAAGTCCATTTGTTACAAATAGTGGAATTGCTGTTCATCTTTTGAAAGACTTTTCTTAATTGTAGTCAAGGTTCTCAGTTCAAAATTGGATTTGAACTAGGCTGCAGCAATTGCAGTATAATTAATTCCATTCTAGCTGTTTACCTCATAAAGGCAAAAGGAGAGAGGCATAGTCTGTTACTTAATTATGACTCTCCTTGTGCAGGAGGCACAGGCCCATTTTACGAGCATGTATTCCCAGTGCATTAGTATGCATTGGGCCAGGCATTCTGCTGGACCATACTGGCACACTTCTTAAAATACTAACTCTGCCCACAAAACAGTGATAAACTGGAGAAGAGTAATAGGGCCAGAGAAACTAATCTAACAGAACACCATGTTAAATCACTTAAATGGAAACTGACCAAATGCTTTAAAAAAACAAACAAACAAAACAACCACAAACAACAAAAGAACAATTTTATTATAACATCACATCAGCTGGACCTAAAAAGGGATACTTCCAAATTTCCAACTTTTCCAGATTTTTAAATAGAGAGGATCATTAAGGACAAATGATATAAAAATTAAACTTGGGCTACAGATCTCCGCAAAATTTTTCATATTTTATTGACTGTCCATATTTAATTTCTTCATGCACTACAGAAACATTTTTGTGATCAACAATGTTCTCACAAAGCAATTTTGGAAGAATCTTTCAAGAACTGTGAATGAGGATTTCAGCTTTAGTTCTTTGAAATCCAGTTACACATGAAAGTTGTCTGTTGGTTATGTACTTCTCAGACAGGTTGCTAAAAACAAACTCTCTGCACCATCGCCAAGAACTCTCAGGCCGTATTTGGCCGTCACTTCAGGACATTGTTCAGGATGAAAATCACAGAATCCTTTAGGTTGCAAAAGATCCCTAAGATCATAGAGCCCAATCTTGGACTGAGCCACCACCCTGTCAACTAGACTTACCATGTCCAGTCATTTCTTGAACACTCCCAGGAATGGTGACTCCACCACTTCCCTGGGCAGTTTATTCCAATGTCTAATCACCCTTTCTGTGAATAAATTCCTCCCGATGTCCAATTTGAACATCCCCTGGCACAGCCTGAGGCTACATCCTCTCACCCTGTCACTAGGTACCTGGGAGAAGAGGACAAGACCGCATGTGGCTGTGACCTCCTTTCAGGTGTTTGTAGAGAACAATAAAGTCTCCCCTGAGCCTGCTTTTCTCCAGGCTAAACAACCTCAGGTCCCTCAGCTGTTCTTCATGTGAATGACTCTCTAGACCCTTCCCAGTTTCACTGCCCTTCTCTGGACTCACTCCAGCACCTCAATGTCTTTCTTGAAGTGAGGGGCCCAGAACTGGACACAGGAGTCGATGTGCAGCCTCACCAGTGCTGAGTCACAGAAGTCACCAGGCCATAGAAGTACTCAAACATAGCTCCTGCTGTTAAATAACTGAAACTTTTAGCAACTAATTATGGATGGTGCAGTGGAAAACAAAAATCATTAGAAACTAGCAAAGCTGAGTGATAACAAGAAATGGCATGAACATGAAAAAAGAAAAGAAATTATTTCCTGAATCAGTAAGAATTATGAAGAGGTGTATAACCAACTTTATTGTAATAAACACACCATGAAACATTTTAGTTATAGAGTAATAGGAAAAGAATATTGGCTTTGCATTTTATGGTGGTAATTTTGAAGAATGTTAATCTGTAACTGATCAATGACATTTTAAGAGTGTCACCTGCCATTTAACCACAGAAAATCAATCTAATAGAACCTAGTTTCCCATAAATCACAAGGCCTTGCTTCTTTGAATTATTAATAAAAGTTCTGTGTGCATAACCCATAGACAGGAAACACCTACAAAATATCAGGAAGTGAAACTACTTATCAGAAAAAGTGAAGGGGGTCAAAATTTCCAGTTTACTTAAAAGAATACTTTTCTTACCTAAGGCTTTCACGTACTTGACCTTCTTATTCCAAGAGGCTGTCTGTGTCCTAATTCGTTGATTATCTGATATGAATTCAATTTCTAGAGTTTCATCATCTATTTCGTTTTTCAACAGAATGAATATTTCACCAGGGTTCTATAAAATCAAAATATGTTCCCATCAGTCCTTCAGAAAATTATACTGAAAGTATAAAATTACATTGAAAGCGTATTGAACGAACTTTCTTTTACCAATGGCTTTGTGAAAAATAATCATACTACAAAAAACATGATGCTATCTTAGTATATCCTTTAATATTTTACTGACATAAATGACACAATTAATATAGGGTTTTAAATTCAGCTTACCTAATAGTATTTTAAAACACTACTTTAAATGCATATGTAGGTGAATTGTTACATTTTCTAAGGCCACTTTACAGTCTAGAAGAATGACCTCCATCCTAAAATACTTTTGAGTCATTTAAACTCTTACAGAGAGCTGAGAGCAAAGTAAGATAGAAGCAGCAAGTGATGTGAGACAATACCCCTCTACTACCTCCTGGACTAAAGGGAATGTTACTCCCTTAGAATTGTACTCATCTCAACAATAAAATAATGTATGTAAGTCATCTTTAAAAAACAGATAGCAAGCAAAGTGGGTGACATTCCACGTACACTGCTACCTCCGTATCTGACTGTGGCCACTCACTTACATAAAGGAATGCAGTGCTTTTGTACTTCCTCTCTTTACACTGTCACATATTTCTCACAGCAACGGACTAAAACCACATATGAACATTTATGTCCATTGAATATGCATGCAGATACATATATAAAAATATTTCTGATTTAATATAAACTCAAACTAGGTACCAAGCTCACACAAGCACTTGGTAATTCATGGTATGGACACATATGCATGTACCAATGTATGCATCACAGATTCTTGCCAAGAGATAATTCGTATGTCTCAAGAAGTGCCTGACTACATACTTCCTCTAAACTATAAGGCCCCCATCAAGTAATACTTCTACTCAAGCTGTTAAATAAATCTAATAGAGCTAAAATCCCTCAGAAGTTGTCTCCAAAGTTTATTTGCAAATCTTTTGACTGCAATGTGGATGTGACGCAAAGGCAAAATAAATCCCACTGCATTATTGGCTCACTCTTATTTTGGTCTCTTAACAGTTTTGAAAACAAATAGCAGATAGAGTACGAATGAGGCTGCAGAAGGAAGAAGAGAAGAACATTGACTGTTATCCCAAAAATGTTAGCATCCAAAAATCTTACCTCACATGATATTCTTCCTGGAAGCACCAATATTGACTGCTCATTAGTTTCCAATCCTTTAGAAAGCACCTCGTTTTTGGAACTGAAGTCTGCTTTTTCTGATGCTGCTCTGACATTAGACAAGTTAGTATCAGAGCTAATCTGGTCATCTGAAATAAATAATGTGTAGTAACAGCATTGTTAATAATCCAAAAACAACAAAATATGGCAATTATCTGATTTGCAATGTACTACTTATATGGCATTTCAAGTCGCATTAAAGGCACCACATGAAAGACTGGAAAAATTTCTTTACAGTAAGTGTGATGAGGTGTCCCCCTTTGATAAAGAGCTTGCCTCTGAAGTTCTGATCCTGCAGCCTTGATTTACATGAACATGCTCTGCTCATACGCTTTGTCTTACTAAAACCAAAAGGGACACAACCTTTAGACAAAAATTATTGTGACCAGCAATATCACAGAGATCAGCTGGATTCTCATACACTAGGATAAAATGGAATTTTTTTACAATTCTTCCTTTCCCCATATGAAAACAAGCACATCCTATCTGTTTACATCAACCCACCTATCTGCAGGAGGGGTTTACATGAGGGCAGGATACCTGTGACCAGGTAATTGTGAGAGAAGGCACAGATCTCCTTGACATAGAATCCATAGCCTTTACCTGTCTTAATGGACAAATTGATGGATGGAAGGCACATGGACTTTTTTAATCAGATAATCTTGGTTTGGAAGTGCTATGCTAGTCATACAGGTAGCTTACAATCAGTTGCTTTCTGTTTTGCTGTATAGGAAAAGGCTGAAGAGCCACATTGAAACCTTAACCATATCACATAATTTTAATGATGAAATAGAACAGAAAACTGCATCTGCAGAGCTCTGACTAAGCCTGTGTTTTAGCAAAGGTGTTCTTCACACCTGCTACTTCTCAGCTGTGTCATTACTACTCCTTTCCAGACACTCTATTACCCTGTACAAAACACCCTTGCCACCCATCTCAGAGGACTGCAGCAGCTTTTCATCATGCAAGATTCCTCAGTACACTGCAGTCACCTAGTTAGATTACTGATATCATTCTACACAGCTCACAGTTAAAAAACTTGTCTGGCTGATGAGAAAATATCCTGAGAGACATTGACAGTATCTTGTATTACTGTAAATTATGAAACACTCACAGACAACTACATTCAAGGATACAAAGGATACATTCAGGCACATTTTTCCTCTTAAATGGATGTAGGATATTAAAATAAATTCGTGATGGGCAGAATACAGAACAGTAGCAATGTGGCTTTGCTCATCAAACAGTTCCACAGCCATTTTGAGTTTTTTGCAAAAGTGCTGAAGTGACTCAGGTGCACAAACCACGTAGTGCTCCGAAGTGGCACAGAAACCTTTTCAGTCAGTGTCAGTATTCTCAACTCACAATTCCTTTCCTCACTTCTTGTTTCTCCCATATGCACCAGTTCATCTGATACAGAACGTTCCCTTTCCTTACCAATCCTGCCTTGCTTAGATTTTAATAAACCACTACTATAGTAAATGTGCCTGCTAAGTGAATTTATGCAGGGCATGGTATGTTGGATGGAGACTTTTTTTTCCCCAAAAATTTGCTTTGATTGTTAGAGAGATCCCAAAAAAAGGATTAAAAAAAAAAAAAAAAAAAAAGAGAGCAAGCAACATTTCTCCATGTGTACTCAGGAAGCTAAAGTTTCTTTCAACACTTAAGGTTAAATAGGTTTGGTGATCACCACTGGCTAATGAAATCTGCCCAATTTACTCCTGCTTACATTCTCATGCCTTTAAGGCAAAATGATTCTGGATTTAAGCTATGAATTCGGTGTAGATTGGTAAAATTACACTGAACCTATGTGTAGACATACTTTAAGGAAGCAATATAATTCCATTTTCTTTAATTTATTTCAAAAGTTAAAAAGGCTATTTTGATTCTGAATGATGACCAACACACAGTTCAATGCTGTTTAACTAATCTGGCTCAAAATATAAATACATTGATTTCTCAGATTATAATTCTGAAGACTAGATTTTATTTAGCACTGCCCTTTAGAAAAAGGCAGTCCTGAACTCCTGCTGAGGAAGACAAGATACTTCACAGTAGCCTTACAGTACCTAAATAGGGCCTACTAGAAAGATGGAGAGGGACTTTTTACAAGGATGTGTAGGGACAGGACATGGGGAGTGGCTTCAGGTTGAAAGAGCGTGGGGTTTGATTAGACATTAGGAAGAAATGCTATAGTGAGGGTTCTGAGACACCTGTTAAGTTGCCCAGAAAAGCTGTGGATGCCTCACCCTGGGAGTGTTCAAGGTCAGGTTGGATGAGACTTTGAACAACCTGGTCTAGTGGAAGGTATCACTGCCCATGGCCAGGGGAATGGAACTAGGTGGTCCTTAAGGTCCTTTCCAATGCAAACCACCCTATGATTCTATGATACTGCATGCCTACAGCACACACTTTGGAAATATTATGTGTTCACATTTTCAGTCACTCATAGACCTTACACTTAAGAACACAGAATTCACTTCAGAAGATAGCTCATATGAGATGCACACTGCTTCTGAAAAATTTTTTCAGCCACTTTAGGCAAAGGAGTCTCACAGAGACAAGAAAAATTTCATTATCAGATTGGCAAAATGAAAGGAATGAGTAACAAATCTCGTAGGCACTGGATTCTCACGTGTCAGCTGTCTGTCTAATTGTTCTTGAATCACATAGATGCATTCTAATGTGTGAAGTTCATGACAACTTCATTTGTACTGTCAGCACTCTACTTATCAAAGATGACAGTAGTCACTTTTACCTTTTAATGCCAATAATTCAGGTACTGAGCACATTAATGCTATTGTTAACAAGTTGGTTTAAATTAGGATAACATTTTCCTCTCTCATTAATATTTTAATATTTTTATTATGCCTTGTGACATCTAAATACAATATCTACTTCAATGAGTACTGGGATAGCGCAGCTAGCCCAATAATAGACAAATTATTAAGAATTGTGGCTTTTACATCAAAGACTCGGATATTTAAGAGAATTAGTGATTCCCCTGCTGACTCTAATAGTGGTTAGCAATTTATTAGCTAAAAACCATCACGGAAGACCTCTTTCAGTGAATGCCAGGCCTACCTGACAATCAATGAACCATGTACAACAGTCCAAGAACCACAGGGATCTATAGTATTGCTACCATATATTTAGTAATCAAACTTCAGAGCCACCACCTCCAGCACTCAAATTTCTACCAGCAGTTGCACACTAACTGTCATAAAATGTGGAACATGAAACAACCACACAAAATGTTGTTTGTCAATGCAGGACAAGGAGCACACAGGAGATTAAGCACACTCGGCTTGTTGGCATGAAGCGAAACAATGTAGTTCAGAAAGGTGTTAATACTAAGTTAATGAGTCTGTAGTAATCCAAATGCAGCAACATATAGACAATATTTGTTTCATGTGGGCAGAAAGTAGTGTCAGATGTTCAAGTCTCCTGGACGCATTTGGACATTTTCACTATGAATCCTCTTTACATTCCTGTTTTCAACCTGAAAGCAATGACTAGAGAGCTCCAGCAATTGCTGAGTCTTTCATAAAAGTGGTAATTCAACAAGAATTTACAATTGAGGGTGAAGATTAGCTTAAAAGAAACAAAAAAGGGAACATCATTATCATGCTGGAATATCTAAAAGAGTGGCTTTATTAAAGGATATTTGTTGCTTCGTGAATATGTTCTTTTAATGTTTTATGTAATGATGACCTATCTCTTAGGTTTTTTTAAATGTAGCAGTAATTACTAAAATAATGGATGAATAAAACCAGGCCCTTTCTTGTAGGATCAAAGTATAAGAAATTATTAACTATATCTAATGATGCTTAGACAACACTATGAGCTAGAAGCTAAAAAGAAAGGAAAAATCTATTATAAACTTCCCTGGAGTAATCAGGGTAGTACTACTGGGAATTATCATCTATTATAGAGGGTAATGCTTCATTTCCATCAGACTACTTCTGTTGGCTTACTTTTGACAAATATCTACTGCTGATGGCCACGTTGAAAGGACTGATATTCAATTTAAGTTCATTTTAAACAGTAAAATATTATACACATTTACTGTAACAGTTTTTTACTTAATTGGGGACAGTGCTGAAGTTTTCAATTTCACTTCAATATTCTTTAGTAATGCATGTAATTTCAATATATCAACTTGGTATATTTTACACAAGACCCTTTGGAAGCCATTATTGCTTTCAATTGAACATTTTAAACTAAATTCATGACATGCTTTTGAAATTACACTCCTTTACATAAACCAAGAAATTTTTAAAAAGCCTCATCAGTCTCCTGTGTATTCAAGTAATGCTTACCCATGGCTTCTAAGCAACTTTCCTATCATGTCCAACCTTGCCCTTCTGCCCAAATTCTAACATCTCAAATACACTCTTTAGCTATCCTTATTGCAGCCTACATGAGAATTATAAGTATTCTCTGTCTTTGTTTACTTGGTACTTGCTACATGTTTTGAGTCAACAATGTATGTGACAGATTTAGGGCATTAAAAATAGCAGAAAACAAACTTATGAAAGATTTATGTGTTTTCTAAGGCTACCCACAGAATGAGTCTCTCAGTCAAAATTAAGCTGGTTTTACAAAAGCAAAATGCCTGCTAGCTTTATAAATTTCAGTGCTTCTTCAAGACCTGCTAATGCAATGTTAGCTGAAGAACTGAAACTGTGTTACAAAAGAGGTCCTCAATTAGCCCTAGATCATAGATCACACAAGAGGGTGAGATATATGGGCAAATTAGGTTGGGCAGATGACAAGCAATAGAAGGGTAATTTAGCACATGTGGCCAACTTGCCACATGAAAGAAAAGATGGGGTGTTTGAGTGTCAAAGATTAAAATAAAGAGGATTACAGAAGATCATTTAAGTGCAGGAGCCATCCCGTGTTATATGGTAGGCCTACTGTCCAGTGCAACGTGAGGTAAAGGCAGAGCTGTCCCACTGGGTTCTGCAAGGTATGACTGAAAAGGGTCTCATATATAAGTCACTTCCTTGCAATTCAAAAGCCTAAAGTCAAACACGTGTGAGTGCACTGCAGAAATGTGGATTAAAGTAGAGTCATACAGAAAAAACCAAAGTAAACTTGTGTGATGTGGAAAAAATCAGGAAAAAAAGATGTATACAAATCATACTCTTCCTGTAATCCACCATAAGTTTACCACAGACATTTATGAAAGATAATCCTATTCAAGTATGAGTATTTGTAAAGGCTGTATGAACTCAGCAGAGAGGGCAGCAGAGTGGGATTGAAAGGGAGCCTCTAACTGCATAAATTGCTCCATAAATAATCCAAGAAGGGCTGTGAGAAACAGGGAGGGAGAAAATATCCACCACACTGGGCTTCATTCAATGGGGCTGTTTTCCTCACATGAACATTGGATTCACTCATTCTTACCATAAGCACTTTCTAAGATATGATTTTAAAGCAAATCCCCTTTTCTGCTCTGCTGAAGTTTTCTTTTACTGATGGTGAGAGAAGGCTTAGGAATGAAAGATTTCCTAAAAATCACTGAAAATTAATACATACTCAAACATATGGACATAAAATTTAAGTCTAAATTTCTTTCATTTGTTTTCTATCACATGAAAATTCCAGACCAAGATAAATAAATTATTGTACACGCTTTACATAATCCATCTCTCTATGTTGAGCCATCTATCTTTTGCAAATACACCAACAGCTATCTCTGTTTTTCTCAAAAGCATTCACAGTCCCAGTTTCTTCTGCATGGTTGAGTTCTTCTGTCAAAAACAGTATCTTTCTGTAAGTTGGCCTATTTTGCCCATGCCTCCAAAATACTTCTATTACTTTATTTATGGTGCACAATTTTCCATGTGAATAAGCATCAAATTGACAGTTCCTTTAAAAGATATGAAGAACACTTTTTCCTTTTCTGAATATCTGGAGTTAGTGTTCATGTCACCTTAGCAACCAATGGTGCCACAATTTTCATTCACATCTATTTTTCCCCCATAAGAACAATCCCTAAAATCCTCCACATCTATTCTTTTATGAATTACTATACATATGTAGGCAAAGACTGATTTGCTTTGAAGGCACATGCCCACCTGTTCTTTTATTATCAGGTATGTTTTTGTAGACAACAATTTATCACACTGATAAAATTGTAGCTTAATGGAGTCATCATAAAAGCATTTAAAGAGAATATAAAAGTCTTATTATGTCTAGCCTTATTGGATCTGATAGTAAAAACAAAAGAATCTGCCTTCAAATAATCCCCAAAGTTGCCAAATGCTATTACCTTAAGTTTATCAATAGTCTTCAGGATTTAATTTGGATTAAACAGTAGGCATTTCATCATATACATACTTTCACATGATTGTAACTGTATATTCATAAGCAATCTAAATCCATAACAATTAACTAGTTCCTAACTGGTCTGTGGTTTGGAAGAAAGACTGGACTCAGTGCTTGACATTTGTCATGGCTATGACACATATATTTGGAGGCTTTTTAAGACTAATTTTATCTTTTACTATATACCAATCCATATCATTATTTTTACTGCACTCAAATCCATGTCTTTCAGCTTCAGCAGCAGCACTAGCAACACGACTACTCTGATGAGCTTCAGATATGCAGCAAGACTGCCCCAAAGAGTTTCTAACTACGAGGCACATTGATTAGTTTAGAAACAATAACTACCTGCCTGAGGTCATTCGGATGCTGAGTAGAACTGCTGATTGAGCTCAAGGCTGTTATTTCCAATTTCTACTTTCTGCATACTTCTCCAGGGAGAAGCAAACTGAAGTATGGCCCTCTGTGTGTCCCAGCAGTTCTCAGTTATTAAAGCATAATGTTTTATTAAAGAGTCCTTCAATCCACTTCACAGTTACTGGAGTTCTACCACAGTAAGAACACTTTGGCATTTTTGTTCCATTTTTCTGTGGTATCAACACACACATCTCACCCCTACTTCAGTGAAGGGCTATACAGCACTAAACGTTGCCCAAAATCTGAGACGTGCCACTGCAAATTGGACAGGATGCTGCTGACTCAAAGCACCACTGAAGACAAAAAGACTGACAGCAGAGGCATCCAGGACCATAGGCA
Source organism: Formicarius rufipectus (assembly GCA_013399695.1). Taxonomy (NCBI): domain Eukaryota; kingdom Metazoa; phylum Chordata; class Aves; order Passeriformes; family Formicariidae; genus Formicarius; species Formicarius rufipectus. The sequence goes on along the minus strand of VXAU01002379.1, from coordinate 59,053 downwards.
GACCCCCAAAACCCGTTAGCTTGGTAAAATAGTTCTGCAACTTCTGTATTATTCCAAAGGGGCTGCAGCTGCTGGTGGCTTTATTAACACTGAACTACAATTCAAGTCTCTCATAACTGGCCTGGCTCAAACTGCACACTGTGCTTGGACACAGAGGCGGCATCGGGCTACATTGTGAAATACATATATATAAAAGAACACAGCTAGAGAGAGGAGCATCTGAGAATCAATTTGTACTTCAGGGAGGCACGAGCTCAGATTTCAAGTTCAAGAGGGTTTAAGGTTTTACAGGTATCACCCTCAAGGAAGGAGGAAATTCCTCAAGGAGTAAGTAGCCAAACTTTCCCCTCTTGTCCATGTTTGAAGCTATTCTCCTGATGAAAAATATTCTTTAGAGCCATCAAAGTCTACATACTCCATGCTATAGCATGAAGTATTAATCCCTTAAATTAATTGGCAAGAGAAGCTAGCTTGGACTGCAGCAAGGCATTTACCAAATAGCATGTCTTAGTCTGAGTATGACAGCAGAGCTTCAATACTTACACAGGGCTCTTATCAATGCCTGGATCAAATTTATGATGGTGTTCTTTATCTGCAGCTTGAAATCACATGGTATTTGTCTATCTAAGAGACCAAATGTCTCCCTGTGCCATGTTGCCACAGCTGCTGTCAGCAGAAAAACTCACACCACACACATTCGGTATTAAGGAAGAAAAAAAAAAGTGAGTTGTCAGCAAGACTGGCTCACTAGGGGACAGGCTGCTTTGCAATTTACTCCCACCTTTAGTTTGAAATAGCTAAAATCTATTGACCCTTAAAGTGGGATGAAAGGTACACTGCATTCTCAGTAACACAATTAAGGGTGATATTTTCAGACATCTGAAAACCATGCTTGCTTTCTAACCCCTTACTATTTTCCTTTTGCTAGAAAGTAATCTGAGGTCATCTTTTAAGACAATGTTCTTTAATCCAGTAATAGACACATTGTATTAAGACAGGACTTTAATAGCAATATAGGAAAAGAATAGCATAGCAGAGGCACTCTCATAGGTCTTCATCTTCTGAGGGGATGCCACCAATTCTGCTAAAAAAATGCTGGCCTTTCTCCAATTTAGTTTGGTAAAGGATACAGGTAACACAGTATGCACATACATCTTAGTTTGATGAGACCTCTGAGCAGGACCAAAAGATGTCTGCTGTTAAACTTAATAGACAGCTATTATTATCTTTAAAATCACCTTTTGTGCTTCACTTGCCCATCCCTAATTGCTTCAGTTAATCAGTGCTAGGATACAAGCTTTAATGGCAAATATTCAAAAAGACAAAGCTGTTCCACAAAAGGGGCAGAGCATTTTGTGAAGTTGCATATCACCCAATGGGTACCTAAATCTGAGGTTAGCTCTATTTTGCAGGTAAAATAATAAATGCCAATTCCACAATAATGCATTCATATTATATGTGTGCAGTTACAAGGCTGTATACCCAAATCTCAGTAAGACTGCTTCGCTTTTCTATCTTAGTACAAATTATAAATAATGATTATTTGGAGAACAGAACATTTCCTGAGGAGCTACAAGGGAATTTCTCAAAATACAGCTCCCTAGTATTAAAAACAAGAATTTTTTTCTTATATAGAAAGCAGAAATAAAGTAAACACACAACAACATTTGTGACTGGCTAAAGAGTTGGCTTGTTCAGTCATCACCTACAGGACTGAGTCCTCATATATTCATATCATCGTCATTAGCATTCTGCAACTGGATCTTTTCCTTCACTCAGTAGCAAATCAATAGTTTTTACATCTGCTTGGAGTTCATATTTCCCCAAAGGATCTCAGCCATCATATTGTTTTTCCATTTTCCAATGTAGTGTCTGACCTTTTCCCTCAAGGCCTTGCACAATTCACTTTAGCCAATCACTTATTATTGATTGTTAGCACCTGCTCATTTTCCATCTATCTTTGCTTTAATGCATCTAGGGGATTTTTTTGGTGATTTTTTTAATATGTTGTCTCATCCACTCACTGATCTTTCCACCCTTGTTGCTTTAGATTTCTCATTTAGATTTATACTTATGTTCTGTTCAACTTTCATTCCAATTCAACCGAATTTCCATCTTCTCTCCGCTCATCCTTTCTTTTGTACAATGCCTGTATATACAAAACAAACTGCAGCTTTCAACATGCCATTCTCCACTTAAGACCTCACATAAAGCACCATTCTTTTGTGAATTTATAAGGTTCTAGCAAAACCCTTCCCTAGTTTATCATTTTTCCTGATACTTCTGGTTTTTATCTTTCACACAATTTAGCACTGCACACACTTCCTTCTTATTAGGAAGAAGCAGAGAAAAGAGACAGTCCCTGGAAGTGCTTTTTCACAATTCATCCAAGAGTGACCACTTATTTCCTTACACTCATTTGGGAGTCAATTTTAACCACACATACAGGATACAATTCTTCTGGATCTCTAATATTTAGTTGGCTCTTTCACTCATCACAGCAACGGAAAATCTTTTTGGTCTTCTTAGCAGCAAATAGACATCATTAACCAGTAAAGGCTCCAGACAATCTGCTCTGTCAAGATGACTGCCAAGACCTGTGTGAGAACTGCTCTCCAGGCAACTTCTGCAAATATTTCAAGTGAAATTTTTGCTCTTAATATGAGGCCTTTTAAGCTGGAAAATCCTCCAATCACTTTATGACAATATTAACCATTCAGCTGATGGGAAATTTGGACTTAACAATGTCCTTCAACTCTCCGTATTTAAAAACAAACAAACAAAAAAAAAACAAAAACAAAAAACCAAAAAAACCCACAAAAACCAACCAACCAACCAAACAAACAAAAACCAAAAAAGTAGTTTGGAGAACCATCTCCTCAGTCCTTTCTTTTCTTGAGACTCTCTGTTTTCTCTAACCATTCTCTATTTTACTGTCTTATTTTTTGAAAATCATCATGAATGAGCAAAAGAGTGATGTCAGCTTAGTCAGTATCAGGATGATGAATGAGAAAGGCTTCTTTGTACCAAAAAACTTCTTCAATACACTAACCTGTGGCACATTCAACACAGGACCAAAAGAGAAATCCTTAGAAACCCTGACAATAGGTCTGTAGAAATAAACCTGTGCAGCTTGAGATCAAACCAGCACAACCAAGGTGCCAAAAGAGTCACAAACATACACTATCAGAATATGGAGGAGTGTCTAAACAGGAAAAAATTTATTAACTTGGCACTAAATGCTTTCTTTGACATGATATACATTTCAAAGGGGCATATTTCCAACTAGTGCTGATCTAGACCTGTAGAATGCACACTTTTTTTAGCATGAGGAGTGCACCCAACTGAACTCTCTGACAGCACTTTTCCTTTCAGTTTTATCTGAAAGGAATCCAATCCCCAAGCTTCAAGGCTGTTCTCCATTGTGGACCAAACCATGGTAAGGAGGAATGACAAATTATTAAAAGCACACAGGTTGATGTTGGTGTCTTGAAATTAACTGACATAGCTAAAATTCTAAACTCCATACATCACTGACGTGTACCCAATTTGTGCCACTAAGGATTGAAGCATCCTTATGCCCTTACACCTTGCCAGCAACAGAGACAGTATCCTCAGAGTCCAGCAGCACAGAACTGCTATGCCAGGAATTTGGTGTAACTCACTTGCCCTTTTCCATCCCTAAGTGTGCTGATGCCATTAAGAAAATTACTTTGCAACAGTGTCAATCCAGAAGTAAAGTTCTTTAAGCAAGAACTGGGGAAAGGAAGCATACTATATAGCTCTTTACTAAAAGCAAGTTAAGATTCTGTCAATCTGTTATCCTAACTAAAACTCTTTATTGGCTTTCACAGCCATAAATAAACCAAGATGGCAACTATCGCTGAAGCTGTGATGTAGGACTTCTCCAAGCCAGTGGTTGTCAATAAATAATGCTGCAAATGTAACGTGAGCAGGACTGATCTACGTGAAATTTCAGATCCGCTCTTTACTACAGGCAAAACTCCTTATGCTGGGAACAGAAACGGAAAGATTTCCATGTCTTCTTCCTTATTCTCTCTTTTGAAACCAAAGGGGAAAAAAACACATCCCTGTTGAAACTTCTCCCTTTTTCACACTCTTTACAAGTGGGTATGGATGTGTGGGTGGATGTCTGAGAACAAACTCAATGCCTTTACCAACTGTATGCTACAGTAAGGTTAGTTTGTCTTTCATGTCCCACAGGATGTAAGAAAACAAACTTAATTTTGTGAAGAGTACTGACTTTAGTCTATGAAATGCAAGGGGAATGCAACTCACCATCTGCAAGAACTGCTTCATAGATGTAAGACAGAGAGTATCCAGGATTTTCATCCTGTGGCTTACCTAGGAAAAAAGAGTAATTCTTTAATGGTATCTACTTGGAAATACCTTTAACTGGTCATCAACTCTGATGACAGTGAGCATAGCTATCCTACTTGATTGTTTCAGAGTAAGCTTAGATTACTCTAAAGAGGATCTTAGCATCAGAAATCAAGCTGGGAAAAAAAATCCAACATAAAAAATATCAGCAAAATAGAGTTAATGGACAAGCAAGCTAAACCCTCAGAAATAAGGTAATACCATGACAGTAATTTACACTTTTTTCTTTCGATCTATTTTAAAGTGTGTATTTTAATGTATTTATTGTATTTTAAATGTATGTATTTTAAATGTATTTCTGTATATATTTTAAATGTAAGATGAAGCTATTTTAAAGATATAATTTTGAAGATAAGAAAAAAACCCAAAACTTAGAGCAAATCCAAGGTCTAATGGAGAGGAAAAAATCCAGAGAGAGATCCTCAGACGGAGCTGTACTTGCAAATATCCCTGTGATTGATTTTTTTCAATTTAATAGCTGGTAAAATATATGGACTTGAAGAAAAAGTTTCCCTGAAAGTCAATATGGCAAGCAACGGGAGAGGAGTTGGGCAAATGGAAAGAGGATAGAATCATGTGCAGTAAAGTGAGAAATGGAAAATGGTACTGACATTTCAGTTTGGAAGACCACTGTTCAGGGCCGTGTTTGATAATACAATAGATCTGGTTACAAACAGTATCACAGAATCATAGAGCAGCATGTGTTGGAAGGGACCTTAAAGACCACGCAGCTCCAACCTCCCAGTCATAGGCAGGGACATCATCCACTAGACCAGGCTGCTCAGGGCCCCATCGAACCCAGCCTTGAACACACCCAGTGATGGGGCATCCACAGCTTCTCTGGGCAACCCATGCCAATGCCTCACCATCCTCACTGTAAGGAACTTCTTGTGTCAAAACTAAACCTACTGTCTTCCAGTTTAAAGCCATTCCCTCTTGTTCTATCTTCTCCAGGCTGAATAACAACAAGCCTCTCAGCCTATCTGCAGGAGGGGTACTCCAGTGCTCTGAGTATCTTCATGGACCTCCTCTGGACTTGCTCCAGCAGGTCCATGTTGTTGTTATGTTGGGAGCCCCCAGAGTTGGATGCAGCACTCCAGGTGGGGTCTCACCAGAGCGGAGTATGGGAGCAGAATTACCTCCCTCGACCTGCTGGCTACACTGCTTTTGATGCAGCCCAGGATGTGGTTGGTTTTCTGGGCTGCAAGCACACATGTTGAGCTTCACATCTACCAACACCTCCATGTCCTTATCCTTAGGGCTGCATTCAGTCCATACTCCACCCAGTTACAGAAATATGCTTGAGATTGCCTTGACATGTGCAGGACCTTGTACTTGGTCTTGCTGACTTTCATGATGCCTGTGTGGGTTCACAAGCCTGCCGAGGTCCCTCTCGATGGCATCCCTTCCCTGCAGCACGCTGATTGTACCACAGAGCTTTTTGTCATCAGCAAATTTGCTAAGGGTGTGCTCAATCCCACTCACAATGCCTCCAACAAAGATGTTAAACAGCACCTGTTCCAGTACAGAATTACGGAATGCATCAGTTTGGAAGGGACCACTGTGGGTCATCTGGTCCAACCTCCCTGCTCAAGCAGGACCATTCCAGAGCACACGGCACAAGATTACAAGATTCTGCCCAGACAGTTCTTTAATATCCCCAGTGAGGGAGACTCCACACCCTCTCTGGGCAGCCTGTTCCAGTATTTGGTCACTCGCAGAGTAAAGAAGTTCTTCCTTATCTTCAGGTGGAATGTCCTTCGCATCAGTTACTGCCCATTATCTCTTGTCCTGTTGCTTGGCACTACTCCATCCTCTGGATGGAAGCTGTGGCAATAATATAATGATTTCTTTCTTTTTCCGTGACCTGCACAATGAAAATTAGCCCCGTATTTGAAGTGCTCTGAAGATTTGCATGTGTTAAGCTCTACTTTAAAACTCCCAGACTGTTTATCCTACATTTACTTATTAGAGAAGAACACCCAAAGCTGATATCTCATTACTCCACACCTATACCTCACTAGTAGCTGTGAAAGTAGTTTTCTTAACATTAGCCTCCTTGGACATTCAAATTGTGTGCAGGTACATGGAATACTTTTTAGGTAAGCAATCAGAAATGAATGGCATATTGCTGTCTCAGGTAGGAGTCACATATTCATCTTGAGAATTTTTCCTGGGCTTTGAAGACTGTGGATACCATTTTCTAGTTGGGTTATGTTACTTCATGCACCTCTCACTTTTAAATACAATAGCAGATATTGAGTGGGTACATACAGGTTTGATGAGCACTTGTCAAATATTAAGTTCTGCAGCAGTGAATTCTCTTCATATTTTGGGAAAAAAAAAAAAAAGAAAATGATACTGCTGCTTAGCAAAAAGGCTGATAGCAGAAGTGACAAGAGTTGGTTTTTTGAGCTATAAACAATGAAACCTAATAAAACAGCAAGAAGACTAATGGATACTTATGACTTCTGAGCTGTACCAAGAAGTCCCACCAAAAGGTTTAATGAAAGTGTCAGCACACTTTATAAACAGTGTCACAGAAAATTTTTTGTATTAGGTAAGACTTCTGTCCTCTTTCTACATCATCAGTACCAAGGATAATTACAGAAGAAATTCAGGATACTGAAAGATATAAGCTGTCTCCAGATGCAATTATCTATATCTACAAATCCCTTGCTTAAACACATGGTTGCCTGAATTTGAAGTGCAAATATTTCAGGACTAAACAAACAAACAAAAAAAAGGCATTTATGCCTAGTACCCCAGGGTACTGAATTAATACACTGAAAGTATGTCAATTTAATATTAAAAGGGGTACACAGTTCAGCAGACCAAGGAGAAGTTGTAGAAAGAAACAGGAAAAGGAAAAGACAGATGCAAAGTATGTCTCCTGATTCTACTTTCAGCAACCTTAGGGAAAGCTGATAAAGAAAAGTCAGAATTCTAGAGTCACACTGGGCCATCGCAGATGTTAACATAGAAAAATAACATTTCTCAGTGTTCTCCTCTTTCTCTGAGGATTATCTTCTTTTAGGACAATAGAGTTACACAAAATTCAACACCAACAGTGAATCTGAATGTGGCATTTTCAAACACCGAAATATTTTATGAAGAAGTCCTACTAAAGGAATTTGTTGACAACAATAAAAACATCCTCTTCATGCGTAAGATGAACATAATAAAGTCTGTCACCATCTAGGAAATATATGTCAGAAAGGCCAGTTTTCATGTCTGAGTTTTCCCTTTACTCCTTCAAGAACATGTTCAAAGAAGAATGACAAACCATTCGGATTTTCTGTTTGAATCACATCACAGTGCTAACAAGCTCTCTGCATAGCAAAAAAAACCCCTGCATCTTCCATTTTATTTAGTATTACTCTGCATTTTAATATAGTATTGGTTTTAGCCTAGAATTTTTGGCATATATACTACTTTAGAGCCAGAATGAAATTTTAACAAATAAAGCCCTACTTGCTCCAACAAGATGAAACTGGAACCATCCGGTAGGTGAAAAAACTGGGGGGGGCATGAAACTTGTTTTGCATTCTTTCCACCTCAGATTGTAGGGATAGTGCAAGGAGAATAGTACCCAGGAAAGAAGAGACAACTGAAAACTTACCTGGCCTATGAACTGAGTATGGAGAAATCTGTAGCGGAAAGGTGGTGATTAATACCACCTAAACTATACTTTATTCTTAACACTCTCCAGCTTTGTGAGGTAACAACCTAAGTTAGCATCCATCTTCTGGTTCTAACTACCTGCAAGCCCCTCCTGAGCCCTGGCATCCATTAGTCCTAGGACCTCAACAGCACGCTGTCCAAAGGGACTAACAGGATTTAGTTGCAGTGGAAGACATGTAGTGGGGCATTATAATTAAAGCACATTACTGAATTTTTAGACTGATAGAGTGACAGCACTTATTACTACTGAGGAGACGAGGGTAAAAATGCTTAGAAGAACAAGCTAAGAGCACTGAACAGTTCAGGGGGAAAAGGGAACTGAAAACCATGACGAATATACACAAAAGTATTTTCATCACTATCTCCAAAAGCAGAAGTATAAGCAACCAGGGATAGGCACTGAAAACAAAAAATGACTGAAGATGATGAACCACATGAAGAGAGATGGGAAATCTTGTGAATGCATGGTCCTGAAGGCAGGCAAAAAAAATTTGCTCCAAAGGAAAAATAATCCTCATATACTCAACAACCCCTTAGCAAGTAATTTTTATTACAAGGGCAAATCTTTTTCTGAGATGAGCAGTCTGACAAAATCCTTGTCACAGAAATCACAAAGGCTAAGAGCTTAACAGGATTCTACAAAAGAGCACCATGAATACAGACACCATTATCTTTAAGCAAAGGTAAATAATGATAAGCCATGCACATCTTCATTTTTCAGAACTTAAAGCAGGAGTGAGAGGAAAGCAAATCTCACAGTTGGAATACTTTCACTGTGCAACAGAGAGCAGTGCAGGGGTCTCCTATCAAGCACTGATCTAAGCCAGCCTTGCTGGTGGCCAGGGTGCACCAGACCAGAAAGAAACCAGAGCCAGAGCACTTCCCAGCTGTAAGTGCAGAGATGAGCTTATGCGCTGGAACACCAGGCATCAACATGACTCCCAGTCCTGGATCTAGCTAAGTCAATGGAACTTGTCTGATCCCAGACACAGTTCATGCATCCCTGGTAAAGATGCACACACTGAGACTGAGGCCGTCAACAACTCTTCATTAATTCAGCTTTCTATTAATCACTGAAGTTGCTGATACTGACCACTGCCAAAGCAAAGACCATTTGAACACCAACTAGTTGCCTGGCATTGCACAGTAAGGGCACACAGAAAAAATATTTTTCTGAATGCATAGACCTAAGCAAAGAACCATTTAGTGCCTTCTATGAAACTGTTTATCTTTGCAGAAAAGTTTGCAATTTCCTGTGCATGAGTTAACTGATGGTCTCTGAGCCCAGTTCATTCCTATATATATATAAACACAGGGAACAGACCCACTGTTTTCATTCCACCAAAACACTGCCAAGGAGCTTCAGTTGAAGCTAAGTATCACAGTCAGAAATTGCAAACATTACCTTCTGAAACCAAAACAGACAACTCTAATGAGCCCAAAACTCAAAGTGTGAGATATACTAAGGAAAAGGTTATTAAATACTGATGAGGAGATGGTTGTCAAGGAAGAGTCTAAAACAATATTTTGAAAACACTGACCTGATACAGCCAGACTGTGTGTAGACACATTCTGGACAGGTTCGAAAGCCTTATATACTTAAGCTTACCTGCTCAAGCACAAGGCAACAGGTACATCCAGCTAGGTCACTCTGACTCAGCTGGGGTCTCTCTACCTCAGTGCTCAAAAGAATATTCTTAGTTGTTCATGTGCATCCAAAACTAGGCTAAGTTCTGAGTGAAAGTCCTGAGTTATGGGATGTTTTTCTCAAGCACAAGCCCCCATGCCAATAAAATGGCACCTTCCAGGCAACAAGACAGAAGCACAATGTTCTGCTTAGTAGATGAAATCTTTATAAATAGCAAGAGCTGAGAGAAGGTAGGAGACCTAAACACTACAAAGAAGCAAAAGTAAATATACTCTCAAAAGAAAACACACAGTTGTCTACCTGAAGCCAGTGCCCAACTTACAATGCCTTTCCAAAGCTTTTCTAATGCATCTTTCTAAAGCTGTTTCCTGGTTTCATTTGTGCAGCCTGGTAAAGTTAAATTTCGGGTTCAAGTAAATCATGCACACAGACTTTGCCATTTCAGTGCCTCTTACCCTCAGGAGAGAGGGCCTTTTTACATTACAGAAGTGCTAATTTTTACATTAATTTCTTTGTAGTTTCTATGGATGTGCAAACATATGAAAATTGATAGTTTTGGTCCTTCCAGTACAAATTTATTACCTGGGTTGGTAAAAGTGGAAGGGAACTTCTGCCCTGGCAGTTTTTATGTGTAACTCAAAAAAACTTGTCATCCATGAAACTGAGTCTTTGTAATTATTTTTCACTCTGTCAGATTTGTCTAAGCAGATACATACACTGTCACATGAAGGCATTTTGAAAGCAATGAAACATAAAGCCATGGGTTTGTACAGTTTCTGAGACTTGTAGACTCAGGAAACAGAGAAACAAGTGTATGTCAGCTCTTCAGTCTGACTATGAATTAGTGATGGAAGGTTCACAGTTGTCAGTGGCAGCTTTTAGACTTTCCAAGTTCATTCCCTGAATCAGGACTAAAAGCACAACAGTTTCATCACACTTCAATGACAAGCACATCATCAAGCCAAAACTGTTAAATCAACCTGAAGAGAGATGATTTCTGCAGAAAACCTGAACTATCATTTTTTTCTCTTTAAAATGATTAAGAAAACTCTTTTAATAAACATACAAAGTTTTCATTTTATATTACCTGATTGAATAATTCCAGTAACAACAGAGATATATTCCTCAGGTTTCTGGTCAGCAGAGATCTCTTTGCTGTCTCCATCTAAGGTCAATATCTCATAAAGAATCTTTGAATTCTCCACACCACAAAGGAGAATTACCACATTATCCAGAGGTTTTAGAACTTGCTCTAGAAAATAACATCTCTTTTCATTCAGGCAGTTAAGAAGTCCACACGAGAGTATCAGGAGTTTACATTTGTAAGAGGGCAAACAGAGTAGCTCCTGGTGTGTGAAAGATGAAGTCTCTAGACTGTAGAGTAATATTCCTGCTTCGTTCACTATATGTCCAAAAAGAGATTTCAAATAAAGAGCCCACTCTTCTGCTTCTTGTTCATAGATCACGAGGATATCCTTCATATTTTCTAGAGAGAAGAAAACATTAAAAAAATAAATTCAAATGAATCCATAATACATATCACAAGACAAATCATTAGTTTTCCTATTAAAAACTTGAGGTGCTGAAGAAATCACCTTCACCAGAAATCACAGGTCATCACCTTGAAATGGCAACCATCTCCTTAATTCTGAGACCAAGACAGAAAGATTGCCCACAGAAATCCTGGAAAATAGCTTAGAATATTATATGCTCAGAATAGCTTTAACTAGCATTTCAGAATAAATACTGAAATTTCAATGTAGGAAGCAGAGCACATTCACACATTCTGCTCACTCTTACGAGTCTTGACAATAGGTGATACTATTAAAAATGAAACACTTAGCTTTTAATGGCAGAAGTAAAGCAGAAGTAAAGCATATATATTTTAATACTTGAACAAGATCTGAATTCATTAGGAAAAGGACTGGTATGTTAGGATATTTTGTCAGCATGATATTAGGATAGTCATTAGTGATCTTTCTTTACAGTCCTTATTCTAAGAAAATTATTTATGAACCTGACAAAACTAATTTAGAACTGTATTTTTTTAGTTCTCTTTCCCTTTTAGATGTCAAACGTGATGCTTGTAGGACAACTAATACTCTTCCACAGCGTTGCTGGGTTAGCAGCAGGAAAAAGAGGCAACAGGCACAAGGTGAAACACAGGAAGCTCCCTATGAGCATCAGGAAATGCTTTTTTCATTGTGAGCACTGGCACAGGCTGCCTCGGAAAGCTGTGGAATCTGTCTGCTTGGAGCTGCTCAAAAAGTGCCTGGATAAGGTCTTGGTTCTAGGTAGCCTGTATCTCCAGTCTGGAATTATTGCTTTAATTACTAGATTTCCCTTCTTTTCAGAAGAAATTACTTCTAAATTTTGTTCATTCATTCTTTACTCAGGGGATATTTCAAACAAAGTTTACCCAGATAAAGACTTATTGAAACTTGTAGAATAGGGACCATATAGTTTAGTCTCTCAGATTCATTATATGTGTACAAACGGCTTGGAGGATAGTTGCCATCTTTTCAAGACTTGTGAATATTCATCCTTTCACAAAGTGTTCCGCCATAGGAAACCAAAACAGGCCATGCACAACATGGTAGGGGGTGATGGTATCTCAAGATAACTAACCCTGACTAATACATTAGAGCAGGGTAATATTTATCAAAAAGTATTTGGAAAGGTGACTGCTACATTTTCCATGGCAAAAATAGTCTGAAAAATGGCAGTTTCTGATTCAATGTCAAAGTTTAATTGCAAGAAAAATAGCAATGTATTACTCTTTTTACTCATAGCAAAGTTATTTGTTTTATGATGCTAGGATAAGAAACCCATTTGCTGCAATGTTATTTGTTTTCAGAATCTCATCTGATTTTCCACAACACTCATACATGCGTGTGCACACACACAAAACCTCTCCAGAAGAAATGAAAAGCTATGAAGTTTGCTGCAGTTTCAGAAGAAGAAATTGTATTAACAGTGTTGTAAGGCCAAAAGCTCTTCCAGTCTGACCACTTTGTTTTGTATCACAAAAAATGGAATCACCAAGTACCTTCTATTTTCATTCTCCATTTACTAAAAGCACTGTAGCCATTCTTTAAAAATATGGATTTAAAGATAATATTTAAACCATTAAGAAAATTTAAGAATTCATTCTTTCCACTTTCTTTAAACTTACATAGTTTCAACTTCCAGACATGGAATATAAGTTTATATATTTCTGCAATCCTTAAGAAGTATCTGCTCTGAGAAGTCTGTCCTCTACGGTCTTCAGACTGTCATGAAGTGACTCTTAGCCTTGTCTTCATTACAGTTTGAAAACTGTAATGAATTAATAGTCTTGCCACTAAAAGAGAAGCTTTGTAGAACTCCTACTAATTTCTTCTGCACTTTTATGAACTCTCCTGCCTTTTCAAAATACTTCTTGAGAAAACCAAAACTGCATATGAGGTAGGATTTCCTTGATACAGTATGGGAAGAAAAAAATAATCCAGCATATGGACAGAAAGTTCAAATTCAGTGTTTAAGTTAATAGGTCTCATTTTAAGCTCAATCTCAGCTTGATGAACCTGTGTAAGGACATAGCTAAGTGGAAATGCAGGGAGGAACAAAAAAACGTATTTAAATTGAATGGGAGGCAGATTATTTTATAGCTTCACAGGGCTTGGTGTCTTGACTGTGCAGAAGAGGGACCTGCTGGTGTTTTCCACAGCACCCACCTGGCCAAGAGCCTAAGTTTCCTTTCCCTGTAGAAGGAGCACACTGGTAAGAAATGGTGCGCTACTGTGCCTCATCCTTGTACAGATTGGAAGTGCCCAAAAAAATATTCCCATATTCCAGAGCCGGAAAGAACTGCTTGACCTCAACCATTCAGACACAACTTAAGAGCAGCCCATGCGCTGGACATGGAAGAGTAAGTCCTTCCATATAAATATTCCTAAAAGTTGACATTACATAATAATCATCCTAAAAATATACATAGGGTATAAAATTCACACATGTGCAAATGGACAGTACAAGGCCTGAGTACTCAGGAAATTCTAAAGATAAAAGTGAGACACGTGCACTGATGGGATAAAAGAAGACACAGAGTAATTCCATTTCCATGTGGTATACCTGTGCCTAAGTTCTGCAGCTTTGATCTTAGCTAAGTGGGAATGAGAAAGGAGTTCTGCAAAGTTTACTGAAGGCTTGAGAGCATTTCTTTTTAAGTATATTGATTTTTATATATGAGAAAGAAAGCTTTATTTGTATAAAAAAAGGAGTGAAATATATCTAACACCACTTCCATCTAACCTGATGGAAGAAAGGCCCTGCAACACACGTTTCATAAAGCTTTAAGAGTTGCCATATTTAATTTGTCTTTTCCATGTATATACAGAGGGAAGAGTCATAGTGCTGAGGAGAGACTCATATGAGCAAGGTTTTTTCAGACTACAGTTTGGTGCAATGTTTATTGAAGCAAACAGCTAATTCTATGGAGTTACCTGTGGGAAACCAAATGTGGGTTTCTTTTGAGTTATAAGCAAATGCCTTTTTTTTTTCTGCCATTGATCTGCCTTCTACATTAAGAGCTAACTTCAATATTAAGCGGAAATGTAAAGCCTGCAACTTCCTCCAAATTGTACTAAAAGGTGAAATATTAGTATTTTGAAAAGCTTGCCTGACTTGAAGTGTGAAGTCAGTCTAACCTACAAATAGATACGATGTCCCCTATCAAAAATCAACTCCATGTATCTGTCACTTTTTCCTGTTTGCACAATGATTTTGCCTTCAGAAATTTTACTACGATACCTATGATTGAGGGCAGGTTACTTGAAAATTAAAGCCCACCAAAACCCTGCTTTCAGAATATTATTATTTTAACCTGAAACAAAAAAAGGTCAAATCTAGCTTTAATGCAATACTAACCAATACTGAATACACAGTAACTTTGCAACTTTTAATCTCTTACTGAGTAATTCTTTGAAGTTACTGCACTTGGAATATAACATAAATTGAGATTATTTTTGTTCCCTTGAAAGTTAATGTAATAGAAACTATCGTATCCTGACAAAATTAAGCTGTGCTCCAACTTCTCCTACTTGGAACCTGTCTCAAAGGTAGAAATTAAATGTATTATTAGTTCAGCAATGAGAAACAGTAAGAGAATTCATGCAGTCATCCATAACCCGAAAGGGTTCTTCTGACAAGCAAAACTATTTCCTACTGATGTGTGGTTGCTCCAGAAAGCACAACTCACAAAATAGGTCACCTGAAAGACTCTGAAAAAAACTGCTGAATCTTATGAGAACCAAATGAGGCAGGAGCATCTTTGCAGACTACTGTAACTTAGAAGGAATCAAGAACTTGATTATATAAGGCAAAAGAATATGTCTTTTGAGGTAACAATTATAAGACAAACTATGAAGAGGGATTTAAGAAAAAAAGAAAGTACATTAGAGAATGAAAGGAAATATCAAGAACTCTGTGATGCACCAAACACATCAAGAAGGCAAAAGAAACAAATTGAGTATTGGGGGCCCGTAACTCCTCTTAAACAGGTACCTCAGTTTATGAATCTTGCAATCTAGCAAAAGGTATTTTCAGCATACTTACAATAAAACAAAAAGTGCTTAGTAACACTCATCTTTGAGAATAACACTGCACAGTGGTCCACTAATTCCTTGCACTTTAAAGGCCTTGTAGATTCGTAGAGGTTTGTAAAGGTTTGTAGATGACATGTTTTACTTGAAGATACCTGCATTTTACCACAGTTGTTTCCAGAAACTCAGCATTAGCATACTTTGTTTGACTTAAATAAGGCTAATTTCAATTAGGCTAGGGTTTAAAAATTGGCTCTACAGTCCCACTGCCTCAGGATGCTTTGGTAAAAACAAAAACAAAACAAAAACCCACACACACAAAACAAACAAACAACACAAAACAAAACAAACTGATATTTGAACTCCAATGTTTACTCAAGTTTTAATTAACAGACGGATCACCATATTTCTCAGGGTCATCCAGAGTCTCTTCCAATTAGGGTACTGGAAGCATAACAATGTCATTCTCTGTTGTTCACTCAGCAGCTCAGCAATTCCTGTAACCACATATCAAGCTTGCCACAGTCAACCCCAACAAAAAATAATCCAAGTCTGTCTGTAATCCACACCTCAGTAACATTAGCCTTTGATACCTGTGTGGAGAAAACACCTTTTCAAACTGTTCCCCACCACCATGCTGAGACAGGAGAGGGTCAACCACTAGAGAAAGCATAAAATTCATCCCTTTTATTTCTTCCTGTCACAGATGTCCTCACACAGGGAAGGGAAGGTTGTTTCTTTTTTTTTTTTTTTTTTTAAATAGCAGTCTTAAAAGGAAAGACATTTGAGAAAGAAGTGTATGAACTCTGTCAGCATGTCACGAGTTACTGTCCATCAGCAAAAACTTGTTAAAATAAGTACAAAGGAGAAGTCGAAAGGCACAGAAGAGAAGTTTTTGCTCACTTTCTCATAATATATTGATGAAAACTTTGGGCAACTTAAGTGATGTGGAATGGCATCCATTGCATCTTTAATTCTTTTGTGAATAGCAGACTACACTCACCAGGATTATAATGACTATATCCTCATGCTGAAAACGTGGCACAAAAACTGAAGCACTACTTTTTTTTTCCAGGCAAGGAGTGCCAGGATAGAGTTATTCAAGACTTTACAAATTGACTTCACTTATCTGACTAAACTTCTATGTATCTTCAGAGTCTAGTTTCATTGTCCAAACCAAATGTCAACCATGGGGAACGCGTGACATTTTCCCATGAGTTCCCCTTCCACAGAAACATGCCATCTTCACCTAGAGAGTCTTAAGTCCATGGTTTTTAATACTGTTAGGGTTTGGAAATGTCTGTTTTTCCACTGAGGCATCTCCTCTGCTCTCCCTTTTCTCCACATTTCTATCACTCTGTAGGATGAAACTACTGATATAACAAAGACAAATGGGCATAATCATGAGAAAGAAAAGGATGCATAACATAACTCAGACCCCTATCCTTGCTCAGAGATTTTCAAAACTTTTCTTCTAAGCTAAAGAAGATTCATTTCTGTTTGGGCTGTATGTAGGACAATAATGGCAAGCATACATACTAGTTCAAGTGGGACTTCAGAAATTGAAGACCTTGAGTCTCTTGGCCCCTCTGCAATGTTTTCATAAAAATTCAGCCTCCCATCTCTTCACACTGCTTGCCCTGATCACTTGCAGTGAGTACTAGTACTCACTAGTACTTCAAACAACCCCTGCAATCTAACATTTGGAAACAAAGTGAGAACATTTAATTCAGCAATAATCAGTGACCTTAGCATAATGAACTGCCCCTCACCCATCCAGATAGTGTCGATTTTCCCAGTCAGCACAACTCATACACATCCAGTAAATGTGTCTCAAAATGCAACTCTAGCTCTTGGTTGCTGGAATTCTGAAAGGCAAATCCCCTGAAGCAAGCCAAAATGCATTCATCTCAGGAAGGACAGCAGAAAGCACTTTAGAACAACTTGCAGTTAATGGAAAATGTTTTCAAGGCAGTCATGTTGCTTCTCTGAGACGTTCCAGTAATGGAAATGAAAATTATAAAAACCCCTGATAAACTTTAGAGTGAGATGAGAAAGTAGCAAAATTGCTGCAGAACAGTGGCACACCTGTTTCAATTAAAGCAATTACCCTGAAACAAAAGACATTCATGACATCACTCAATGAGCCAGCAGAGTGGCTGCACTTTTATTTTCAAATGCCTATTTAGCATGTAATAGGAATATTTTCAGTGTTTATGTACCTGCTGTTGCTAATTGCTAAGCTGTATGTGAAAACAAATACTTCCTCTATCTAAAATCAATCCTCACTTCTTGATCCTACTTACTAAGCTTAGTAGGGTCTGGAGTGGGTAAAATGAGGATCCACAGAGAGGAACAATTTTTTCTACAAATGGAGTGAGTTTAGGCTTGATCTTACTGGTTTTCTCTGTAAAGAAATTCTGTTAACCTTCCCTACAGTGACAATGGGAACGGAGCCAAATATGTTCCTGGGGTATCCTTCCACAGCATAGACCTGTCACAGGTAGACCAGAAAGATACAGAAAACAACCAAGTTATTAAAAAAATGCTTTAGACATGAACAAATCATGAAGAGTAAAATATACCATAATGACAGTACAAAGAGCTGAATAATACACTTCTTTTTTATGATTGCTACCGAGTAAGTCTTTAAGTTCACAAGAAAACCTGAGCAAGCTGTATCAAGTTTGTATTAACAGATGCTATTGCTACTAGAAACAACCACTAAATGAAGCTTTCCCTTACACTATCACTACAGCTATAGTTTTATAAACATGAGACATAAAAATGATTTCAAAATGTGTTAGGGCAAACCAAGGCATTCTCTTATTTATTTTTCATTAATTGCCAGTGTTTCTCTTATCAGGATCTCTCTAGATGTCCCCATCCAGACTTAGCATGGGCAATTTGGGAGTTAGGATCACATTTAAACTGTTCATTTAAACTCAACTTCTTTGCTTTTTCTTCTGCCTTTTGTTGCTTTTTACCTCTGTCACTTTTGATTCCATTGCTACTCCAGTTTTCACTATATATTGCAATTTCTGCTCAGTGACTTCAGTGCTCCCTGCATTTGTAGTGATCAAATACACTGAGTTAACCATAGATGACATCCTAACAATTCTTAAGTTACAGATTATCACTGACACATGAAATTTCTCTGGTAGAACTCTCTTAGAGCAGTCATAGATTGGTTTGGGTTGGAAGGAACCCTTGGCAAGGACATGTTCCACTAGATCTGATCCATCCAGCCCAGCTCTGAACACTTCCAATTATGGGGCATCAACAATGTCTCTGGGCAACCTGTTCCAGCATGTCACCCACACTTCTGTGGGTTTCTGAAACCACTGTTTCCTTTGCCACAAGTCAACAGAGTACTGAGGGAGAGCTTCTGAGGTCCCACAAATCAAACAGCTTGATCTTCTCCTGTTTTTGCAGACCGATTTTAAATCCATTTTGAAGGCATTTCATTTACTTGAGCATTCATCCAGAAATATAAGGAAAGGGAAGAAGCAGTTTTTATTTGATATATACCATGTCAAAGCTATGAGGCTGTAGAAGAAAGTGTCCTCCTGTTTCAGCTCACTTCTTTTGTCCCTTTCTCACAAACCTATGACAGTCAAAAAACTTCAAACAATAACAACAAAAAACCCCAAAACAAATCTCCCTTCAGTGTTGGACAACGACTTTATATTTTTGTTTTGACCTTCTTAATAGCATTCATACTAATGATGCACACAGTAGGAAGTAAATGAAGTAGAAAATCATTATATAAATGTGAAGCTTCAAAAAATGAGCAATGACAGAGTAACAGTGAGTAAGAAACCAAGCAAAGTAAAACATTCAGGAACAACTTCAATTGAAGGCGGACTTCTCTATATTAAACTCATTCCTGCTTCTTCCCTACTGCATTAAGACAAAGATTGTAGAGACTAGCTATATAACAAACTACATTTCTTTCTGCCCATCAGGTAAAGAAGTTAGTTAAGTGAATGCCAACCTGCCTTCACACAATTGACCCACAAGACTGCAAAATCGACTGCAATGCCCAAATACTGTTACATACTGAATGACATCCAACAGACATTTTCCCAGCACACAAATCTCCTCAGTGGATCTTTAACACAGGCGCTTATCTTTCCCCTCTGCAAAATAAATTCTCAAATTAGCACCAGTCCTAAAATAAGAATAAATTGGAAGTTACCTCGGTAACAATTTTGGATCCCTCTCTGTAAGATTTTGTGTAACTAGTACTGCCTTTGACCGCATGAGATGCTTCTGGGAAATAAACCAAGTGGAAGTTCTGTATGTTCAGGTTCTTGCAAACAGATTTACCATATAATACATACATTCCTACCATACTTTACTGTCATTGTGCTATATTCTCACTGTTGGATAGAAACAGGAAAACTATGTCTACATAGTTACGTACACAGGAAGAAAAGTATCTCACCAGTTCTTCTACCTTTCTAAGCCCATTATCCTCCATTTCTACTTAGAAAGGTACAAAACACAAAGTGAAAACAAATCTTTCCTGAATCATTTCTAAGACCAAATTAAACCTTATCTCATTACAGTCAGAGAACCTGTGTAGTTCAAATACAGTAAAACTCAGAAGCTTGACCTATACAGAACAGGATCAAGGAATTATGAACCATCCTGCTTTTTCCATGATCAAGCCCCTCATTGTTTGACCACATATATCAACCAAAATTTTACTTTTCTCTTGAATATCCAGAAAAAAATCTTACAAGAAAGCAGGCTGATGCTGTCATAGGTCTATCACCATCTTCCTTGTACATATATTAGTGTCTAATGTAAGGCTCCTCAAGATACCACAGTTTAACATGGTACCAGTGGCAGCTGCTCAGCAGTAACTGATTATATGTTTGGTACAGTATGAAATATGAGTACGGTTTTAAGCTTCCTCCCCTTTCAGGGTCAACATTAATATTTAGTCAAGATCAGGAGTATAATTCTGAAACAATTCATCAGATTGCCCTCACTAGGCTTTACTTCACCTTGTCCTGGAGCACATACGCTACATACCTTCCAGACCAAAGTAACACAAAACATGCACTTCAAAATTATACCACCTGCAAAGGCCACTCGACCAAACTAGAGCAAGGTCAAAACAAACTCCCTTCAACTTCCCCTGCTTGGCTCTTAGGACCTTGGCACCTGCTGCTGGCTTCCCCAGATCCCCTTTTGTAGGCAGCACAATTCACCAGTGTTGAAGTAGCCTTACAATATTAGGAAACCAAGTCCTGAGAGTGCTCACTGACCATGTCCTCTCCGAGCTAAAGTGTAGTACTGTGAGTGTGCAGCCAAGCTCCTACTCGCTCCTGCATGCTGGGCCAAAGCAGTTCCTCAAAAGACACGTGTGAACATAGCCCCTTTCACTGGATCCACAGTCGGTACAGACTGCACTGCCACGTGCTCCTCAACAACAGCTGCTTAAACCTCTTGTGAGACTTTTCATCAACCTAATCTTTCAGTAAAAAAGCAAAAACCTAGAAAAGGAGAGGAACTTTAGTTTGGAAACTTAAAGACTCTCTAAAGACTCCTACTACTTTATTAGACTTCAATTCTTAACTTCAACTTAGCTAGTACTGGATTGGGGTTTTTGCTACACAAATGTGAAACCTTTTTCAGTGTACTAAACACAACAGATTGTTTAGAGGAGAGCATGTACATTTTGGCAATTTAAATTCATCCGTTACACAGTTGTAGTGAGACAAACAAAATAGTAAAATTGACTGATAATATTTTAAGTATGGTTAATGTTCATCCCTTGATTTCTGATGAAAAATACTAGCTTTTTCACAGAAGCCTTTGCATTGTTACATCCAATGAATGAGTTGTCACAGTTTGAAAGGATAGTTCTGCCTTTTTATGAGGTGATTTAAGGCATATTTTAAATAAGAAGTTGGGTACAAAATGAGTACTATTCATTACTATACATGTCATCCAAAATGAAGAGTATGGGCTTAACAGCACATGTGAGTACAAAGGTTATGGTATACACTATATACTTGCAAGCTAAAATACAGAAACATGGATTGGCATTTTAATGAATTCTATAAGCATCAGTACTGAAATACAGGTTGCCAGTTTGCCAGCGAAGCACAGCTGTTTTTAAACTGCCTTAGAAAACCAACTGACAATAGCTCGGCAAAAGAACTATGAGAAAATTAAAACAAAACTGTCCTGAATGTACCTTGTAAGCAGAAAATTATTCTGTTTCCAAACAGCTAAATGTAGGATCTGGCCTAAACTTTCAATGAAAATAATTTTTCTCCAATTCAATCATTACAGACTGTTTCATTCAAGGCCAAATTAGATTTGTTCTCCTCTAAAACAGTTAGTCTTGAACAGGGAACAGAATTGATAAAGGAGAGAAATACATTTGAAAGTCTTAATGATGAGATTCCTGTGCTACAAAACCAGAATATGAGTATGAGATCCTTAAAGTTTTGATTAAAGACACTGGTGAAATTTCCTTTGATAGTGCCCAGCAACAACACTTCATTGATTAAATAGAGCTATTCTGAGACACACCAACTGGACAATTAGCTTACCCTGTTTACAGCAACTGGAGACTCAGTGAAATATCTAGGACTAGACTTTTTAGTGGGGGTAGAGGAAAAATTGTATATTGAGTTTTGTGCATTTTTACTGGATTTTCTAGATACTGTGCAACATCCTTTCCAAGCAAGACTACTTCTACTGTTTATTAAATTCTTTATTAAATTTTCCCATCATATCAGCATACCTTTAAAATATAAAAGATTCAGATAAATTTGAAATGCAGATTATCTTTAGATATTAAAAGTAGGATTAAGCTGCTAGAATTTACTTGCTGGACATAATTAAAATAATTAAGACACTGGTAAAGATGTTGTAGTCTGTCTGATTTTCTTAAAGGCTTTGCTTTGAAGTAAATGTGAATTGAGCCCTATAAATCACATGGATCATTTATTTCAGTTCCCTCAACCACACAAAAGGCATTTGAAAAATAATGATCAAATGGTCATTTTTCAGAGGGCACTGCCCTGCCCCTCCACTCTTAAACTACTCAGCTAAACTGAGTTTATAACAGGAAGAAGTTTTTCTAGGCAGACACTGCCTGCTTGGACAACATTAGATCGATCCATTGGCCACCTTCTCGGGATTTGTCATCCACCTGCTCCAGTGCACACTCCTGTCCAGCACTACAGGCTTCAGTCATCACTAAATCAGGTGAATGCCATAGCAAACAATGCAAAAAAAGTCTTACTAACAAATCCCTGGGGAAATCAGTACTTGCTGAAGGAATTTGTACTGAATATTGCATCTCTACCAGTTTCCCACTGTATTTCACAATCTTAAAGGGAAGCCAATCAAGGTCAGAAGATATCTGCATTTTGTTTTTCCTATGGTTTGAGGAAGTTAAAAAATTGATTTCTGTCCCTCATACATATTACCATTTGAAAAAGAACAAGAGCCCAACTTTTTTTAATCAAATCATTTTTAATAAATCAGAGGAACAGCACGCTTGTGGTGTTCTGATAAAAGTACTGATGTTTTCAATCAGTGTCCACTATCACATTGACATTAAGCTGCTTTGAAGCCTGTACTGTACTTAGCCTTTCATTTTTACAAAGGACACTGGCACTACTTAACATGGAGGCTTTTATTTTCAGTCCTCAAATGGTTATAAATTGTGTGCAGTTAATTCCAAGCATCCTATATCTTTTTCCTTTCAGCTATCTGAACCGTAAATGTTTCACGAATAAATGCAAATTATAAATAACAGAAGGCTATACTTTGTGAAAATCTATTTAACATATATTATTAAATTTCTTAAAATTTTCATTTGTAAATGAAATTTCACACACTGTTCTGTTTTTCCAAAAGCTTATGGAACTTTTCACATTTTCCATTAAAAATAAATAATGCTTACTATTTCAATTGTACATCTAATCTGATATTTAAAAAAAAAAACAAAACCGAAAACACAGAACTCCCACCACCTTTTGTTACTACAGTGAAACTTGAATTACTTATTCTTCACAAGTTAACATTTACCCTTGTAGAGAACAACTAAAAAAATGTATCATTTGTTTTTTGTGTTTTGTTTTTTTTTTTTTTAATTTCAAAGCAAGTGTAACAGTAAATAGTGTGTGAAAATATCATTACTTAATTAGATATTGACAGGAAAATAGCTTGCTTTGTTTGAGAGACAGAACTCATGCACGTCCTCACCACTGAGAAATCTGTTTACACGTGAACTGAACTGTATGTGACAGGATCTCCGCTGGGTTTGGGGGCGGACGGGGTGGGGTTGCTTATTTTTCAGTCTGACGTTATCTTTATTTCTTGCAAGAAAATTCTTTTACTCATGTCTAGAGCAGGGCATCTAGGATGCTGTGTTAGCTCCTAGAGCCAGCTGCACTACTCAGTTGCACCTTAACTTGGTGTCAGAGCAAAACTCAGACAATCCAGGTAAACCTGTCTTCTGATGCTAGTTTCCATAGAAAGGAAATCCAAGGATATGGGCTGGGCAGAAGGTGTGGTACACTTCAGCAGCAGAAAGACCTGACACAGCCAAAAAGGCCATTTGGCTGATGAAAAAGATGTTTTCCTTGTGGTTTTAAGAGGTTTTGCTCAACAAAGAGAGCAATATGAAGAACCTTGCAAGAATGCAGTCTCCTCACTGCTTTCAAATTCCTCACCCCAAACTCATGCAAAATAAGGAAACTGCTAGAGCATGTATCACCTGGGCAAAGAGAAGAAAAAGAAACATGACCAGGCCTTTCAGTATTTGAAGGGGGCCTATAAGACAGATGAGGGAAAACTTTTTAGCAGGGCCTGCTGCAATAGGACAAGGGGTAATGGCTTTAAAAAGGTTGATTTACATTAGATATGAGGAAGAAGTCTTTACAATAAGGATGGTAAAACACTGGAACACGTTGTCCAGAGAAATGGTAGATAGCACCTTCCCTGGAAACATTCAAGGTCAGGCTAGATGGGGCTCTGAGCAACCTGAACTATTGGAAGACAGTACTGCTCATTGCAGGGGAATGGACTAGATGGCCTGTAAAAATCCCTTCCAGTTCAAACTATTCTATGACTCTAAGATTCTATGGACTTCAGAGGTACTGTTTTCTTATAGACAAAGGAATTCATAAATAAAGACATCTACTAAAACTTTACCATGAAAAAGGTGAAACAGATTTGCCATTCTTTTTTTCTGCTATGAAAACCTGCAAGATTCAGCAACTCATTGGAAGTAAGTTTACCAGTGTGTACAGAGAGAAAACTGAAACTTGACAAACACATTGCATTTCAGCTTCGCATTCTTACATGAATTCTCTGTGTCTTAAACAGAAGCAACAGCAGTTATGAAAATTCCCATTCCCTTTTCTGATGAACATCCTTAGGTATATACATACACACTTTCACAAACACAAGGAGATCACAGCACATGCAAGGGAAATATTTAAAATGCCAGCAGATCACCAATGGAACTTGAACAAGTTTTCAAACATTTTCTTTGGCTTGTTTTTCTTCTTTGACTTCATGATTGTATTTATCAATAATAACAATGAAACTTTGCAAAATGAATATGTACTTGATATAAACATAGATCTCAAGTGTAGAAATAAAAAAACATGGGGTGTACATCAAGACAGCTGGATATGCTAGGGGGCATTTGCAATAAAAACTCATTACTCTCAGTATCTGTTTTGAGGAACCTGCTACTGCACTGACCATTGAGAACATGGAACATATGCTTGTAAAACAATCTCCTTTCTCATCTCAGCATCCTGTAAGGACTTCTCTGGAGAGGAAAGCTAAGCCCTCCGTTGCACATTGCAAACAACTATTATGTCCACATTCAGCATAAATGACCAAAGATATTGGGGAAAAAAAAAGTTGAATAAGCTTTGAAATGATTTTTCTTTCCAGTTAAAAGCAAATAAGAAGGAAGTTTGCTTTCCTTACCTAATAGCAATGTATGTTATTGTGTACTTCAGAGCTTTAATGCTCTGAATCAGTGCTCAGATGGTGTACTAGTAAAAGTAATAATACTCTGCTCTTTGATGAAAGTAGTAACTGAGTATTACCGAATACTGATATTCCAAATAGGCTATACTCAGACAGGAATTGTATTTCCTATAGATATGATGAGAGTTCTTGTTTATCACAGAAGTGACTTCAAGTACTAAGTGGAATCGTACTTGCTATTGTAAATTTGTCTTTAATAGTATGCAATACTTGGCAATAATGAAGGCTCATTAGTTGGTAATCAATTATATAAAAATGACTGCTCATGACCCCTAAGCTTACAAGAAGCAATGAACCCTAGCCACAGAGTGCAGCTATTTATAAACAGCTGTATAAATTTTCGAGTTGTTTACAGCTGTTAAGCTTGTGATCTGAATGCAAAAGGGTGCTTTTAAACTCAGCTATACCTTTGCTTGGACTATCAAACATAGGTAAGGCTTTTCTTATTTAACTGTACACAAAGACTCACAGAAACATTGAAAAACAAAGGCATGATGGGATTGCTAAAACCAGTTTGCTTCAGCTGTCAGTCCTGGATTAGCATAAGTTATACACTCTGTCTTAATACAATGCCTTACTTTCTTACTCTGCAGGGAGTCAATGAACACTAAATAATCATCAATATCACCACATGAAATAGATCCCGGTTTAAAATTTTGATGTTGGTATTCATGACTCCCTTCTTATCTTCACTGCAGTTTCAAAAACTATGTAAAATATCATTCTGAACTTCTTACTTTTGTTTAAATTTAGTAAAACTTAGTTGTTTGTCACAGTTCACATAGTAATAGTCTGATTTTAAATTATATATAAGGTCAGGGCAACTTTATTTTTTTAATGATAGTAAGAAATGCCTGGACCTCTCAGAAGGGCATTTAAACTTACTAGAGGAGCTAAAACATTCTTCATTACCTACAAGAAAATAAAGGAGTATATAAGCTAACCAAATGCTTAAAGACAAGCTTCAAGAGAGACGGAAAGAGTCACAACGTGGTTTTTGACTCCCTGGACACAAACGTTCTTTTCAGAAACTGAGATCTCTGCTTGCTTTCACCTTTAACGTGGCATCGGTGATGATTTTTAAAATGTGGGTGGTCAATTGGTTGTATGCAAACTTCAGTAATTGCTGCGTGCAGCAGAAGGGAGACAAGAGAGTATTAGCATATGGAAAACAGCTTGTTAGGATCAGCTTTTGAATCTGAATGAGCAATCCTACACTTAAAAAGACATAAATACCTTTGTCTTAATTACAAGGTACTTGGGTTCTCCCTTCTTTGATACTCAAATTACCAATACATTTTTATTAGTAATATTAACGTTCATAATATGAACATGTACTTATTGCTGAATCTGATTCAAAACTCCACCAGGAGACCCCTCAGATTTTTATTCAAACCATGGTCTGAGGCCCTTTTTTGTCTCCTAAAAAAATCTACTAACAAAATCAAGCAACCCCTAATTCTTGAGAAAAACAAAAATCTAGTATTACTTGTGTCTGTTCACTGGACAGATTCCCTCCCAGAACATCTGTCACATAAACACTGCCACAGAAGCAGTTGGAGACACAGAAATGTTCATTGTGTAAATAAAGAGCACAAAGTGAAAGATCTCAATGAAGATATTTACATTCAAGGGTGCAGAAAGGAGTGATAACTCAAACACAGCATAGCAATTAAGTTATCCTGTCAGTGCTTCCTGTCTCAAGTGAAGACAGATGTCATCAAGGATCATGCATTACAAATGTTTAATCTCTATTAGCTACAGCACATTTAATGGAATTTGAATAAAGAAGTTCATCTATACTAGGGTCTCTTACAAAGTACTGTGAAGTAACAAGCCTGTCTCTTCCACCAAGCATCCCAAACACCTTTCAAATTTGAGCTAGACTAGCCTTGGACAATCCACCTGAAGCAACTTCACTACCTCATAGCTAACATTCCATCAGGAGAAAGCAGACCTCTCTACACCGTGGAAAGAAAGGTTTGGTGCTGTGGTAAAACTGCAGGACAGAGGTCTGTGCATGGAGGTTGCAGGTGGGTGAGGCTTATGCAGAGCAATACATGCAAAAATGACAGAGACAAATGTTGACAGAGTAGAAGAGCAGCATCTTCTCTGCTGGCTGAGCCTGCAGTTACTTGTTCCCCTGCCAATGTGTGGAACTGGCTGTGAGCAGCTGGGAAACCAGCCATCCCTTTTTGGTGTTCTTCCATATTTACTCATCAATTACTCCAGCTATTTCACATGCATACTCAGGATTTGACTGTCTTTATTCACCAAAAGCCAGACTTTAAAGTGGATGCCTCCAGGTCACACAGAGTTGTATACTGTCATTGATATAGAATGATTACTAAGGATACTTCTGTGATTATCAGAATACAACTCACATCTATAAGTATCAGTTTGCCTAATAACTGGGTCAGAACATGCATATTTAGAAGTGCTATTACAAGTAGTTTTGCTCATGTATGCCAGTTTTTTCTTTAAAGAAGCTTGCAATACTGTAAGTTGAGTCTAGTTAGAAAATCCTATCAAAAGCTAGATACTAGCAAAATCATCACACCTATTTCACAATCAGCCTTGTGTAGAAGGCAAAGCGGTACTGAGTTTTGATATTTTATCTACAACTAATGTATAAATCAGATGGCAAAGTCATTTTACTTTTCATTCCTAGTGTTTTCATCTGTATTATGAAAGTAGTAGGCAGAGATTGCTTGCCATGCTAATGTCACAAGAATGCTGCACTTGATAAATAATATCTCATATGGTTACTCCAATGATATAAAATGATACATGATATAAGTCAGTCTTTAAAAAACCTCTCTTGACATCTGAAGTACTGATTTAAAATGATGAACCAGAACAGTAAACCAAAGCATTGAGTCAACACTGCAGGCTCAGGCCTTCAGACTTCTCTTTCTTGATTCCTCATTCAGAAAAAGAGGATAAAATACTGTCTCAACTAAGAGAAGAATTTAAAAAAAAATAAAGCTGAACTCCTTGTTATAAGTAAGTGAAACCTCGCATGTCTGGGTGCACATTCTGCATTTCCCCTTTACTGAGTGCCCAGCTTTGCAGTCACTGGTTTGATTTGCTTGTTGAGCCTTGCAAGGGCACATGAAGAAAATGAGAACAGTAAATACACAGTAGTTCTGTGAATAAAGAAACATGATGGGGAAAAATGTGAATAAGGACAAGGAATCACAGGTTTCTGGTTCAGATTAAGGACTACCTCTGATTTGCATGAGGCCTTTATAAGTAATTTTATCTTTTCATAAAAGTTTTCAGTCGGTTGGATAATGGGTTCCAATACTACCAAGGGAGTAATGAAATATACACTACCAGTTCTGACGCACACAGATAATGCAATAAACTCTAATGAAAGCATAAACAAGGAAATTAATATTTCTGTGCAAAGGGTAGCATAGTTTTGCTGTACAGTACAGACTGGATCCCATACTGAAAGCTGAGAGACTGAAAAACGATGACCAATTTTTAACAAATAACATAGCATGGCATTAGCCAATTAAGACTATCCCAGAGCTGATATACCTGTAGGACCAAATTAACACTGCTCATACAACTTTTATTCTTTCATTTCCCAGCTTTTTGGTGCCAGACTTCCTCCTCTTTAGAAAAGTTACACTGGCACTGCAGGACTGCAGTACACTCGCTCGATACCACTCGGACTTGAGAGCCGTTTTCAAGGAAGTTACCTCAAACTGCCCTGAGGTACTAAGAACAGCAACAAACAGCCCGCAAAAGCTCGGGCACAATTCATCACGAACGCGCTCACACAGGTAACACGAGTCGAAACACCCACGGGAGATTAAGGGAAAAAAAAAAGTTTCGGACCAGGCACGCTCGTAAGAGTGCGCACCCACTGACCACCACCACCTCATGACAAAGCACCGAACGCCTCACGCAGTGCTCTCCGCTCAGCCCCCGACCCGGACAGCCGCCCCTGCAGCCTCCCCGCCCTCGCACCCCGCACCCACCTGCCGGGAGCATCGCGCGGCCGCCCCGAGGGCACTGGCCCCTTCTCAGGGTTCTGTCCCCGTCGCAGGGTCTTGTCCCCCTCCTCGGGCGCTGTCCCCGCAGCCGCGGTCGCCGCTGCCGGGACGGAAGCGTGGGGCTGTCCCCCGCTGCTGCCGCCCGTGGGGCTCCGCCGCCCGCTCGGCCACACCCCCGCTGAACACACACACGGACACGGGCACCGCGACATCGGCACCCCCAGCCCGTGGCTGCCCGAGTGGTCTCGGCGATCGGCTGTGGGCTGAGGATGGAGTGGAGCCTTCCCAGCTGTGCGGTGTTGGGTTTTGGTGCAAGGCTGCAGCGGGCACCCCAGGTCATCCTGTGTGGGAAGGCCCGTAGAGAATGAAAGGCACCTGGGAGGTATCCCCCCAGAGATCACGGTGTGGCACACGCTGGGAAGGTGTTCTGGTGTGGCGTAATTAACACCTCCACGATATCATGCCATGCATTTATTTTCTGGCGTAGAGGAGAGTAGTAAAGTCAAAACTAAAGGAAGCAGGGGAAGCAGCCCATGAGAGAGGCTGCGAACACTTCAGTTCGCTGCTGCACTGGCCATCAAATTTAGTCAGGAGACATTGATCAAGGTAGTATCTTTCAAGTTGAAAATAAAGGCCAGACCCACCACAAGGAGCTGGAGTTGCCCTATAAAATAGGATTACAGAAAAACTGAAAGTACTGCCTGAAGTAAGTTAGTTTCCAAAGGAAGCAAAGCTTTTCTAACTGCACTTCAAACATAGGTGTGTGGTTCTTGACTCTCTGGACTCTTGTGTTCAGCTTCCCTGCCCAAACTTTAATGCTTTGTGGCTGATTTTAATGAAATTTGTCAAAGGTTTTAAGGATCTCAAAAGGTGAAACCAGTTTCAGGAATGTGGGTGTCCAAAGTAAAGAGACTCTGCCAGAACTGAAGGAAAGGCTGCAGACTGAATTTAAGCAGTATTAGAGAAAAGAAAATGCACACAGAGATAGACTGTACAGATGCCTTAGCCTGAGAAAACCTTCACAGTTTGCAATCAACCACAAGCCACAAATCCACAGGAGGCGGACTTCAGTCAGAGAACTATTTCTGTAAAGGCTTTGCATGAAGCAAGGAGCATGTCCAGCTGAAATACCTGGGAAAATGAACCACTGTGAGCTGTTCCTGTTTCTGTCATTTTAGAGGTACATACTTGGGAGTTTTTTATTTGTTATGTTTTGGGTTTTTTTTCCAGTTGCTTTTGCTAATGTGTGCGTGGTTTTGATGAACTTCTGGTTTGGCCTGGCCTACCACACAAAGGAAACATCTGGCTGCATAGACACAAGGAAAATCCAGACTAGATCCAACCATTTCAGTCTAGTCTATGTGTGCATCAGGAAGAGCCTGAAATATCTCCTGTTGTTCCTCATTTTTTCCCTTCAGGTTTTACTCACTGAAGTAACAGGTGTCTAGGTAATAACTTGTTCCAATACTGTATTTTTGGACACAGGAACATAGCATTACAGTGTCAGCAGTTTTGAATTGTGTACAGGATGAACATGAATGAGATATCATATAATGGAGGACAGAATATGTAAAAGATAAAACATTTGGAAATACCCTATCTGACTATTTTCCCATGGCAATAATTGCTGCTTCTTAAAAGATGGCTTAGGTAATGTTGTTGGTTGTGGTTGGGATGATTTGGCAAGTTTGAATTGAGAGGATCTTCACTGTAGAAATAAGAATTCATAAAAAGGAAAGCAATAATTAAATATGAATATACTTAAATATAAAAATAACCAAAATGGAACTTGGAACTCTCTCATTCCAGTGAAAACAAAACACAATTAGGAAGATTTCCTGGGTGTTAGGATGAGAAACAAAATGACATTTTGATGGGCCAATTATTTACATTTTGAGAGGAAAGAAAAGTAAGCCAACACCATAAAAATGAGTCCTAAAAGGAATGATTTGCTCTACTCAGATGTTAAACCAAAGAACAAGAAGTCTTCTACTAGTCACAGAAATGTGACTGAATGTGGGTCAGTGTGCATGGTGTGCATGAAGGCTTGCAGTGGTATGGGTGGAATGTGTGCTCTCATCCCTTGGGCATGATGCTAGGTGTAGGGTGACCCAGATGCAGACAAAAGCAGACCATCTAGGACAGGTTGCTGAGAAGATGCACAAAGATGGAAGGTAATGCAGGAGTTGTGTTGTTCGATCACAGTCTAAGGGGGGATAAAACTTGGACTGCTTGGTGTAGTGCAGATCATTTGTTATGATATGTGCACTTTCACCTCTGCCTGCCAAGAGTTAGGCTGCATCTGCTGGGTCAATGCTTGTAGTAGAACCCAAGTGAGCATTTGCTGCTGAGCTCAACTAGTGTGCACTTGAATATGGGCTTTTCCTGAGCTGTGGTGCTGCCATCACAGCTTTTGAGACAGTGATACTGGCCTGTCCAGGACAACAATGAGAACAGGGGTCATGGTGAGCATGGTGCTGATCTGACTCTTTGCAGCTCAAGACAGTATTAGGTATACTGAGGCCGACACCCAGCAGAATTATTTCTAAGAACAAAGGAGGTGAATTTACTAACTGCAAGCTTATTGCCATTAATTTATACTTCTTCCTATACCAGCCAAATCACAAAGGTTTTCTCTGGTGCAGGGGTGTCTGCATATGACTAGATATTATTGCCAGTGCCAGCAGACGCCTGCTAACAAATTAAGATTGCAGTGAAGTCTATCACATCAAGGTCTTCTCTACAAGTCCAGCAGAAGAATTAGGTTTCCTCAGTTCTTCAACCTCCTAATGACTGCTCTTTGCATATAACATAAAGCCAAGGAATTTATAATTCATGCTGGAGGTGTAAGAACACTCACTGTTTCTAGGCAAGGAAAAACTAGTTAAATTATTAAGCAACCTCAGTGCTTGTCATGAAGCAGGGCTCTACCAGAAGAAAAACAAACAAAAAATCCATGTTAAATCGTGAAAAACATGTATTGGGGATGACATCACTGTTGTGTTTGTTTGGCTGTCCTCAGTATGAATATCAGCTTCAATTTTAATAAATTTACTTGAAGTATAAGTCTACCTTCAAGCATCTTAGATTCATAACACTAATATGGGGATAATGATGTACTTCTGTAATGCTTTTTAGCTTTGGATTCTCACTGATCTTGTCAAAACTAATTTCTTGCTAATACTGCTTTTGTTACTTTTCCCTTTGTGAATATACTGCTATTGTTGGAATAGCAGCTTCTCATTTGGATATAATTAATATTCAATACATTACCAGTATAATTTCTTACATGTATGACATGTTTGTGTCCTACAGGTCTGCGAATGTTTAAACTTTTTGTCTGTTGAAGAGCTTGAAAGATTTATTCACTCTTCACTACTTACTCTTAGTTTTACTTGCAGCTTTCATTGTAAAATCCACACATAGTATTGCTAGGTTATACTACAATATAGATAATATCACTAAAATCACTAACATAAGCAGTTGGAAGTATTGCATGTCAGAGAATACTGTTAGTTTTTGTATATTAGCAGGAGTTTGCATGTAGTGGGTTCTTTTAGATCCATGGTGTATAGTCATGTTAGTTCTTCAGTTTGTGTACAGAGATACTGCATTTTGATATCCAATGTTGCTACAGGAATTAACAAGGATCTAGCTGAGAGTCCACTCTTCTTGTCTAGTGGAAAAAAGGAGAAACTAAGTACATGATATATTTATAAATACTGGTTAAATCTTATGAAGAGAGATAAAAGAATAAATAGCACTATTTGATTTGTATGATAGCTTTCAGAAAGCCAGAAAATAGTTCATGAGATCTTCCTTTTTTGCTACTTAAATTCACACCTACTAAAATAAAAATAAAGCAGATCTAGAATAGAATATAATTCCAAAAGGAGATGTTACTGTACATGATAACACTGTCAGTTAAGGAAAAAATGGGTAAAGTAAGGCAAATCAATAACTTCTTTCTCCAGTACCATTATGATAAAATTGGTTAATGACACAGATGAAGCATAAGAGAATATAAAATAGGTAGCCTGGAACATAAAAGCACTGCCAGTATGTAATGAAAATTCTTTGTGTCATTCTTTAAGATCATTCTTATACATATAAAAAAAATCTGTTTCCTCCCATAGCATCCTCAGTGGTCATAACAGCAGTTTTGAAGAAATTTCAGATACATGGATCTTTGTGAACTTTTTAAAGGTTTTTTTACAGGTATAACAGAGAGCAGAAATAAAATTTTTCCCTCCTCCCCATCTATGGAATATAATTTCATGCATAGTTACCTGTTACTGTGATTTATGTTTTGGTATGCATATAGAGGTCACATTAATCCCCAAGATTTTGCTTAACAAAAATCTTTGAATTGGGTTACCACATTTAAGCCTTCAGTGGTAACAAACAGAATTAATTGTATTGTGGTTAGAAGCCAATTCAAATGTTGTTTTACAGCATAAGAAAGTCAATGCCCCACTATAATGCTATATAGCAAGATGACCTTTATTTGAAAATCTGTATTGAGGAACTACCCACTAATAAATAGCTTGATACAGTGCCAAACAGGATGTTAAAAAATGTAGATTGAATTGATTAAATAGACAACAGAGTGGCTCATGGATTAAAAGTAAAACTTGGTCATAAAAGAACTGCTGGTTTGTCCTATCATATGCAACCCACAAACAAAGGAATGATCAGGAAGACAACAAATAGTTTTAAAGTCAGTTCAGACCCCCAATTGCAGTGTGTTTCTTTGCTTCACTGGAAGCATCACCAGGTGCATACATGCTGGATTTGTTAGACCTAGATTAATCACTGTCTTTGGGCTGCATTCTTGGCTGATGCAAGACAGGTTTATTCCCCCTCTACTCTTCTCAGGGTCCATGGACATACTTTCCTATGCATCATTCTTCTTTTTCCTCATATTGCAATTTTTTTCCAAATTAGTAAAATATCTACCACTGTGTCTGGCAAAGTAGTGACTGCTTCAATCACACAGGAGTAATGCTTGTCTCATCTCTGAAATTAGCTGTTAAGTATGGTGTGGAAGGTAAAGGAGGGCAACACTTGCATAGTATTCTCGAAAAACAGCAGATGTCTAAGTTGCAAACAGAGAAGGACTATTTTAAGATGACTTAATAGGATGGTAGCAACATGTGGAAATCTAAAACCAATGAGGCTATTGACTTCTATGTTTGAGAACTATCCAATAATGAAACCAGAGCAAAGGTGATGTGTAGTTCCCCACCAATAGTCAGCACTTGCTTCTTATTGATCGTATGTGCCTGAGAGAACTGAGGTGATATAATTCTCTTCTCAGTAACCATATAACACTATGCAGTCCTGACATTTGATTTGTGGAGAACTATTTGTTATTTTTCACAATGTAATTATTGTAATGTAATGGTTTGTTGAAACAGGGTTGATTTACAACCTCTGCCTGTTACTTCAGTAATGCTCATACCTTTAACCATTGACCATAGAATTAATTTAGTCCAGATTATAGTCATTATTCTATAAGAAATTTCTTTTCAGATACAACTGAAGCAGTATGAAAAAGTCTCCAATAACATGCCTGTTAAGGACTATTTTCTAATATCACGATGTTCAAGTACTTTGTGGTAGTTTTCAAAGTTGCCAGGTGTCAAATTAATGATAAAGAGCTTTTCACTGGAATGATCTTACTCATTTTTTAATTGGGGTTACTCAAAAACAGGTTTTAGAAAACACTTCAAAATAAACAGCTTAGTCCTGTCAGAATAGAAGAAATAGGCCATGTTACCAAGAGATTTTTGCTGAAATTACAGTCTAATTTGCCTATGTTTTGCATTTAAACTAATGAGAAAATCTAACAGTTCCTATTGCAGAAGCAATTTCAGCATGCATTACATTGCCATTTGCCTGCAGTTAACTACTTGCTAAGATAAAGTTCTTTTTCATATTTACCTGAGTTTGTGTTTTTTTGCAAGGACTTTTTAAAGCTTTTTTTTTTCTTTTTTAGTTTGTGGTAGATTTTTTTTTCTCAGCATCTTTTTTCCTCTCACTGAGGTAAAAGATCTGAAGAAACTGAAGCAAGTCCTTCAACAAAGAATTGAAGAAAGGAGCGAGACAATTCAAACAGGAAACTGAAATTATCCAGCCAGACTTAAAAGGTTGGGCTTGCTTGTGAGGAAACCTCAAGCTGAGGAAGGATTTGAGAGGAAGAGTGATGCTAATGAACATACCTAGAACTGTTCTTCAAAACATAATAAAAGAAAAACTTTTGAAGAAAAAAATGGGAGGTAGCCGATGTTTTTATCCCCAAAACTTAGTTGGTCCACAGTCTGCAGAGTACTCTGTTAGTGATGCTGTTGGTATCTTTCCCAGAGTCATGGCATTGAGTTATATGGATAGAGGCTGAGTTTAGGAGCTTTTAGGTAGGGTTGTCCTTAAAATGCAGTCACTGGCCTTGACTGGAGCTAGAGGATGGTGCAAGATATTGCTGGGACATCTGGCTGGCAGTGTTGATTCCACACCCCTGTCCATGCAGTTGCAACACCAATATTGTGCATCCTGTACAAACAGCCAACTAAGTAGTGCAGTGTCATGGAACTGAATGGGAGCTTCAGACAAAGTTTCTGTCTAAAGGATTGTATAGGTGCAGCTAAGCCTGTATATGACTTTAGCCTGCGGGATTAAGGATGGTAAAGCAGATATTCAGTATGAATAAACTGAATGCTTTTTTTAAATTGTAAATGATTATGATTTGCTAAAAATGAAAAAAAAAAAGGTAACAATGCAAAATGGTAAAAAGCAAAAGGACAAAAGGTCAAAAGAACAAAAGGATGTAATCAGAATTATTTGCTACACAATAACACTAATGTAGTGTACTTCTTATTATATCAATAATATCAGAGCTAGCTTCTCAATTAGAAATTGATGTTACTCACCCATAGCAAGTACAGTGAGCAAATCTCTTTTGCTCAGCCTCGAGGGCTATCCTTGATGAGTGTCCCCACCCAGGGGACCCACCTTAAGGAGGAATGCGAAAAATCCCCACCATGAAAAAGTGGGACCGGTCTTCTATAGTATAAAGTGATTGTCAGTCATATGCATTTTTATATTATGTGTTGTCATGGCTGCTTGGCAAAAGATGTTTTAATGCTGAAAGAGGTGGTGACAGGTCTTTAGTTCCTGCTGCTCGACACCTCTGACTGTCTCCCATCTCAGTGCCTGCACATTCCTGCTGCTGCTCACTTCAGTCAGGAAACACCTTTCTTGGAATTCTCATGGTAGGTTTGTTCAAGCTGGTCTCAGCACTCTGCAACACCAAACCAGCAGACATTCCATGCTCAATCCATCACTGTTAAGTTGTAATTAATAGTCATCATCTGTTAAGTTCCTAGCCAACTCAGCAGCCAAACTACATGATGTTAAATAGACTAAGCTTGTATTTTAAAATTAAGCTTTGCGGTCTTTAGGCCAAATCATGTGTTCTGGATGTTCGAGAGTGTGCTGCAGTCATTCAGACTTGCTCTTTTTTCCATTTTCCTGCCACCAAAATGACTTGCACTGTATCCAGCTGTGGAGCAATGAAAAACACTGTGTGTGGAGGCCACTGTAACCACCTAAAATCCATCAACTCTGGTAGTTCACGTGACACAAGTAAGTGGAAATACACCAACCCTTCTGGTATGTTTTTACACTAAAAAAGCAGCAGCTCTTCTGTCTTGTAAGCACAAACTTTAACAAGTTTATATCATGTTTTTCAATGGGCAGGAGCATTATGGCAGCAACTGAAAGAAATTTTGACATAAACATATGAAGATGAAAAAGGTATCCAAACCAAATTTGGGAGTAAAAACCTGGAGAGAGTGACTGTTTTGAATTAATGTAATCTAATTTTGCATGCTGTGAGTTTTCAAAACTCCACGTCTTCCTATAGTGCTGCTTCTGTCTCTAGATGTTTGTAAACCTACTCCAAGACAAAATCATGTTCTTCCTGCACTCTCTCCTACTCTCCCCTAGTCTTGCTCATTTAATTGTACCCATCCTTGTTCCTCCTGATGATGGCAGCTGTATCCTGGAAGAGAGAGGCAAAGGGAAGGGTTGTGACTATTGTTCTAGGTCAAGGTCACCCCCATACAGAGGGTACCACTCATGGCCAAGGTCTCCAATGCTTAGGGGCCAGTCTTCCACTAAAAGGACTGTATTTCAAGGAAAAGGAGGAAGGGAATGCATTAAGAGATTGCTGGAGGGGAACCCTGAGCCTGTTGGTGAAAAAGAGAACAGCAAAGCAAAAATCTGCTTCTCTTAAAAACCCCTCCAGAGAGATGAAACTTAGCCAAGAAATTGGCAGAAAGACTGCGAGTGCAAAAATTGTGCCTTTCTTCAGGGGGCCAAGGAGTGGGAGGATTGTGTGAATAGAGACTCACAATAGCTTTCAGTCATGTCCTCAGCAAGTCTTGAAATGGTGGTGTAGATCTTCTGTGGCACTGTCTACACAAAGCTGCTTCCTCTGTGTCCCATCAGGGGATAGATCCGGGTTCTTCTTGCTCACTGTGAGTCACTGGAAAGCCTAACTGATGTGTGGAGGTCAAGCAGAACATTGACCTCAGAGGCAATCTGTGTAGGTGGTATGAACAAGTCTGTGGCCTATATCCCCTTGAGAAGAATGACCCTGAAGAAAGGACAATGTCCCCTCAAGGTGACATTATCTTACAGATGGTGATATTTTAGGTTGCGGTGCACTTCTTCCTGCCCAGTTATAATTTTTTCCTTCTAATTTTCAGAATGTTCTTAATGGGTGTTCTGGGTTTTCCCAGGCCAGGTTGGATGGGGCTTTTAGCAATCTAGTCTAGCAGAAGATGTCTGTGCCCATGGCTTAGAACAAGATGAACTTTAAGGTTCCCTTAAATCAAATCATTCTATGATTCTGTGACTTCATAAAGGAAAGGAAAGTATATGAATTTCAAGGATTAATGTTTCTCTACTAGTTTGTTTGCTTGTAGGTCATGTTGAACTGTTTTGTTTTCTCCAAAATAATATTGCTCTGAGGAAATAAAATTCACACGGTGACTTTAAATCCACATTTATAAAGTGATAATTTTGTACCTACTTTCTGTGTGGGTTGATACTCCTTTTCTCACTTTACTGAAATTTGTCTTGTGAATTCTCATCTCCTACCTCACTGTCTCACTACATACAAATCATATATCCGGATGCATCACAAATTTGTAATTGGTTTATCATGTCTTTGCCTTTATGAGATTGGAAAATATTTCGTATCTCAGTTGGACTAAACCTCTGTTGAGGCTGGTTTTTTTCAGTACTTTAGAGGGGGGAAAAGTGAATGTTTCTGTAGGAGTGTAGAACATGAAAAGGAGCAAGTCTAAAAAACTGCAACTTGTACTGTGGTTGGTCCCACATCCACTCCAGTGAAGCATCAGCAAAGGGAGTGCAAATATGACTCATTTCCCTCTGTACTGGAAAGAAAGAGTTCAGATGGTGTGTTAGACTGCTGGACCTCCCAGCCTCCCGGAAATGACCTCTCCAGCACCTGAGGCAGGACATTTGATCCCGCTGGCATCTTATCTACATTGCTTTGCACATAAAAATGATACAACAAAGACTAAGGGGTAACAGAGATTGACTTTCTTGGCACTATGTGGCTTAGTATTACTATTTTAGGCTTTGCAGCTTGCAAGAGAGAGGGAGAAAATAGAGTATTGAAAGCAACTTTTAAGAGTTGCATGTTTGGCATATACAGTGTGGGTTTTTTTATTTTCACTTTTTAATGTGCCCATAAGTAGGTGGGTGCTTGGAAAACAGGACAGCCTGATGAGAATGGATTTTAATAGTAAACATGTTTATAAGCAGCAGATTTGCATAAACTTGTACTTCAAAAATTACTTTTTTGGCCATCTATTTTCTGGGACTCTTCTGGTGTATTACCATAATCAGTTTCTCTTAAGTTCAGCTTGGAAACCCTTATTGTTAAATAATTTCCTTCCAATTTTATAAACTTCTTTTTTTTGCATTATCTTGACTCTCTATGGGTCAATTAGCATGTATCCAAGAAGTCGCCTCATCATTTTTAACAGCCCATCAGAAGAGAGGGAGAGATGTTCAGCCAGTAATGCTTTTGCACCTTTAGTCTCTTGTAGCAAAGAGAACTCAGTGGAACCTGGCATTTTTTGAGAGCTATAAAGCTCTGGATAGCATTGTTCCACTTTGGAGGGTACATAATAATATCTTAATATACTTTTTATTGGGAAATAAAAGCAAGATAATTTTCTGTCTGAATATATAATGTATGAATGACTGCTTGTGAGACACTGATACATAAATTATAGATAGCCTTTCAGATTCTGCAGTATGTATTATTAATTAAAAACTGAAGATCTTCATCTACACCCTGCTATGTAGGCCACTGGAGAACATATTACAGTGTTGGAGACTATGTAACACAGGCAGAATGCTATAAAATGCTGCCTTTTTGTTGTTTATGGGTAGCATTTCAGTACACAAAATGGCCAGAACCTTCTCCTATTACAGTGGACAGCAGATATTTCACTTTATGAAGAGGAGGTGTAGACAAGAATGAAGCTGATGTTTTATTTTCCTTTGCACACACACAAAATAAGAAGTAATTTTTGTATCATGCTGTGTCTAAATTATACAATTTCCCAAATGGCACAGTGTGCTCTAGGAAATCTGTCTTTCTGCCCCTTACTCTCTCTCTTCCCATCCCCTCCCTTTGCAGTAGATTTTAATGCCATTTGATGGGTGTTGTAGTGGCCTGTTAGAGTCTTTCTCAATTACAGATTTACAGGGCAAATGATGAAGATGACCAAAATGGCCTGATATCCTTAATAGCTGAATTTCTCAACTAAAATCAAAGAGATACATAACAAAGCACATAATCACAGCAAGCCATAGTAAGAAATAATTCCTTTTAAATTAAAATGGAAACAGCCTATCATAGACAGTTAAGATATTGGCTAGTCATTGTAGATCCATATTGAAGAGTGTATGTGGGGAAAGTCCTTTGCTTCTTTCTTGTGGACTTTCTTGAGGACTATGTGCTATAGCATTGAATTTGACAAATAGCCTTGAATTTGTCATGTAAGCCAAAATACAGCAAAAGCTAATATCCAGCCCATTCACAAATTTAACAGCAATCAGAATATGTCTGCCTAATTCTGCACTTAACTTTTTTTTAGTAGTTTTACATGGAGAACTACAGATGGTTGCGTGTTTGTTTACATTCAATGAATCAGTTGCAACTGCTACAGTAAAATGTAGCTTTTAATTTTTGCTGGCAGAATTGTTCGTGTTGGGACTGTTACACAGCTGGGCTATGAATCTCATGCAAAAGGCAGGCAATACAAATAAAGATAAATGCTAGATACAAACCCCAGACTAGAAGGAGAGCTTCATTCATCCTATAGCTTATGCCTTGCGAGCAGAGAAATAATTTATTTGAGGAATAGACTGCCTTAAAAACCTGTACTGATCTGAGGTGTTTATTATCCCACAAACCAGATCCTTTCATGGCTTCCTTAAGCAAAATTTCTGAAGACTCCAGGGGAATTATCACAGGAAGACTTAACAGTCCAATGTGCATACATGGTAAGTTAGAATAAAAATTGATGGCTAATTATTTTACGCAGGGAAAGTCATCCTGAGCAGTGACAATAACAACCATTTGTTTTCTTTTAGTGATAGGAAGGTAAAACAGGTGCTGCCTGTTGATGATCCAAACAATTTTCCCCCCATCACTGAACACTCTTGTGCTTTGAAGTAGCTGCCTTATGGCCTTCCTTATATGTAGACATCCTGTTTATGAATAAGATACCAGCTACCAAATAGCCCTCATGTGAATATTTGAACGAGTTCTTTTCTGATGAATAGTAAAGATGTACCCATGTTTGGTTGCTTTGCAGTAATTGACAACAGGAGGACCTAAACAAGGCAAAACCTCCAGGATTTCCAAAACCTCCACAAACCAAGCACAGTAGTGTCTCCATGCCTCACTACTCTCCTCCCCTTTGCATATCCTTCTTTACTGCGGCCTCCTTCATG
Source organism: Formicarius rufipectus (assembly GCA_013399695.1). Lineage (NCBI taxonomy): Eukaryota > Metazoa > Chordata > Aves > Passeriformes > Formicariidae > Formicarius > Formicarius rufipectus. Next base: position 17,612 of record VXAU01002379.1, on the reverse strand, counting down.
TGCCTTCTAGAGGAACTGGTAACTCATGGCCTGCCAGTGTTGACCTTCCCTGAGTGTTGTAGTGCATTGCAGCATGAAAAGTCAGAGCATGAGCGTATGAGCAGCGCAGGGAAGAGGGCATGACATGATCTACATCAAAGTGGAAAAGGACATGGCACTGTAGGGCAGAGGAATCCACTGAGCTTTTTCTGTTTCCAGATTCTGGAAAGCCCATGTCAAAAGAAGCTGTCTTTGCTATACCCTGTGAGTAACCCTCAGAGGCACAGTGATTCACAGCTGCATCACTGAGTCATAGTTCAGCAAAGTGACGATCATTAGATACTTCTCATGCAGCTTGTAGCTAAAGTGGCAGCAAGGTCAAAAATTATGCAGATCTGAAAAATTCATGGAAACACATCTGAAGTTACAGTACTTAGAAATACAAACTTTGGAAGTGAGACTGAATCTGGGATATTGAACTTAGGAGAAGATTTTAGATACAGACAATGCATCGTATCTGTCTCCTTTATTTCAAAATTCTGATGGTAACTTCTGTCAGGGACAGTGTTCTGGAGTGGATGTATAACAAGTCAAATACAGACTTACAGTACCTTTCCTGCTTCTCTGTGCTCCAGGGGACAACATAAATTAATCCCTTATCAGTAATATATCCCACCTTCTTTCATCAGTTCATATATGCAGGAATACATACATACAGGTATTCTTGAAAGTAGGAGTCTTGTGGAACCATATTTCTCATCCACCTACTTCAGTATCCTGTAAGCAAGCAATTTATGCTATTTTCAGTCTCATGTGCAGAGTTTTATAGTGCATGTGCAGGTACAAAATCAAAGAATTCAGGTAATTATGACTTTCCTGTCATGTTCCCATGCTTCAGAATAAATTGTGCTGTGCTTTCTGTTAGTATAATGCAGCTCTGTGAACCTTGCCTTTTAAATATACTGTTTCAAAACAGTTTTTTTGGAAATAACTATTGTGGCAGCAGGATGCTGAGTGGTGTGTGGGCTGTGTGAAAGTGGCTCAGAAATGTGCAACTCCAGAATCATGGCTTATAGGGATTATTGGACACTGAGCAAGTAATGCAATAAAAGCTACACAGTGAAGACAGCCAGTTGCTGACTTTTATGATGTAGAAAACTAACAATTGTTCCTCTGAGCCATTTCACTTATTTTGCTTGTGTAAAGCGGGAAAGATGAGACATGATGCTCAAAAACTGTGTGCTATATTTTATATTTGAAATCCTCAAAGCTAGAACCAGGATTTTATCACCAAAATTAGAATTACTGTGCACACTGAGGAGCCATTTAGGCATATGGTTTTTGCCTGTGGTTGTGCTGTTTCAAGAGAAAGAATAATAACTTTTGTTGAGGTTGACAACTTAGGTGAAAGCTACCGTGCAATGTCTGTTTCCTAGTGTTTGTCTAAAACAACTAGAAATGAAAGATGTAGATTAAAAAGCCAGGTAATAGTAAACCTAAAAATAATGGTGTACTTGTGTTCCAGACAGCTGTTCTTTCTGGAACTTTGATGTTCTTTATTGATTATTCTGTTTTTCTACTTTTGAAACCTATATAGCTAACCAAGCCCACTGACAACAATGGAAAGATTCTTGTTGGTATTAGTGGATATTGGATCAGCCCTTCAGACCTGTAGCTGATTTTATGTTCAGAAGGATAAAAAATTCAATGTCAAAATATAGAAATACATGTATGCATGTATTAAAAAAAAGCTTATCCACACACATATATATACACTTCAAAACATTTCTGAAACAATTGTGTAGGATAAATAGTGTTTGTAGAAAAACTATTTTAGTGGCAGCCATTTGTTATACTGTCCATGAAAACTTTGGTGCATTTCTTGCCAGCTAAACTCATGTCAAACCACATGTATTACCTATTTTGCATCTGAAACCCTCATGTTCAGGCAATACCTTGTAAGTTTTTAGAGCCTTTTAACAGATTGTTTTCCTCCTATATAATTGATTAAATAAAATCAAGACTCAGAATTGAAATACATTAGAAATGTTTTGATGTTTTAATTGACCCCTTCTAAACAGTTTTATGTATTTATTTTGCTCCTTGTAAAATGTCAGCACCATGTACATAGATTTATGTGTATCTGTGGATACTGCCTAGATGTGGTGTGCATATGTGCACATGGGATCTTTGGTTACATGTAATGATTTTATGTGTTTATCCTCTAAAAATTGAAGAGGAAAATAATTTTGGGTTCAGCAGTTAGAATTATGCATATGATAGACAATTATGTTTAAATAGGCATCTAAAGATGACAATATATGAATGCTATAAATATTGGCCATATTTTTAAATGAATAGACATAGCACTCCTTCCCACATCCAAAGCTGCCACTTTATATTTGGAAAGAAAAGTGATACCTTTATGAAGCACACACACACATCTCCTTTGCTGAGTTACCTCCTTACTCAGTGAAGACTGTATTCTCTCCACTTTCCATTTTAGTTAAACTGTAGGGTAAAACTCCTGTATTTTTTAAATACAGCAGATATCTTCCCATTATTAGCACAGTGTAATGGAACCCAGCAGATGTTCCTATAAACAAAACATTGCATCTCAGTTGGACATTCTTGTATAAGTACTGAACATACATATAAATACCTATACATATAAATACAATGCATATAAATACAACTTGATATCAGAACATAGCAGTACACTGAAATGCTTGGGTCACTAGTGGTGTGAAGGGTTTAAACTTGAAGAGTTTATCCCTCAGAATTAGAGATTTCAAAACTAAACCTGAGTACAGAGCTACCAGTAGAATTGGTAATGTGAAACTACTGCAGGACTCAGGAGATAATCTGATTATTTAAACATTTCAGGTAACAAAAACTATTAAATTGAAGGTCTAAAATACTAAGTTTTTTAATTAACATATTCCCTTTTTTTTCTGTATGAAAATTGCTACTTTTTATTTAAATGGGTTGTGTGGTTGGAGCAAAGCAGGTGGGTACAAGGCATCACTTAAGTTATATGTTATGTGGGACACTGTGACATGACATTTCAGTGTCTTAGTGCATGGGAGAGAACAGAAGGAGCCTGTAAAATACAATAAATGTGCAAAGAAGGATCTGGATGAAGAGATATGAATGCCTCACTGCAAAGTGGGCATGATGTCAGATCCCAGATAGACAGGCTTGTGTTCAGGTGGTAGAGGGCCCTTAAAATACCTCCTTTACTGCCTTCCGGGTTCTTTTATTACTTGGATTAAGGAAGTGGGAATTGAGGATACCACCGACTTGTCTGAGTCACATCTTTTGATCTGAACAATGTAAGGTCTTCCAATGCAGCAACTGAAATGCTCAGAATTCTTTGTTTACTGTAAAGTCTTTTAGTAACATGGCCACTTGAATTGTCCATCAGAAGTTTCAGAAGGAAAAAGTGTAAGAAATCCTTTGTGTGGTGTTTTCCACCCCTCCAAGGCTCTGAATCTTGGATGGTTTTGAGTAAAACATGTCAGTAAAACATCACCACCTCCAATAATGAAATCTGAAAATCATCAGAAAATCAAACAGGGAGAGAGGAAACCCACTACACATGTCTGGTATGAAATAATCACATGGAACTTAAAATATACAAGAGCTCTTTGAGCCTTTCTAATTGCTTTGTAATCCTGGATACTCTTAGAGGTAAGTCAGAACTGCACCATGCAGAAGCTTCAGTTTCTTTAGAAATGAAAACTGAAATTCTTGTGGACTCTACTGGCTGTAATACTTGACCCACAAAAAAATAATTAACAATCAAATACTATGAGTACTTGAGTACCTGAAACATGAAACATTGGCATTGGTGCAGAAGCAATTGATGTGAGGCTGTTTCCACCACAGCACAAGACATGTCCCATAGTTAGGATGAGGGAATATTCCTTTTTTTTTTTCCTTATTGAAGCTTCTTAGCTCTCTGTACTGCTCATTCTGCCAATCTGTGATATTGTAGGTGGTGAGAAATGGAAGAAATATGCTTGAAATTATAGTTTCCCAACAGACTGAAACTCCTAACTGGCAAAATGGCCCAATCATAGAGGCTGTTTCTTGAGGGGTAAAAACCTTTTAACTTCTTATGACCTGTAACAAATTTTCCAATTATCTGAGACATTTATAGTGTGGGATGACATTTGGAAAGATACATAAAGGATGTATGAAAATAGTGTAAGCAAGCACGTTTTATGGTAGCTTATGAGTAGCCAAAGTCGTGAGTGAAGACACTTGATTGTAGGGTAGTTTTTCATTCCCACTAGTTGTCAGATCCAAGACGTTTATCTTTTGATTTTTTCCATGCATCAGTAGTTACTGGATTAAGGAGAAATCACAACCTGCATGTAGGCCTCTAATGAGCTTAATTGCCCTCTGACATGCAGGTAGGGACTACATGGCCATCTCTTCATACTGCGCTGTTGCAGTCAGCAACAATAGTTGTATTGGCCCTCAAGTTGTAATTCAAGAAGACAGCAGGCCTCTCTGGACAGGGGTCAGAAGCCACCAATAGATTCCCTGGTGGATATTGTGTAACAGGTTGAATTCAAGTGGCAGACATGTCACATACCCACTGTCCTTTTTGTTTCCTCTTTTACCACTGCACATATTTTCTAGTCAGTTTTTTTCTGATTACCTACAGTGCCCTCCCATAATTTGATGTTTTTCCCATCCATCCCTTGTCTCCTGCTTCCTTTCACCACTTTCCTTTTGTTGTTTCTTCATTCCCATGTTCTGCAGGAATATACACAGTTACCATCATAACAACCATCAATATTATTAGAGAAATATTTCTTTGATGAATTTCCAATGAAGTCATCACAGGAAATTTCTAATTTGTTCTGAAAGAGCATTCCATAAATCTTACCACTTTCATAAACATCAACCTGGCATTTCACAGGGTTGCTTGAGAATAAGTTACTGAACACATTTAGAATGTTATGACTATAATACAAGGTAGTCAAAGGATACATCTTCTTCAAAGAAGCATCCAGTGACCAGTGGATGGTGTAAGTTTAAATTTATTATCAAACCGTGTTGTCTTCTTATTTTTAGAATAAAAATATTTTTTCATTCATAAAGACACTTTTGGAAACAATATCAAATACTTAGTGAAGTACAAGTACAGAGAGTCCATTGCTTTGTTTCTTATTCACTCTACCCACAGTGCACCTACACAAAATGAGATAATGCCTTTTCTGAAATCACTTCCACTGTAGGCAGATTAGTCCCTACATAGGCGGAATAGAAACAGGGATATAATGGAATTAATATTATAAATTATTCTTTTCCTGTGTCACTTATTTTATATGAAGCTGAAGTAGTTAGCTGTTTATTGTCCCCTTCCTTATGTGATTACTGCAACTTTTTTCACTGTTCTCATTCACTTTGAATAACTTCCTATCTTTTCCTCGCTGAAGCAGCAAAATAATATCCCATGAAGCCTGGGTTCTATGTGAAAGGTTTCTGTGGAATCTGAAAAGACTTCACTTGTCCTCTTCAGGCTCTGTATGAGTAACTCGGCTGGTTTTCCTCTTAGCACTCTCCACCGTGCCTGTGCAGTTTGTGAAGCTGTACAGGCTCCCTCTGGTGGCCCACGGCCACTGGCCTGGCGAGAAATACTGCCAGTAACAGGGAGGTAAAACAGAGGAATTTGATAGAGCAGTTAGTTCTTACATTTGCCTTTTTATTTTCGGGGGTTGTCTTTAATCCACATTTATATAAATCTATATATAAAAAATTATTACATGTAAATTTACATAAAGATGATAAATATAATTTTGTTGTGATAGTCCAACAGTGTCTAAGTGGAGCTTCCTATTTAATTTAACAGTATTTTGGTATCTTAGTTGTTACCCAGAACCAAGCATGGTTTCTTCATTTCAAAGATAACAAAACCAAGAAAATTCATTTTATAAGTCTTTATCACCAGGCTCTGATACCAGGGCTGAAAAAGAAACAGCCATCTTGCCACTGATTCACATTTCCATCTTTCCAGGTGCTGTTCACACTTGTGTCTATGCTACTATGTCTTGCAAAGCTGGAAAGTCTAGTGAGTTTAGTCACTTATATTCTGTAACAGAACATTTGAGTGTTTGTCTTTTCCCCTGAATGGCAGCTGTGTGGACCACATGCAGACCTTTTTCTTCCTTCCTGCTTGGGGGAGACTGAGAGTGGGATCCAGGATAAGCCCTCACTTGTTCACAGTTTCCAGTACAGATAAGACATGATTTGTAAAGCAAGGCATGGCAATATTGACCATTTACTGGAATAAAGATACCAAGACATCTTGAATGCTTTCATTTCTACAAGGCATTTTTCTAACATTCTGTTCTTTGTACCTTGTGTTATGTAAGTTTTAACATAAGAGTTCAAAGTCTGAATCTAAATTATGAACCACTCTTTTCTTTTAAGGCTAATTCAGTGTTCATTAACATCAGTGGTAGGTATGGTCTACATCAAAGGTAAATCATGCTCTTATATAAATTATATTCAGAACAGAAAAGATAACAGATCACTTTCATTCATGTTTTTAGAATTACAAAATGGGTTGTTATTTTTTCTTACAGTGATTTATTTTCACTCTTTGTATGTAGTAGTGTGAAAGTTCAGTGTTTCAAACCCTCTACCATACTGGATTGTATCAATGGATACTTTATAAATAACTATAAATGCTATGTTGGCAATTATAACAGAAAGGAAATTGAGTCTTCATATCAAGGAGTACATGTTTTTCAAAAAAATATGTCAGGAGTCCAAAGTCCAGGACAAGCAATTTAACCGAGTGATAGGTGTTTTGTAGTTGTTTTTTTATTTTTTAATTTTTAATTTTCCTAAAACTGATGATGTTACTCCAGTATTGTATGAAGCATGTAGTTGAGTTGCCTTTGCTGTAGCCAGTGCAGCCAGTGGAACAAAGTCTGCAGTGGTCTGGGAAAGGATGCTCAGCCTGCCATGGGAGGGAGATGAGCAGAACAGACTCAAGGGCGCGACACGACTCTCAGGGGACATGTGCACTGAGGCACTGAAAACTGCACTGACGCTCTGCAGTGGCTTCAGCTCTTCAGAGCAGCACAAAAGTTATGACTTTTGGCACTATTCAATTGAGTTCACCTCCGTGGTTACCTGCCACCCAGCACAGCAGCCCTGATCCTGCAAGCTGACACTGCACTGCACGATATGTGCCTGCACTTCTGTGATGTGTGAGGACAGCTCAGCTACCTTTGCTGTTGTAACCATCTTTTCCTCTTCTCTACGTCATCTAGGAAAGCAGAACCAAAAACACCCACAAAAACCAACCAACCAACAAAAAAAAAAACAACACACAAAAACCACCCCCACCAAATTCAGCGCCAACTCCTTCATTTCATGGTTGCCTAGTATAGCACATACTACTGTTAATTTGTTACCTTGGTGAAATGATGCCAAAATTCTGATTGTGGTTAATCCATCAGGTAGGAATTGACCATGAACCAGACTGAAGAAATTCTAGGGAGAAAAAAACACAAAACTGAGAGTATATATGACATTTTCTTTGAGTCTGAATGCTATAGTGTTTCTTTAATGTGCTTAGGTTTGTTTTATGAGAATTTTGCTTTGCTCCTAAACTCGATTTTGAATTCATCAGAGAGAATTAAATAAACAGACCTAGACTGTTTTTAAAACTCCTAAGCATGGGAAATAATGTATAAGGATGAGTTCTGAACATTGCCAAAGATTTTAGCACATGTTGGCTGAGAAATCTTGATTTCCACGCATGTTGAAAGATCCCTGGTTGGTTCCTAGACTATTTTGAAAAAAATGAATCTGTGGATCCAATAAGGCTCCAGTGTGTCCAGCTTGTTAAAAATAGAGGAAAAAACTTCTGATCTCCTCCTTTCCTTAGAACAAATGAGACAATAACTCTTTATGGCAAAGGATCATCTTCTCTGGCACCCATTAACATGAAATGGTGCCCATTTCATGTCACATGAAATCTGATCTGCATGACAAAAATCTTCAGGTGACTTCCACCAATTTCAGCTGCTTCTGGATAGATTCCAAACTTCTGGAATGAAATTTACATTTTAATAATAACAGAGTTCTCCTAGCATTTAAAATAATTTGAGGAAAAATAAAATCTAATATGTTTACTTCTATATTCAAAACGTTTAAAGAAACTGATGGTGAACTTCAGAAAACTATTCAGCTGGAGTCCACTTGAAGTTTTGTTTGTAGCTTCTAGATCCACAGAAATCTTGTTTCATAGAATGATGAGCTGGTTTGCCACAGATAACCTGTAGGAATCTCAATACAGTCTACAGATCTTAATCAATTCAAAAGTGAAGATTTGCACTAGGTATTAAAGTCTCTTCCACATGATAGCAGAGGGAAAGAGGTCTCTGTGAAGGACTGTGTCTAATGCATATTGTTTATGAAACGAGTGCTATCAGTTCCAGCTCAGCTAGGTGCAGTAACTTAATTTACTGCTCTCGCAACACAAATTAAATTCAAATCAGAGTCCAGGTAGAGTGGGCATGTCTTCTTTGGTAATCTAATATAAAAGTAATTCTTGGTCAAGATTAAAAAAATTGTATGCAGTTTATACAGAAGGAAAACTCATCTATATTATGTAGAAACATTTCTTAAGAAAACCCTCTGTGTGCCCATAGCTCTTCACTCTGGGAACAGAGATGTAGCAAGAAGAAAGCAGAAGTCACATTAAAACCATCAGTAACAGGAGGACGACTGAGACAGTTTTGAAGCTAGTTTCATACACTCATTTAATTTTTAATTGCTTTCATCTTTTGAAAAGTCCATGTTAGGCACTGAAAAGCTGAAAGACTTGCACTTGCATTACTACATGAATTTATCAGCTGTAGTGGAGCTGAAATAGATAGGCACTTTTTGTGTGTGTGTGTTTATTAACAAAAGAGCACAAAAAAGTGAAAGCTAATATACTTGTATTAGAAAGTTATATTTTGTGGTTTATGCTGTATTGTGAAAGATTATTTTCCTGACTAATGTTGTGATTGCTTAGGAATGTGGTTAGTTAGGGGATAGAAGAGCAGAGATGAGAAAGGGATATAAATGCTATGCTCTACTGCTCCAAATGTGTTTTCCCAGCAACACAGCAGCATCAATTGGTCGCTGTCATTGGCGCAGGGAGAAGCACTCCGGATTGCTGCACGGCCTCTGGAGTGGCATGGGAGAGGGAACACTTGGTTAAGCAGCTTGGTTGAGGGTGTTTCAGATAGTTTCTGCGTGGCAGCTCCAGACTTACATGATTAACCAAAAATAATTGCTGTCAAAGTGTTTTACTGCGTTTGCTCTGCCCTCTAATATCATCATGGCTAGACTTCACGAACAAAGATTTGGGAGGACTCTACCCACACTTGCTGCAAGTGCGCTGATGGCTGGTAAGGCCAATGTGAGATAGGCAAGTCTGGTTGCAAAAGGCACAGCAGAAAGTCTCTGTAGGTGATACTGTCAAGGTACGGTTCTTTCTGTGTTGTCTTTTCTCCTCCAGACTGATTCTGTGTGTGTTCTCAAAGGAGACAGCAGTGTTATGGATGACCTCTAATATATTCTTCACTGAATTAACATTGTATGACAGAAAGGAAAAGGTGCCGCCTAACAGATAGAGCACTATTTCTTATAGGGAAAGGAGAGGCAGACATGGACTCTAGTCCTTCTATCCAGAATTCTGTATTGTTTAATGAATGTTTAATAGAAAACTGTAGAATTGGGCACTTGAGTGGGGACTGAGCCTGTAACTGCTGCAGGATTCTGTTTGTTGCATATTCTCTTTCTCCCACTGTATTTTGAAGATGTGATGCCATGCAGAACGCAGTCAACTCCTTAGGTGCCAGGAGCTGCCAAGAGCACAGTGATCTAATCACTTTTCAGAGGGGGGGCATCTGATGAGCTTAGAAGACCACTACCAAATTTCCAACATACAATGACACCAAGGTGGGAGAGAAGGCTGAAGAACTATGTATTTTATAAAAAAATGTGCTCAAGGAGTAGGTTACTTTAAGCAATGAACCTCCAGTAATGCCAATAAAAGACTAAAACTCTGAGCAGAAATATCAGGTCGACAATATTTTGTCAGGACTCATCATAATAGCCTACAGTGCACATCTTATGGAAATTAATAATCATTATTGAAAATATTTTTCTGCACTGCACTGCTCTGAAGGCATTCTCGTATCACCCAAAAAGGTGTTGCTTTCAAATGCTAAGCACTGATTGAAAGAATATAATCATTCAACATATTTTTAGGTCATTGCAGGGACCAGTAAATCACAGTTGATGGGTCATGTGGAATTCTTTCTGGAATCACAACCTTTTCACTTCATATAAATCTTCCAGCCGCATGGTTCCTGGCCAAAGTCACAGAGAACTCGAGCCAGGCTTAAGAAGCAAAAGTTATGAAGGATCCTATTTCTTTCTTTAGGAAATAAATGAATAAGCCAAGAAAACAACTCAGCAGGTTGCAGGGGAGCAGATCCTGGAGGAGTTACCACCTGTCAGCAGATATCTTGGCTCAAAGTTGAAAATTGTAGTATATGTGCAAGATCAGCATTTGGTAAGCTAGCCTGGCGACCACCTCATTCTCTGTCAGCAATTGGATCGCTTGATTAGCACAAGCAATTTAACAAGAGTACTTTAAGAAAACACTTAGTGGTACCTTAGATCAGGAGAGAAAAAAAAAGAAGGTAAACTGGGGATGTTTACGTGGTTTTTAGACAATAATAAAGGTGTGTTAGCTTGCAAGGGGCAGTCTATGGAGCATACTCACCTTGCAGGCCAAATAGAGAAGGAGCAGATAGTTTCTTCCAGAGAACAAATGAGAAGGAAAGGAAAAAATAGAGTTTCTGAAGCAGTATAAAGGAGTTTTCTAATGAAGAAATAAAACCAAGTAACTGAAAACAATTCAGGTTGATGTATAAATCTTTAAGACTGCTCATAGCTTAGGCAAGAGACAGCAGCATGAGTTAGCAAGAAAAAGAAGCCTTTTTGTAAAAAGAATGCCTCCCTGGATATGCTCCACTACCTCATTAACCTGGGAGCACTAAGAGGGAAGATTGCCAGCTAGCAATGCTGATGCTTCCTGTGTATGAGAAAAATGTTTGTAAGCCTGGATGTCAAAGTGTTGTCTTGCAGTGGCAGCTTTTTCTTATTTCTTTTTTGTCTGGGGATGGTCTTCTCCTTCAGCTCATGCTGGAAATGTTTTAGAGCAAGGAATGAGATGTTTTATTGGCTCAAAGTTTTAGACTGCTTTAGTGGGTTTTGCTCAGTAACCTAGGCCCTGGTAAAGAGTTCTGTGTCAAGCTATACTGAGCAGGTGATGATGCAAACTGGATGGTGGATTGTACAGAAGGTTGTGGAGAGGTGCCATTTTACTTCTAGACAAAGTATGGGAGAGGACCTCCCTAGCCTCAGGGAGACATAGAATGGGGATGTCTCCTCCTTATGGCTGGCATAAAGGTCTTCCTATAGTTGCCCAAGTACTTAAATGAAGAACAGCCTCTGAGATAGGCAGAAACATTGAGAAAGGTCCAGATTATAGGAGAATAATCATACTCATTACAGTTAGTCATTTGGGATAATTCTTTGGTCAGAATTAGAGGTTGGAATTCCAGGTTTGTGAAGATAATTAAAACTGCAGCCTAGCCAGGTCTTGGGTGCCTTGTCTTCTTGCTCTATTTGGTGAATTGAAATTTGCAAGATTAATTTGCTTCAAACATGCTAAATGTGCTTTGTTTTTTTTTGCACAGCTGGGCAGTTCCTGAATGGCTGAAGGCACTGAGCTCTCACTGCAGTACACACAAAATGCAAAGAGACAGCTGGGTAACAGGCAGCCCATTAGGCCTTGTTGCTGTACTCCTTCCATGCTCTGCAGTAATCCTACATACAAACTATTGCATAACATTACACAGACGCAATTTCATTCTGGAAGGAACAGAAAATTGTATATAAGTTTAAATATCTTGGCTAATGTTTCACAAAAGAGCAGAAAGAAATTAGTAGGACTAAATTGAACTAAGAAGGACTTTTTCATGTTCTACTATTAAAGGAGAAAAATTAAAAAGCATCTTTTCTGCAAACTCATAAAATTATATGGTAATTTACCATTCATTATTAGGCTCAAACTAACTGGTATTATAGCAGACTTCATAAAGTAGTCCTACTGGAATTATATCACTGTTTCAATTACCAAACTCGTCATGCATTTTGGTCATTTATGTCTGTTTTATATATCAGGAAAATACGCTTCATCTAAAGTTACATAACTGATGGTTGTTCTGTATAATGGTTTGTAGTGAAAACAATAGGTGGGTATCTCCAGTTTATTACTACCATAGATCACATTATTTCAGCTTGCATTCCTCTTGTTCTTGATGTCTGTATTTGGGATGAAGTTTTGGTGTGATTTTTTTCCGAATTTATTTTCAAAATACACATTTGGGGGAGGACATGAAATAGTAATTCAACTGTTTACTATTGCAAAGTGGTGTTAAGCCTAATGGAGAAATTCATGGACACTTAAGCTGAGAAATAATTGCAGTTAGCTAAAATTAGGACAAGAATTCTTAAGCACAGTTTTAGATTTATATATACACATCCTACTCTGAGGTCGTGCTGTTTGCTGACAGAAGTTACTCAAACTCTGCAATACTGGGAAAATTTAGTAAGATCTTCTGTGGCTTTTAACAACCTAGTAACAGTAGCTGTTGCAAAGAAACACAGTAGTGCTTATGCAATGCTAAAGAGTAAGATATAATTTTAAATAAATACCTGAATTCTATTATAAGACAAAGATATTATTTAGATTCATGTGAAGATACAGTTAAGCTCATGAAGTTAGGAGATGCAAAACAGATCTGTGATCTTCCAGAGGATTCAGTCAAGCCAAACAGCATTACAGACATAAGCATTTGGAAATTTTCACAGGTGTGATAGTTTCTTGCAAGCTTGAACCTGACCTATTTTGTTCACTGCAATTTAAAGCAATTGAGACTGCTGAGGCTAGAAGAAAGGTTAGTGTTTTTTAAATGGTAACATCTCCAGAGTTGCTGAGACTAGCAGTAAAAAGGAAACCTCTAAGACAGGGGTTATCAGGCTGCAGGAAGTTTCCTAGGGAGATCATTTTGATTTTCATCTGTCAGGTTCCTTCTGCTGCTTTTACTTCCTCACTCAGTTCACTAGCTCTTACAAGTACACAGACCTATCTGATGTCATAGCTAAAACAAACTCTTCCTGAAGCAAACTCATATGAATGTAAGGACATATGGCATTAGACTGTATATGTTTGCTTTATGTCTGTGTTCAAAAATAAGTGTGGAGATGCAATGACAGATCATTGGTAGGAAACAGATACCATGCCTAGTGATCTCCAGTGGGGATCCTGTTGGTGTCAGCGGCTGTGAGAGCTGCAGAGGCAAACCCAAAAGTCGAGTTGAAAGCAGTCATTCCAGCTCAGCTCAGGGTGGTGCAAGCTGACTGCCTGAGTGTGATTCAGAAGTATCAGTTTTCCTTTAAACCTTAAAGAGAACAGCCCCTGGTGCTCAAAAGAACCTAGTGTTGCCTACCAAGAACAATGGTCAAAAGTTTAAGGGGAAGGAAATGCAAGGCCTAATGCATTGTTTTTTCTGTAGCAGTGTAAGTCAGTCAGTATATTTTGCTGTAATTAAGGAGAACAGTCTTACATTAGCACTGTAGTTATCTTCCAGATAGAAACCATAAAGCATTTGTGTTTTGAGTTATGTATTGGGGGCACACATGATTGTAGACTGAAATATTAAATATTCAACCAAAGAGAGGGAGAACATGGAATTATTTAAATAAGGGATTTATTTTCCACTCAGTTTTATTCATCTCATCTACTGATTTAATAGCTCAGGCAGAATTCTCTGACTTTAATGATTTGGTGAATTTATAGATTAAAATATTTTAAACTAGAATGAAAAAAATCTACACACTCCATAATTGTAAACTGACTGAGGGCAGACTATTTCAAATGGATTGCAGGTCTGTTGTGCTGCTTCTCTACTCAGGTGAGGGGCTGTGTTTTCAAAGGTTATGACTTTGGATTCATAGAGTTGGTAGGAACCTGTTCATAACAGCAAATAAACTGTCTTCTGTCTTGTAAGTTAGTTCTTTCGAACATAGTACTGATCAATATATTTTTAATTCCTAGGCTGGGGCATTGATTATATGATTATACTATCATAGCAATTAAGAACAGTTATTGAAACCTCAGTAACTCACACCACATCCCGAAGATGGATTATTTATCACTAAGCAGATTCCCCAGCATGTTGATTTGGGTTTCTGGCCTCCAGTACAAAGGCAAAAAAAATTAAAATCTTACTGTTCATCCTAAAAAACAAAACAAAACACCAAACCAACAAACAAACGAACAAAACCCCAACCAACCAAAATACCAAAAAACCACCCCACTACCAACAAGCAAACACCCCAAAACCCTGAAAACCTGCCTTCATGTCCAGGGTGTCCCAAGCTGGCTCTAACTATGACATGAAGAAGGATGAAACTCATTGATGGAGTGAAGTAGAAGTGTGTGCCTATCAGGGTGTTTCCTGCAGAAGAAATGACAGCCTTCTGTAATGTCTTCAGGACAAATGCTTGGCCTCTGCAAGAGCCTTCTTGTTGTTGTAAGAATAACTTGTAATGAAGAGAGAAGAAAAAGAAGAACTCTTGTGGAAAACATTCTAGTTCATCCACCTTTTCATCACTGAAAAAGAAAATAGTACCTATGTGGTGCTCCTGATTTGATCTGATTTTAACAAATCCAGTTTGACACCACAGAGAACCACTTCAAATACCTCAAGTTTAGGTCATTCATCTTTGTGCAGATACTTAAATGAAGGCATCTAGTGCCATTTTATATGTTTGAATGGATGTCTATTATGTCACAAACCCTACAAGGGTTCTATACCTTTCTTTACTGAGAGAGGATAGGGGGGGAATGGATATCTAAAACCATCTAATGCAGTGAAGGATATATTTATATTGATCCTTAAACCTTACTCTAGTGGTTGGGAAACTTGACTAAGTCAACCAAAGAGATGAACACAGAACCTCTTTCCACCTAGTGCCTACAAGCCAGAAGCACCTTGGAAATACTGAACCTCTATGAGAAATGCACTCTGCTCTGCTTCCTTTGAAAAACATTTTCCTGCTCTGCAAAATCAGGAGGACAGCAAGGCAGAAAGAAATAGTGGGACTGAGTTCACTAGTACCCAGTGGTATCAACTGTATTCCATCAATGAAGTCAGACTTATCCTCTGAGTCTTTAATATATCAGGGTACAGTTAACTCCTCATGGTCTCCCTTGTGTCAAAGCAAATCACAGGCTTTTGCCAAGGCAGAGGTCTAATTCCAAAGTGTATGTTTGGACTAAGGAGCAAATTACCTGGTAAAACTGACATCTTAATTTGTGCTTAATTGCCTCTTTATTTGAATAGACAGTTTTGTCTCTGAAAACTTTTACAGTGTAGACTAAATTGTAAAAAGGAGTATTATGCATTTTCTTTTTTTCCCATTTCAAGTAAGCACTCATTGAGTGTCATCCTTTGCACTTAACAATTTTGTTTGTCATAACTAATTGTGATTTGACATTTTAGGACTCTGATTCTCAAAGCATGGCTTTTGTTACTTGCGTGGTCCAGTTAACATCTAGATGGGAGCTTTTCAGTTCTGTTGATGTTTTAACAGAGTTAGTCATGTATGCATGACTGAATCCATTTCCTTTCAGGTTAAATGCAACTAATATCACATCAGGGAACTGATTAACATCCCTAGGAGGGGAAAAAATGTAGAATTCAGTTCTTTAATAGAATTACTCTGTAATACACTGAAAATCAAGATGATCCCTTTCAATCAAGTTGTATTTGAACAGATCTTTTTCTACAAATCACTAGATGAAGTCTTTATAAGAGCTACATACTTGTTTGTCCCATTGTAAAGAAACTAATTTTAACAATGCATGTATTTATGCTTCACTGGCCTACTAAACATATTATCTTGCAGTTCAGTGACTTTCAGATGTGCATTACTCTAAGACACTTAATGGTAGAATGTGTGCAGTGAACTCTCACAGCCCTTTATAAAACTTGCATACATGTCCTAATAACTGCCCAAATACCTGCCTTACGTCACACATGCCAAGGAAAAGTGAAACTCTGTTACCTGGAATAGATATTATGTATGCCCATGGTGTTCTACAGGAATGGCCAAGAAAAGTTAACACATCTGTAGGTAATACTTAGGTCCCAGTATAAGATTGGTTGGCCATGTTTTGTTTGTGATGATGGCCTAATCTTTCTATATGCCTTAGTAGCTGCTAGTTCCTGTAGTCTGAAGAGAGCCATAAGGTGCAGACTGGTCTGTGTGCCCTATATAGGTCATATCTATATTAGATCTTCTAAGTTGCTTCTGGAAATGGCTCTGGGGCTGTGTTAACATCTTATACATCCTGGAAATGCTTAGAAGAATACATGCTGCTACAGGGCAAATGCAGCTCTGCCATTGGGTCAGGCAAGGAGAAGGCACACTTCTGAGGTGTGAGGCAGAAATGGCCATTTATTAAAACAGCTTCCCCTTTTAACAGCATCCAGCTAGAACTTTCCCAACATGGGATGAACCCAATTGATAGTAACTAAAAAGGACTGTAAAACATGTAAAATCTTAATAAGAGTAGAAATGGTAATAGCTTGAGGCTGAATGTGTGACTGTTATTTTCCACCCCAAGTATTTCCATGGAGGAACCTTTTGAACTTTATCAGGAGCTATTACTAAACCATATGATGGCAACGTAGATGGAGCATCTATCATTGCATTCCATAGGTCTTCTTCCTTCCTTGCAGCCAATAAAAGGTCATCCATATAATGATAAACCAAAACAGAAGGGTTAAGCTTACAGACAGGTGACAGAATTGTTGAAACAAATCACTGACAAATGGATGGCGAGTTTTTCATCCCTTGCAGGAGGACAGTCCACTGGGACTGCCATGATGGCTCTGCAGCATTAATTGATGGAACTGAGAAAGCAGATCTGGGAGAGTCCTTAGGATCTAAAGGAATACTAAAGAAACAATCTTGTGTCTATAACAACAGGCTGATCTTTAGGAATCATGGTAGGTGATGGCATTCCTTGTTGTCCTGCCCCTATATGTTCTATAATAGAATTTATTTTTCGTAAATCATGTAATAGTCTCTATTTCCCACTTGATAACAAAAATTGGGGAATTCCAGGGGCTAGTTGATGGGGCAATATGGTTTTTCTGGAGTTGTTCATCAATCAATTTGTTAAGGACTAGCAGCTTGTCTTCTCTCATAGGCCACTGATCCAAATTGGCACGTCAGACAGCCAACTCAGGGAGAAGGGCTGCTCATCAGTGGCCATCACCTTAAATTTGATGTCAGAGATAGACCCTACTGACCTAAAATATCTCTCCCCCATAATATCATAGGTAGATCTAGAACAAAGGGCTTGACTGAAGCTGTTTGGCCGCCTGGCCCTTCCACAAGTAACAACGACAAACTGCTTTGGCAACTGTATTTCACCTACTCCTTGGATACCTGTA
>VXAU01002378.1:209-35992 GCA_013399695.1 Formicarius rufipectus | reverse complement strand
CAACAAAACAAAAAAAAACCACAGTACTTTTTCTCCACTAAGCTGCCCATTTGAAAAATTTAAAATCTCTTACTTTTCATTGTGATTTGTAGATGGAAAAGGAAAAGCAGTATTTTTGTTGTATTAAAAAAAGAAAATGTTAATATTTCCATTACTATATTATGTAGGGCTCAACATCCATTTGGTCTTGGTTAGTTATTATTGCCAATATTCAGAAAGATTTGTGATCTTAGTCATATAATTTCTAATTGCTCTAGAATTTTTTCAGAATGGCTGTGGGAATGAAGTAGTAAAATATACATACAAAATGGAAGTCTTGTCTTTTCAACAGTTAGTCCATATGGAGTCCAACCACAAAGAAGTAATACTGCATCTAAAGAGACCAGGGCTTTTATCTTCCTTTGTTTCTCAGTCTTCAGCCTCTTCTGATTTGCCAATACAACTGCCAGTTATGATTTGTATACTTGTCCATAAGGGAAGCAACTGAGAATGCCAAGGAATTTAACACTGGACTGCATGGGGGTATTTGTAAACTGCTGATACTCTACACTAGTAAACAGGGATGGATTTGAAGGGGCAACCCTCATCAAATGACATCAGGCATCATTGCCATTGTCATGAGCAGTACAATGCCATTATTATCAAGTATTCCATACTGATTCCATAAAGTTACATGTGTTAAAATATCAAATAGTATTTTCTATAGGTATTAGAGAAAATGCATCCTGAATACTGGAGTACCTCATATGGCTTTTATATGCTCTGATTTGTCTCATAAGAAATTAAAGACTGTGTTACACATCAGAACACAGCCATTATGGAGTTTTGAAATACTAGTATGAGATTTTGTAACACATTCTCCTGCCTTTCTCTTAGGAACCTTGTAATGCTTTATGACTTTAAATTGAAAAATTACGCAGGTACAATTAAAGGATCATTCTTGCTGCATCGAGGTGCTATTATTTGTTGATCTGATTTACAGAAAAAAAACCAAAACAGGCAGATTTGGTTAACCACTGACAGAAAGATTCAATTATTCAGAAAGGATAGATGAGATTATATGATAGCCTGGAGTTAAGAATACCTTATGGTCAATGATGGATGGATTTGAAAGTGTTAAGCTATGGAGACTTGTGTTCAGAAAGTAAGGATCATGAGCACTGAGTATGAAGATTTAAGTGAAAAAGGGCACATCTATGAATTTTCAGTCCTCAGTTAGTTTGCTAGATATATCTTTACAGTTCAAAGTGATATACTTCTGAACTTTAGTAGAAGTTACATAACATGCACATTTGTAGCAAGGTATATTTCTGAGTTACACAAAATTAGTTACATAATTTAAGAAAAAAAAAAAAAAAAAAAGCAAAACCAAAACCAAACCACAAAAACCCCAAAAAACCCCAAACAAACAAAAAAACCAAAACCAAAACCAACCAACCAACCAAAAACAAACAAAAAAACCCTAACAGCAAACAAAACCACACACACAAAAACCCCACAAACAATGAGACAAAAAACCTACACAAAAGTATTCCGTACCAAAATCACACAATAAACTTAGTATGTCAATGATGATGAAAAGCTTTGGGGTGGGGGAAGGAAAGAGGAGAGCTGAGGATCCATTGTCGATGCCATTAACCTTTAGAAACACTGCATACACTTTTAAAAGATCGATCAATTATTTCCATCTTGTAAAACTGAACAGAATTAACCAATCCTAAACTAAAAAAAAATTTTGATATGCTTGTTTATTACATCTAAGTCACATTCTTCAAACATTGACATCTTACTAAGCAAAATATATGGTGATTCCGGGGTTTGACTTAATAAAGAACAATAAAATTTTTTTCCTCAGTGAATTTGTGGCAAAGAAATGAAGTTTTAGTCCCACATTCTGATATTCAAGATGCACATTTATTAAATTTTAAGGCCTGGATGAATAAGACCCTAATCTGAACTGAGAGATCACTCTTCTCTAATCACGAGGTTGATCTATGAACCTTGCGAGGTCCCTTTCCAACAAAATGATTCTGTGATTCTGTATTTTTAAATCCAGCAATGTCTAGATACAAAAAATAATAAGTGTGACTTAACTGCTACTTTAATGCAAGAGAGTGATACAGACAAACATTGGCATGCTGTTTACCTATGCATTTCTCATGGAAATGTGGGCTTTCTGAGAGGTTAAAGTACAAAACTGCAGATTGGGATAAAACTGAAAACTGACATGATTTTCTAAGAACAGATCTGAATTTAGCTGAATGTAATCCCTTTCACTTGAGATTCAACTGCTGAAGCCTTCTTCTAAGAATCAAACCCACGTGTACCTAAAGGATGAAGAGTGCAAGCCACCACTAGTCTTGCTTTGTGTGACAGCTCAGAACTTAAAGCACACTGAAGTCAAGATCTGCACGTAATTGTCTCTTCAGTGAGACAATTCTTACTCCCACAGTATTTATTCTGAGGCAATGCTCCACCAGTCATATACAAAGACTTTTTTAACATGACACAATTTACAGGAAACAACCATAAAATAAGAAAATGAACAGTAGTAGCAACAGTATTGATAACAACAACATTAATAAGAAAATATCCAAGAGAGGTGAACTATTCACACGCGAATGCTCTCTATGAGGAACCTGACAATACCTGATCTCTTGCTTCTCACTATGTGACTAGAAGAGATCCCATCCCTGGAAAATGATATGAGGTGGTATGTAATGACCTGTAGGTACTAGCCATGCTCCCTCCTGCCTACAGCAAAAATTAGCCCTGGTCAGAACCAGGAAACATGGTAACAGAAATGAGGCAATACAGTAAATCCAAAAGGAATCCATATCCAAACACTGGACTAATTTGACACAGCTGACATTTCTAACCATCTGTACAGGGATCAGTCTCCATCCTATTTGTGGCTATTTGATGGTTTGTTTGTTTGTTTTGTTCTTTTATTTACTATTTTTCTAGCCTATATATGTGCATTGCTCATTACACAGCTTCCTAGATTCAGCATGAAAGGTGGAAAATTATTCCATATGGCTTAAACTACAATCTGATAATAATATTCCAGAAAACTCTGGGGGACAAAAATATTACTTTCTACAGTTCTGCTACATTTCTTGCTTTGTCAACATGCCCTAAAAAATTCTACATCCTCCAAAACACTTACATGTCTAGGTGGCCAATAAACTAAATAAGTGCTTTGTTTTTAGAGAACTATTATCTGCCTGCATTCTGTTCTAGCAATTTAAATCTTTTCCTTGGCTTTGAATATTAATCCTTTAAAGGTGTGGGAGGGCCACTTAAAGGTGAAGGAACACAGGTACAAAACACACAGACCATCACTGTCAGCAGTAAAAGGTACACTTTATTACACACATGGTCCTGTATTTATACAGTCTGTGCTTTTTGGTTATATGATTATATAAAATGATTGGATGGCTCAAATTGTCCATGCTCAGGTGATCTAAGCTCCACAGTCCATTGGTCTTGGTGTTAATGAACCCTGCCTGAAGTCCACCCCATGGAATCTTTCCAGAGGAATTTGGGAGGACTTGCAGCTTTCCTTTTAATGAGCAGGTGCAGATAAGAACCTATCTTAAAGCTATGAGCTGTTCCTTTGCTAGTGTCCTGAAATATGCAAAAAAAGGCCTGCTTCTCTTGGGAACTGTGTCATGGATTGTTCACAGAAATGTTCACAGAATGTCCATTTTCCTGCATTTCTCAACAATCCTTATCTGTGCAATTCTTATCTAATAGGGTTATTTTGCTCTGAATTAATGTAAAAAGTAAATTGTGCTGCAAATGTACTGTGTTGCCTATTGCAAGACCACTGAGAGTTTTTTAATCTTTTGCTATAGAAGAATCACCATAGAAAGTCCTGAATTATTCTATGCATGGGGAAAAAAAAAAAAGTTTTGTCAGTTCATCTAATTATTGTAACATGGTAAAGAAGATGGGAATGTATTACAGAAAGTTTAAATGTTTTCAACCTCTCTTTTGAAAGATTAGCAGTGGCATCTCAGTGTGAGAAAAACAATCCAGAGGGAAACAAACCCTGAAGAACTCTTGAATAGCTAAAAAGACAAGAAATCAATAAGGCCCGTAATTATTGGCACACAGATTTAATGAAGTGTAAAACTTTGGTGTTACAACAAATTAAAACTCCATTAATGGCTATGGATAATGAAGAACAAAAACTGATTAAGAAAAAATGCATTTTTTTCCATACATTTAATTCAGAATTATTTTTAATGTAAGAAATAGCAGAAGGAGACTTAAAACAGCCATTTAATGAGAATTTAAGACTTATTATGATGCAAGTCTAAGCACTTTTTAATACTTCCCAAATGGACACAGAACAGGCTTCACTGAATGGACTTGGAAATTAATATGAAATGTACTACAGGCAGGTTAATTGGGTTCATTTCATGAAAGCGTATTCTAAATTAGCTAAACTTAGCCTTTTTCCTTTTTTTTTTTTTTTTCCCCCCTTGACAGAATCAAAAGTCTGAAGCTGCTGCCATTGAGTTTGGTTCTAAGATGTAGAATAATCTGACTGATAGCATTAGGAACTGGGAAGCTGATATTTTATATGTGGATCACAGGGAATTCTCAAAAGCATTTGCTGCCCACAGAGAATGAATCAGACAGCTTTGACAAATATTTGCAGTAGAATGAATGTTCTTCATGTCTTACGCTATGATTACTGGTGGATAAGTCTTCCATTTATTAAAAGTCCTGTTTTCATACAAGTCAAGCTTCTAACAGAGATAATATTATTTCCTGTGACACTGTTACACACATATTTTCCTTGTATTCAACTAAAATGTTACTAATTAAGTTTTAGAGACGTAGAACAAAAGCTAGTAAATTTGAGTAGAATATTAATGACAACTTGTTCTATTCATGCATCTTCTTTATATGTGCAATCTGTCTACATGCATAATGATACCTAAATATTGTAGAATTTTTCTAGAGAAAGTGTACCTGGTATGTCACAGAAGTAGTTGTAGATCTTAGATTATTTAAATACCATGTAAGAAACAGGATGGCACGATCAAAAGACAAACACATTTACCTACCAGTTTAAGTAAATTCAATACTAAGAAAGTTAGGTATAAAATAAAAGCCCTTAGAATAAAGTATGCAAAAAACCGCCCTTGAGAACAAGATTACAGTACATAAATAATAGACTGTAGAAGGTCTGCATAGTTTTCACAAAGGAATCTCACCTCTAAATAGTTAATCCATGTCCTCAATTCTGATTCAGGACACTTCTCTTGATTGTCATTTCCCTGTGCTGAGAAATGCCCTCCTGGCGATGGCTGCTGTCCATGTCTTTCTCAGTAACTGCTTGCTAACCCCTTGGCAGAAGAACCCTACTTGCCCACTGGCAGCTTGATTTTCTGTCAGGCTTTGAAAAAAAGCATAAGAAAACATCACTTGGGCAGCTATTTTCCCTTACACATGTGAAAAAAGAGAGAGGCAAAAACGATGATGAGCTAAATTTGACCTCAGGCCAGGCTGGAAAACCTGTTTTATGGTCTTTCAAGCATATTGAGAAGATGACAGCTAAGCACTGTAATTAAAAAGATCAATATTCCTACAATTTCTGTTTAATTATATGCCTTTTTTTACATTATAACTACCTAAAGTAAGTTAAATACAAAACCAGATCAAGGCTATCAACAATCAAATGTCTGAAGATATACTGAGATAAACTGTTTCTCTTGAACCATCTCTTAATAAATTTCTGCTGCAGGTTTGAAACTACTTGGCAGAAACCTAAGGGACAACAGAGATCGGAGAAAAACTATGCCTCAGGAATGAATCACTGCTGGTCACAACAAAAATCTATTCCTGTGGAAAACCTAAGTTTTTCTTCCAAAGCGTATGCTTTATTGATTGAAATTACCTAACCAAAAGCATGTAAACCCCAAAGTTATACTGTGTCATTCCTATGAGGTCAGATTTATGATAAGAATAGAGTCTTTTTCTGAGCTTTTTTAGGTGGAAAATTCACAGCAGACATCAGACTACTACATTGCTGAAGTGTTTTCTTCCAGAGCCAACAGTGGATGTCTCTATGTATCCTATGGTGCACTTTCCAATATAACTTAAAAAGTGTAGAAAGTGTATAACTTTCAAAGTGTAGAAATAGCAAAAGAAAATTTGGGTTGGAGTTTTTGTTGTTGTTATATTTCAAAATTCCTAATACACCATCCATGACAAACAACAGCTCAAGGGAAAACGTAAATCTTAAATGGTTAATACAGATTTGGACAATTATTACCTATTATTTAGAAAAAATAAAATAAAATAGACTTTAGCTGATGGAAAACATTCCACCAAAGCCAGGGCAGGACAGATAGTAGGAAAGCTAAAATAAAGATTTCATGTTCTATTAAATGAAAAATTTATTCCCAAGATTTTGCTGGAGAAAGGACCATTTGGCATATTTTAAATAATCTGGTGTAACCCACTTAATAAATAAACTCCAAATAATTTTATGCAATGCTATTTGATTAAAGAACTCATGATTCAGATCAACACTATTGGTATTTAGATAGAATTATAAAATTAGAACAGATCTGCGTCTGAACAATAACAAAATGATTGGATGAATTTAAACAAATTTTCTAGCCTAGAACATAAGAATGCTGTTGCCACAAGGTGTCTGACTGTGGGCCCAGCCTGACTGGCTTTTGCTCTCCAGCACCTGTGAGTCAGGAGAAGTTCTGAACTCCAAAAAGGGTTATTTCCTGAAGGAAAAATAAAAACATTTCAAGTCTCCACTTAATTATTCATGTATTTTTGAGCCTAATATTCCTAATTTTAATTTTTTTCTCAATATGCATGAAAACTAAATATTCCTATTAGTTTTCAAAAAAGGGGATACTTTACATTTCTCTCATCCTCACAGACACTAGAATTACAAAATGGGTGAAGGAATATCTCCTAGCTATTTATGTGCTTTTAGTAAAATACAATTTTATTTAAGAACACGAAAGTATGGAGCAAGTCAGTGTGGAAACCAAGATAGTTTTGGAAGAAATGAAAATGTAAGTTTAATCTTCTTGGCCAGAAGTTTAGTATGTTTTCTTTCTCCTTTGTTTTGTCTTCATTGTGTTTGAGACATTTGTTTCCATCTGGGCTTAGAGAGAAACACATTCATTTCATGGCATCTAGAGATGCATTTTAATTGATTTAAAAACAGCCACCAGCACTTATTAGAGTTCAGCTACCTTCGTTGTCTCCTATGTAAAACACTTATTGCTGTTTGCCATTTTGATACATTGATCAAAAAAACAAATAAACAACAACAACAACAAAAGATCAAAAAACCCACACCACTTAAATGGACTTAGTTTTTCCTTCCAAATTTGCCTGTAAACTTGATCACTGTCTCTGCCTCAGTCCCATCACTTTTATACCTGTTCAACTTTTATTCCATGTTGTCCTGGGCACAGGTGCCCTGGCACTGGCAGCCGGAATTACAAGGGCCCCTGTGAGGAGAGACCTGTGGTGGTGTTGACTCAGGGAAATGCATTGCCAGTGAGCAGAGTGAACAAAAAGCTCCCTGGAAAGCAGGAGAGGGAACAGGAGGGAACTTGTTCTCTGGCTGGAGAAGAAGGAATATTCTGGGTGCTGGAGCAGAGGAAAATTGTGAACAGGAAGGAGCAGCAGACAGAAGCTGCCATGGACTGACCACAACCCCTGTTCCACATCCCTCTGCATCCCTTGAGGTACGAGGTGTTGGAGTTGGAAATGAGAGTAAAGTGGAGCCCTGAGCCTATGAAAGAGATAGGAAAGTGACATTTTAGTGGTTTTTTTTCTGTTTCTTCCTACCCAAATTTATTTTAATTGACTATAAATTAAACTACTTTTTCACAAGCTGAGCCTGTTCTCATTAAGGTACTTGATAAGCAATCTTCCTGTCTTCAGTTGGATCCATCAGCTTTCTCATTGTATTTTGTGCCACTGTGTCACAGATGAAGAGTGGGTGACTGGCTGGATGGATTTGGCTGTTAGCCAGGGCTAACCCATCACCCGTTTACCTTTTTCTTATAATTTATCTTATGCTATCCCTTGCCTACACTTCTCAGTCTATCTGTAAATCTTATTCTCATTTGGATCTTGAATTCTCTTTATTCAAACAGATAATATTTTTGTGATTTTTGTTCAGCTCTGCAGGAATCTGTTACTGCACTTTTTTATTGGAACTGACTAAAATATCGTTTCTTGTTCCTTCCTTATGAGTGTTGGTCATCTTGTGATTGATCTGATACAAGCTAACTGCAAATGATACAGAAAGAGGTTCGTATGGAAAAGACCATAACATAAAAATATCTGCATAGCAATTATGTTCAAAAGTTGCCTATGTGTAATACATGGAATTACTAAGGGAATTACTCTGTTCAATTGGAATGAACTATCAAATTTAAACCCTGATAAAATGAAGATTTCAATTACATTACATTCTTGTACACAGAAGTTGCTGAAATCCCCGAACTGACTTTATGATCTACAGGAACTCTATTTCAGCCCCAAATCCTGAATTTTGCTGATCTGCATTCTTCCTAGTACCTTGGATAGCAAACTTCTTGTAGACTCTTATTTATCAAAGGGAAAGCAAGTTACGTGGATAACAGATCATAAAGCTGCCCTACATTACACAAACATGCTGACTCTTGGCACAGGCAATTTGATTAAGCCTCCATCAAGGTTAGAGAGCACATTTAACAACTGTGAAAACTGATTTTAGGTAGAAACAACAGTGAACCATTGTAGGGTGTGTTTGGAGACAGCCTCTAAATATATAGTCATTTTCGCATTGATGTTCACAAGTCCGTATCAATAAACAGTAATTTTCTATTGTTTGTTTTGCAATATTATTTGCTGAAGTATTTGAGGCAAATTGTTCTGTGATCCTTGCTGGGAGAGAGAGATGAAGTCCAATTCAATTCTATGCTTTGCTACCATACAGTAACATCAATAGGTCAGACAGTGGAGCTTTTAATTGATAATATTCTCAGACACTGAGGTCAAGGG
Organism: Formicarius rufipectus; assembly: GCA_013399695.1. Taxonomy (NCBI): domain Eukaryota; kingdom Metazoa; phylum Chordata; class Aves; order Passeriformes; family Formicariidae; genus Formicarius; species Formicarius rufipectus. Next base: position 26,938 of record VXAU01002378.1, on the reverse strand, counting down.
AAGTCTTATCTGAGAAAGGCAAATCGATGTAGGTTCTTAAAAGACCTTTTTTTTTTTAATACAGGTAATCAAACAAAGAAATTTAATAGGTGATCCATAATAAATTTGCATTGTAAAGCATACAATTCTAAACATGATTTTCTTCTCTTCCTGAGTTTAGCCTGTGGTTTACTACCTGTCAACTTGCAACTGCTTCTGAAATGTCACACACCTTAACTTACCTTTCCCCAAATACAAAATATGCTTATCTTGACCTGTTACAAGTTAGTTTCAATAGTTTCTTCTAATAACTCATTTTTAACTTCTCTCCATAATTCCTGTATGATTGCACACTCCACCATTGCAACATTAAAACTGCAGCATGTAAGCAAATACAGTTTTACATTTACATTAAAATTTCTCTTTTTTTTTTTTTCTCGATGACAACTTATCCTTTTTTATTTTTTTAACTTCATATAAAAATAAGACCAGAGAAGAAAGAGGATTTTTCCTCTGTCAGATTATCACTACTATCAATGACATAAGTTGAAGTTTGTTACACAATCAGTGGCAACATTTCATGACATTCCTGGAAATGGTTTACAACTACCTCAATCATCTTTTGAATACAATTCATGATTAACCAGAATTGCCTTATTTTTTATTAGGAAACACTCAGGGCACAGATAGAAACATTACAAAGTTACCTGAATCCTTTCAGAGATGAAAAAAAAATAAATTAAGCAAGTCAATGTGTTGTTTGCAGACATATGTTTTTCATTAATATTATTATCCTAAAGTTATCCAGGTGAAATTGTAACAGGGGTCTTTTTGCCACTGCAAGAATTATACTTTGGTAAAGGTTACTTTTATTTTCACAGACTCCTTTAAAACAATGGAAAAGATTACAATAATCATGGAAGAGTCTGATTAATACTTATTTTGAAGTACACCTGTAAGGCACATCCTTTCTTTCATAACATTTCCTAGATTGTTACTGCTGGACTACCACAGGAAAAAAAAAATCCGTCCACTGAGACAAACGGGCAGACTTGTAGCAGGTTATGACTCTGCATGCTTTTTTACCATTTCATTTTGTAGCAGACCTAGGGTGACTTTAGGAAGAAATAAGCTAATTTACTTCTACACATACAGACTCAGTATCAAGAAAGCCGAGAGGGGACTAAAAACCAAATCAAGCATATAAATTCAAGTCAGATATTTGAGTCATGACAATTGAACTGGAAATCATAAGCTAGTCACCATGGGTGGTGGTTTTCATTTAATGTAAATTTATTGTAAAAACAGTTGCTATTGATTTTAATCCAATCATTTACTAACACTGAAAGATTTTATCTTTGTGGGGAAAAACATGACATAGATATTTTCAAATTTATTTTTTGAATGGTAAATTTCAAGGAAGAAAAAAATGAAAACAACATTCCTGTTTTAAGCATTATTTTACCAAAGATTACACAAGTTGTCTTTCAGGCAATGACATGAGAGCAGAAAAAGGGCCCTCCCTTGCAAAATCTTTGAATCCTCTCCTCTCAATTTTGACATTCTATGAGAGCAATTAAGAAAACATTCAATTTTACTTGCAACAGATTCATATAAACATACAACTAGAAAAATATTTCTCAATAAATTATTGTGGCTAATCTGAGTATACAATTGTATAACTATTTTATAGGACTCAAAATACAATGAGTTTATTAAAGTTTGTTCAAAAAGATTCAAAATGCTTCCTGTTTTTAATCTATTTACCAATGTCACTTTATCAATCTATGTCAGAGTTGATCCATTTAAAATGGTAACTGTTCCAATGAGGAGACAAACTCCAAATTTTTTGGGAAAAATCTTCAGAAAAGGTCTATATTTCCCCTTCCGTGCTTAAACTGCACTGCAAGAATGGCTAACGAAAATTATTCATCTTCAGACCAAGAAGAATAGGCATTTTAGCCTTCTTTTATGAAGGCATATAAAAAAGACTTGACTCTCACAGCTCTTTTTTAAAAAGATGACTCTGAACCTTTCAAGAGCTACCATACTCAGACTAATAACCTACTAGCATAGAAAAAAAAAATCCATAAAAAGCACAGACAAATGGAAAAAATATCTATTGAATACTTACATAGCTATCACTGAATGGCAATGCTAGTACCTGGGGCTAAGTGTATATTTTCCTATTCATTTTGTGTGCTGTTATTAATTTTTTTAAATATTTATTAGTATAAAAATTTCAAACACAAAAAAGCTGTAAGTTACATTGAGATTTTTTGTCGTGCATCAGAATACACATTACTCCATGAATGAAAGACCATTTATTATAAACAAAAAATGCATTTTGTAGATATTGTAATTTTTTTTTTTTTTAAACTTTCACATATAGTTGCATTTCCCTTCACTTTATGACAATGCACATGCCTTCAAGTGTAGTGAAATAAAAAGGGTTTTCTGGAAAGTCTGCATGTAGATATTTTGATAATGAAAAACTCTTGTTTCAAAGAAGTTGCTATTTGAATGGTAACCAGCTCCAATTTCAGATATTTTTATTTAAAAAAATTAATAATTACTGTATAACTGCTTGTATTAATGCAATTCATTGCAAACATTTTATAAATTGGACTAAAATCTAGTTCAGTTTAATTTTAATACACCATTTAGCACAAAGTTTTGTTCTCTTTATGCAAAATCTGGCTACGTAACTCATTCCTAAAACCCCTCAACCTTAAGAAGTTACTAGAATTAATCAGTAGTTAATAGATTGAACCAAGGTAGGGGCAAAATCTGTTCAAATGGTGATATTACATGTTTTCATGAGCATTTGTAATCCCTGCCTATGTGTTTCTCTTTGCCAACCTCTTTTCACTATGCCACTAACAATGGAATTCCAATGTAGGAAAAGCAGAGTATTTTTGGATGTTACCTGCCATAAAGGAAAGAGCATTTTTACTCCACTTAAAATAGGATATAAAATTGACTGTCTCATGACACATCTTTTCCTGTGGCAGTCAGGTTTCTCAATCACAAATACAGATGAGTGTCATAAGTTATGTTCCATCTAACAGGGGGAAAAAAAAAAAAGACTAATCATAGTCAAGAAAATTATATTGGGAGAGCTAAAATACTTATTATGTTATTGATTACACTTCTTCATAACTTGAAGTTATTCTGATAAAAGAATATACTGGATTTAGCTCCTAGTCTACCTACTTATATTAACCGCAGGAAAGTGCCCTTAGGGGGAGCTTGAATGCTAGAATGCAGAGGGATCTCTCTGGGGCTGTAAAGATGATATTGAACATTTTTCATGACATGTTACTTCTAGTTCTTTCTGGAACAAATGCCAGAGGTGAAGAAAGGCAAGATCTAAGTAGCCCTTCAGCTGGTATAAATTAGAAACCACCTCAGCACTGGATCAAGCTGAAGAGTTAGAAAGGTCATAAAAGTTAGAAGACACCTTTACTGCTGTCTCTGACTTTGTATTTGAGTGGTACCAAGAATGTCTTTAGCATGGAGCAAAAATTGGGGCATGTCTTCAAAGGTTATTTAATATTTTTATTCATTAATAGATAAAAAGCATTTCCACCTTGGTCACAGTACTTTGGGTTAGAAATTGTTAATGCTTTACACTGAGCTTTACCATGAGGGTTAAACTGCATTCTAATTCTTATTGCAGACTCTAGACCAAAACTATAAGATTTTGCTATGTTATCCTGTCCATCCTATACATGAAGCAAAGAAATTCTAAATCACAATGTTTACATATCCATATAGATCTAAAAACATCATATTGTTAAAATAAGATTTATGTTGATGGTCTACTTTGTAATCCCTTTGCCGACTCACAGATTCTGCTCACTATTTCATGTACAATAATAAAACATCCTATAGCTCTCTGCTATAGCTTCCAAAATCCTTTAGGAATAATGTCAGAGGGCATTACCATTTGATTGATGCCACTGGAAAAATAGTCCTCTTTTTTGACAGCATTTAATGATTCAGGTCACTAGTCTGAACCATACTCAGTGGCTTTATCAAGTACACAAAACCTTTCTTCAAAGAGAGTACAAAAATGGGAGCTTTTTCTTTTGAAGGAAAATGTGAATCCATCTCAGGCACTTATTTTTCATATCTGCACAAGTTTATTTGAAAAAAATATAAACCTATAATAATAAATTCAAACCTGGTTTGTTTATTTTTACTAATAAACATTCTATAAAGGAAACAAAAAAATAATGTTCTCAGGGGCATATGAAGAAGTCATCATAAAAAAAAGTAAAAGGATTCTCTTCAGATCTTTTATGAATTATTTTTTTCTGAGGTTCTACAGTCAAACAAATAGAGGTATAATATTAACAGTAAATGCAATTATGAGTGAAGCATTACCATGCTTATAACTATTAGAAAGTTAGCAACACCTAATTATAAAATTAGCTATTTTTTCTCTCTTAAATAGTAAAATGTGAACATGTTGCTTTATAAAAAGCATTAGTTTCATAATTGAAATTGCTACCTTTTAATTTCTTGTATTTTGAAGAATTAGCTAATTTCAATTAATTTGGAGGCAGGCCTTTCCAAGAAATACCTTATTTTACAGTTATGAAACATTAAAGAACTATGTTTTTGTAAGCAAATGCTGTTTAAACAGTTAAGCAAAAGACAATTTAATTTTTTTTCTCTCTTGAGTTTTAAGGATAATTGATTCTGTCATATGACAGATTACATTTTTAGTGTCACAGAATACAGACCTCAGACAACACTGAGTACTTGTGTCATGACTCAGTCAGCTCCCATATGATGTAAATCAATGTACCTCTATTGAAGGTACAAAAGCTACATGCATTTACACCAGCTAAAGATCCAGACTTTTATATTCACCAGACTGTCTCATTTTCATAGATCTCTCCAAGTACTGCTGCTTTCACTTCAGGTAAAGAAATTCCATACAAATTTACATATTTAAAAAAAAAATGTACTCTAAAAAGTTCATGACACTGACAGTGAGATCATGTTTGCAGATGAGGGTGTCTGTATGTATATATTCACATGTGAACTACAGATCAACTCATTTGCACATTATGTATCTGTTGTCAACTGAGATTCCCTTAAGTATCTTTCCATCTGCCATGCCATTGGGTTTCTGCTCTTCTATAGGTCCTGCATCATATTTGAATCCATGAGGGTATCTAAGATAGCTTGGAGCACCTAAAATGACACAAGGTGCCTTCAGGAAGGGAAGCAATCTGTGTGATCCTCAACACAGTAAGTGGAAATTTAAGAGAAGTTCAATCAGTAACACTTCAGCAAAATAGAAATTTAAGGTGAGATTCCAGATGACGAGAATTTAGTGCCACTTTTGATTCTTTGAGACATCTGAGTCAAGCTTATGTGGCTGAAAGACGTAACATAAAATCTACAGTGACACTTTTTGAAATAAAAAGTTAATTGAAGCCTAAGAGCATATCCCACAGTGTTTACAATGGCAACATATGCCTCTGGCAAACTTAATGCTGTGTTTGGGTAGCTGATCAGATAAATAGTTTTTTGAGACTCTATTTCCAACATTGACAACATTGACTAGATAACTAGATATCCATTGGTGTCCTTAACTGTGTGCGAAATCCTACCCTGAGTAATGACAGTAATTTAGTCATAAGTGTTCCTAACATGTTTCAAGTGCTATAAATTATTTTTATTCTGGTTACAGGCAAATTCCATAGCCATCCACACGTCACTGATTAGGGCACCCTTTTATGACATACGTGATCTCTAAACATGCATGGAACCTCAGTTAATCTGTCCTGGCAGTACTTTGTAATTCTCATCCCCGGGATTGAATTCTAAAAGGACAGGGATACCTGAGTAGGCAGCTTATATGGTCTTTTTCATTTGATACTAACAACATATTTTGGATACTCAGAAAAGCAGCCATTTCTGTGGTTCAAACCAGAAACCTATAACATGGATGTAACAAGGAATTTAAGGCATAAAGAGATTTTAGACCTGTTTTTACTGCTAGGGTGTGGCAAGGTACCATCCCTCTGTACTGCAGAATCACTGCATTTAGTGCATCTCCTGAAGGTGGTGTGTTCATGGTTCAACAGCTGAATGACGACAGCTGATAACTACTAGCAAACTCAAAGTCAAATATTCTTGTTAAAGGTAATGTCTTTCTTTTAAATACATAGTCTGTGATTTGATTGTGTGGAAGACAAAAAAAAACCTGCTTTGAAAGTAACCCACCTGTTTCCAAATATAACTAATCCATTTGCAGACACCATGAGTATGATGGATTCACTGTATTCTTTCATCTTCCCAGTTATGAACTACACAAGTATTGACAAACTATTGCATGAGGCAATTCAAAGGTCACATAATATGAAATGAGTTTTGGCTGGAATTTTTCTGACAAAGACAAATTCCTACTAAAGAATAGTATTTCATTAAGCTCCAGGACATTTTTTCAAAAACTTTTACTGAATTTAAGGTAGTATTTTGAAATTTCATTTAGGGTCCTGACAAAACTCTCTTAAAGCAAAGGATACTGAGAGGATGCCTGCTAATAGCACAGGGGTTTTTTGTATATAGCATGGAAATGGGCTCCTTCAACATATCACAGCTAGTCTGTGAGAACAACATTCTCACAGTCAAACAGCTGATAGCACCAGGCCATCTTATGATGTGTAATGAGATTAGCCAACAGGTCTAAGAAAATTCTAACATGCTGGAAATTTAGAAAAAAATTCCCAAACTCTCTAAGTAGCTTTAACCCACTTTGGACCTCCTTATCCACAAACAGTTCTTATGTATCAAAACACATGCTTTTCAGCTTGTCTAAATGCAATAAAGAATAACTTGAAATTTCATCATAAATGTGTATTTCTTTTTAAAAAGATAAACAGAACAACAAACCCTTTCATATTAATACAAGTATCCCCCTTTTCTTCAACCAACAGTGTACCTGAAGACAATATAGTGCATAGATATTAAGGTCAAATTTGCAAAAGTAAAATAAATTTTGTAATGGAAATCTTATATACATTATAATTGTTGACACAATTTACAGCATTTAAATATGTAACTAGATGATGAAACCTGAAAATTAACCATCTCAGCAGTTTCAAGAAATACAGTCACCTATTTTGCAATTATGTGTCCACTGTGTTTATTCTGGAAATGACTGCAGGTGCAAAATTGAAGACTGGGTTATGCCTCCTTTTAAAGCATGGTTCTTAATGTAATTTGTGTTTTAATATGCATTTGCAGCATATATTGCAATTGTTTCTCTAAAGCTCATATCTATGATTTGAATACATAATATCCATAGCACAAATTGCATATTACAGCTCCAGTCTACCAATTGTACTTTAAAATGCCTATTGAGTGGAAAGTATTGATTTGTGTGCAACATGAAGAAGCTACTGAAGTGTTTCAGCATTGTTTTATATTATAAAGTTTAGTAGTTTGCATTACATATCATGCCTAGTGAAATTAAATTTAAAGAATATCACAGAACACCAGAAAAATGCATCACAAAATGTTCCTAATTTGTTTTAAAATTTTTCTCCACCAGTATGACTTTTGCTTAAAGTGCAGCTTTCAGACAGTTTTTCTTTCAGTATTTATCTCTTTGATGTTTCTTAATGCAGTGATAAACACCTTGAAAACAACACAGAACTCTGTGAAGCCCAGAAACTATCAAAAATATTCCAACTGTCTTTCTCTCACCACTTTGCAAATACATCCATCTTACTACTTGTTTACTGTTGCTTTCACTGACAATCTGGGTGAGAACTCCAGAAGTTCCATTTACAACATTGCATGGTGGTAATGCAACCAACAACTTTGGTTTGCCAACATTGCATTCTTTTTCGCTCAAGTTTTCCATATCCTGCATGCATATATCTGCAAACTGGACAAGTGAAAAATTTGCTCTTCATCCTTTCCCTCCTCCACCCATTTTTTTATTTTTTAAATTTTGAATGAGAAAAAAAAAAAGAATATTCTCTTTTTATTTTTTCTTTTTTTTTTTTTTTTTTCTCATGTGTAAGTTGTACCTTCCAGAAACATACACAACAGCACACTAAGACCTACAGCAACTTTTGGATATTTGCAAATTCTTCTCTGTTTTGTTTTTTGCTTTTTTTTTTTTTTAGGGAGTGATTTTTACCAAGCAGTATTTAAATCAGGTGATGTTACTGTACTGTCAATTCCTTACCAGTTTACTGATTGCCAAAGCCTAGATGGCCCCAAAGTTATTTTCTAATGAACAGCAAGAATACTTGATAGTTCAACAGTTAATTAACAAGACAGGTGAAAATGAACAGGTTCTAGTATTAGAGTAGATCTCCATTTGGGAAAAATGTGTTGCAACTCTAATGACTGAGGTTTTGTTATGAATTTAGAAAGGGAACAGAATATTTATTCTTAGACTTGCACTGAAAATTAGCATTTGATTTTCAAGGAATAGTTCCTTTTGAAGTATATGATATGCTTATTCAAGAGCTATCATGGCACTATGAAGTTTACTTACAATTGAACTATCAAGGGATCAATTTCCTAGACATAAAGTTTAGTTCTAGTGGGTAAATATTAGAGCTTGTTCAAAAAATCTGACTAACTGCAGTTGGAATTAAAAAAAAAAAAAAAAAAAAAATCAATGAAGAACATGTTGGAAAAAAACCAAACCACCCATTATAATGAAACAAGTAGGTACACAGTTCTTTAATGAATGGCAACTTAAACTTTTTCATTTTAGTTTGACACCTATATTGATGGAAAAATCTTTAATCCAATATAAGGCAGCGTGGAGAAGGTTCACCTTACACCCCTATCCATTACACTTATGGTTATATCTGCTCACAGCTGCAGGGCAAGAATAACTTCATAATCTCTTAGTAGTCTTATAAGAATTTTCAAAAACATTGTTACTGAGTGTCTCTGGCTACTTAATAACAAAAGAGCCTTAAGGTTAGCTTTGGAAAGACACTTTTTTAGATAGATATCCATTAAATTAACAACATAAAATGCAGCTACAACTCATCAAGCTAGACAAACATCCTGAGATAAACTAAGCATCCTGCAGAAAAGTGCTGAGTTTTGTAAAAGTTTGGTACAGTTTTTATCACTGTCTGTTGCTGTTGGGGATCACTGAGACCACAAATAACAGACAACCAAAGAAAACTACTGCTTGCACCTCCAGGACGTGGCTGAAGGACAGCATAACAATATCCACTAAGCTCCCATCTGTGTCCTAGAATTGTACATCAGGTGCCCTGTGTTTTGCAGCTGAAAACAAGGATTGCAGTTTGAAAAACAATGATTTAAAATCCCAGCTTTATTTAATATTTATCTTCTACATAATGGCTATACTGAGAAATAAATTCCATATTACTATTCTCTCTAAAGACAAGCATACAAAGAACGTGAGAAACTGACAATACCATCACAAAACATCTCGTGGCACTCTTTTATTTTTTTCAATTTTCAGTTCAGTGAGAGTTGAAAATTTCTCCCAGATGTCCAGAAATACATTTTTAACTGATGTGTTAGACCCCAGACTTTACTGGAGGAAAAAACAAGCAACTATATGTTGACTCCATTGTCTATTACAATGAAAATAGTATTAAGAGATGAAATAAACTTTTTTTCATGGTTGCACACTTTGTCAAACTAACGTAGTGTATTTATAGCTATCTGTTTAATCTTTAGTGCTAATTTTTAGCACTGATGATTATATAAGGCATGTATGAGAATTACTTAAACAGAAGGTAGTATAATTTTTTTAAGACACTGATAATTTCATTACATTTTTATATATACACACAACATGCTACTGAAAAGATATGCAAATAAAAGAGCTTTTATACAAAAAAACCCTGTGCATCTTTGTAGTCAGTCAATCCTTTTAGGAATCAAGTTTCAGTTATGCCTTGGTAATGATTATTTTCTTTTCTTGCTTGGTTTTGGAAATCAAAAATCAGATAAAAACAGACAAAATTTTCTTAAAGTGGGTCAACAAGTGGTTGCTATGGGAAACTGAGATACTAAGAAATTTCTCTATTTTCACTGCTTGAGGAAAATATTAGCTGTTTTTCTGTGCCTCCCATGAGGCTTCTCCTGAAGTGATATACTTTAAATTACATTACATTTTTCAAGGCAAGATGCCTGACAGGGGATATAAATATATATCATTTATTTCTATAGGGAAAAAAAATTACAAAATGAAGGATTGCAGTTTGAAAATAATGACTTTAAGAAACAGTTCAGTTACTAGTAGCTATAAATTAAAAGTATATTGGAAATATATCTGGATATTTATCTTATCTATTTAAAATATTTATTTTTCTTCCACATAATGGATTGTAGCAATGTAGGGTTACAAGGTACATTACCTTATATGACAACAGTCATCTTTATAGGCAGTAGAAGTAGAACACAAGAGCCCTTAGGAAGTGCTTATTAACTTCCATTTCCTTTCCACCCACCCTGTCCAGAGCATGGTGAAGAAAGGAAGAAAAATAATTGCAAGAATAATGGTATCAATAAGCTTGATATATTATTGCAGTCTTTTTCAAGTATTGTTTCATAGAGCTTATACTATATGTCTCAACACTTCATAAAGTGAAGATGTCAGTTTTTGTTAATGAACTATTTTACTTTTCAATTGTTTGTTGAGTTTTAAAAAGGAATTTAAATTTAGTTCTTAATTACTAAGAATGTTATGAATACTCTTTTTTGATGTCCTTGTACACATTATAAATGAGAGACCTACACCCTATTGATCTATTAAGCCTCAGAGAACATATCTGTTAACAAATTTTCTTTAGATGTATTTTCTCTCTTGATGCGTTCTGAACTAGATTCTTGCTAGAACATAAATACTTTGAGTTTAGACTTTTATAGACATATGGCTCTATACATTGACCTGCCTCGAGGCATGTTACTACAATCTTTTGCCTGGAAGGCAGCCATATTGACTACTACTGCTAGGAGTGGCAAAGTAGGAACTTTTATATCATTTATGGACAAGCTGTTCTGGTCATGTGTCTGCAGGCTTAAGCTGTCTGTAAAGTAGCTATGTATCAACTTCTCTGGGAAGACTTTTTAAAAGTCAAACTATATTTCCTTGTATGTAGCTTCAAAGTTCTCATCAACAAGTCTGAGCTGATCCTTCACAGTAGAAAATTTGACTGACTGCCTTCCATGAATAGTAAAACTTTAAGATTAGCTAAACATTTAATAAGAAAATGCCCCAGATATTATATACTAAATACAAGTTTAGAGAATTAGAGTGCAGTCAGTGAGTACAAGTGTACACAGGACATAAAGTGCATCAAGGTTTTTGTTAAGACAATATATTTGAATCAATGACTCCTCTTCATACTTGTGCTCTGCATACCTGGAGTAAAAGTCAGCAAGTACTTGTATTTTGAATGATCCATTAGATTGCCATGAAACACTAACCTTGCTTTCTGCTTTCCCATCCCCACTGCCTCTAGTCATGCATTTCAGCATGTACAGGCTGTACCCTTTAGGCTTCCTGTAACTCAGAGGGTTACAGCCTTACAAAGAAGAACTAGGCTCATTGTCACAGAAACACAGAATATGCTGAGTTGTAAGGGACCAACAAGGATCATTGAGTTCAACTCTTAGTCCTGCACAGGACCATTCCCAAGAGTCACACTATGTGCCTGAGAGTATCATCCGAACACTTGAATATACTTCGTGCTACTTGGTGCTGTGAGTAGTTTCCTGTGCCCAACCTCTGTTCCAGTGCCCAACTAACCTTTGGATGAAGAACCTTTTTCTAATATCCCGTGAAGACCTCCCATGACACAACTTCAGGCCATTCCCTTGGGCGCTGTCACTGGTCACCACAGAGAAGCGATCAGTGCCTGCCCCACCTCTTTTCCTCACAAGGAAGATGTAACTGCAATGAGGTCTCCCCTCAGTCTCCTCTTCTCCAGGCTGAACACACCAAGTGACCTCAGCCAGTCCTCCTACAGCTTCCCCTCAAGGCCCTTCACCGTCTTCACTGCCCTCCTTTGGACACTCTCTAATGGGCCAATATCTTTCTTATATTGTGGCTCCCAAAACTTCACACAATATTGAAGATGAGGCTGCCCCAGTGCAGAGCAGAGTGGGACAATCCCCTCCCTCGATGGGTGGGCGATGCTTTGTCTGATGCCCTCCCTGGACACAGTTGGTCCTCCTGGGTGCCAGGGCACTGCTGACTCAGATTCAGCTTGCCATCGATCAGATCCACCAGGTCCCTTTCCACAGCACTGCTTTGCAGCATCTCATTCCCCAGTCAGTACAAACATTCAGGGTTGCCCCATCCCAGGCGCAGAATTCAGCACTTGTCCTTGTTGAACTTTATACCATTGGTGATTGCCCAGTACTCTCATTTGTCCAGTCTCTCTACAGGACCTCCCTGCCCTCAAGAGAGTCAACAGCTCCTCCTAGTTTTGTGTCATCTGCAAACTTGCTCAGCATCCCTTCCAGTCTTGTGGTCAAGTCATTTATGAAGTTGTTGAAGAGCACAGGGCCCAGGATGGAGCCTTGTGGAACCCCACTAGTGTCAGGTCACCAGTCTGATGTCACCCCATTCACTACTACCCTCTGTGCTCAACTCATGAGCCAATTGCTCACCCACATGACGTGTTTGTGCAGCTGTGCTGAACAGTTTGACCACAAGGACCCTGTGAGAGACAGTATCAAAAGCTTAAGTGAAATCCAAAAAGATTACATCAACTGGCTTCCTTTGATCAAGTTTGATATGCAGGACTTTCCACCCATGAAGCTGTGCTTGGCTTTGACCAATGACTGTGTTGTCATTCAAGTTTTTTCCAATACTTCCCAGGCTAATCTTCTCCATAACTTTACCAGGCACTGCTGTGAGACTGACAGTCCTGTAGTTTCTGAAGTCCTCCTTCTTGCCCTTCTTGAAAACTGAGACAACTTTCAGCAGCTTCCAGTAATCTGTAACCTCTCTGGATTCCCAAGACTGAAAAATCATCAAGAGAAGTTTTGAGATGGCATTAGCCAACTCTTCGAGGATTCTGAATGAATCCCCATAGATGTGTGTAGAGATTCAGCTGGAGCAGCAGATCCTGCACAATTTCAACTAGGAGATGAGCATTCTCACAGTCATGGTCCTCCAGCTCAGGGCAATGAGATCACCTTGGTCCATCATCTGTTTTGAAGACAAAGGCAAGAAAAGTGTTCAGAATCTCTGTCTTGTCTCTGTCCCTGTTTGTGAGGTGACCATCCTCATCCTGTCATGGGCCAAAGATATTTCTATACTGCCTATTGCTATTAATGTATTTGAAAAAAACACTCTTTGTATTGTGCCCTACATTTCTGGCCAGCTTCAATTCCAGTTGAGCTTTGGCTACATGAATTTTCTCTCTGCAGCAGCAAACAGCATCTCTGATTTTTTTCTCATGTCACTTGATCTTGCTTCCACTGGGCATAAACCTTCCATTTTTGCCTTATCTCCAAGAGAAGATTCCTACTTAGCCAAGCTGATCTTCTGCCTTGCCTGTTGGACTTCCCATGTTTGTGAATTTCCTGCTCCTGTACTCCTAGGAGCTGGTGTGTGAAAAGTGACAAGCATGATGGACCCCAGCACCTGCAAAAACATTTTCCCAGGGGACTTTACTTACTAGTTTCCTGAACAACCTGAAGTCTGCCATTCCCAAGTCCAGAGCTGAGGTTTTTCTTGTACATTTATATTTAGTCACTACATCCTTTTTTTAAAGGAAAAAAAAATATTATGGAAAAATAATTCCAATTATATTTTTCATGAGGAAGAAAATGATTTGATATATAGGCAGCTTTAGTTTCTTTCAGACACATGGATCAGGAAAAATGATGTGACTGATGCTAGACTTTTGCTCTAATGAGTCTTTATGAACTCTATGAAAGCTGGTAAGAGGTGCTGAAAACCTAGAAATTTCCTGTCAGACACAGAGGAAATCTATTGTTCTCTTTCTTTGCATTTCAGCTGCATTAATGAAAGCAGTAGTAGTTGTGGACCCCATGCCGTTTTGCCATATAGTCATAATTTGTCCTTTCACAAAAGAAAATCAGAAAACTGCTGAGTATTAGAAATATTAATGGTTGTTAGAAAACTGTAAGAAAGGGCTCCTCTTCTAAAGCACTGCCAGGCTTTTATGTCATTATTCATGAGTGACTAACACATTCAGAGAGTAGCTCTGATACCCAAGGGAAGCAATGCTGAGCAGCAGGAAAGAATGCAAGGCAAAGAATTTTTCATATAACTCAAATACCAGGATTCTGTACAATATATGAGTTGTACAGAAGTGAAAATGAATTATTTTTCATGAATGTTGAGTGTGGCACATAATTTGGAAAAGAAGGTAGGTCAAAACTTTACAGTTCTTGAAACATCTCAGCGTGAGTATGGCGTGGGGTTGGGAACAGGAAAGTAGAAATAGACCAGACAACAGTTGACTAGAATTTGCTAACAAGCAAAATAACATAAAGGCATTCTTATGTGAGCACTTTTGATGACACTTACTATTTAAGCTCTCAACAAAATTACATTTTTTATACCATATTTAACAACTTTTTAGAAAGATATTACAACAGAAGATGAGAATCAATAATTAAAACATAAAATAGACTGTTAAAAAGAAGTGTACTTCATGATTCAGTAGCTAGCCAATTGTGAACTCTATTTGTTTAATTACACTGTAAATCACTAAATATGTTTCAAAAGATACAGCCCCCATTCATTACTGTGACATATCTGGGAAATGGTGTTGAAATAAGCAGCTAATTGTGGATCAGTGATTGCCTGTCTTCCTTCTCATGCTATCAGATGGGACATATTTTTTACTATAAGTAACTATAGATTAAAAAGGAAAACCAAATTCAACCAAAAAACTTCTTAAAATGAAATTTTTGCAAAAAAATAACATGTTTGTTCTCAACCTTCATTTCTTAAAATATCTACAATTAAAAGTCTCACAATTACATGAAATAACCATGCCTACATTTTTCCAATTTCATTCTTAATCCGAAGTCATTTAAAGTGATCTGTTTATCTAGGTAACTGGAATCTATTTATTTGTATCATTATGACTGTTATCAGATCAAACTGATAATACGAAAAATACTTTAAAACCACAGTTTATAGTAATACTTTTTTCTGATTGGTAAGAATGATATTTGTTACATTTTATTAGAAATATTAACATATTTTTCTTTGGCATACCATCAAGGAAGGATATTACAAATATACATAATGCTTAAATTGCACATTTTATCAAATTCATATTCATACAAGGAAGGAATGTTCTGGCATGTCTTTCAAAAATGACACTTTCCAGCTAGATAACAATGAAGGTTAAAAAATTACGTGAAAGACGTGAACATTTTAATAAACATTATGCAAAACTGTCTAATGTTATTCATGTAAACTTTTAGATCGATTTTCTTCAGTCATCTCTCACTCTTTCTTTAATCATGCTTCCTCCAACACATTTAACTGATTATCAGAAAATAAATTTTAAACTTGAAGGATATAAATTAAAAAAAAAAAAACAAAAAAAAACTAATCTGCAGACAGTTTTGAAGGGTAAAATTAGATATGGAATATTTCTGAATCCCAGGATACTATTGTCAGTACAGCAACATAAGTATTGTGTGATGTGTTGAAATCACTAGTTTATTAGTAAAAGAAGGAATTACACAGCAGAACATTCAGTACTAGGTTCACGTAAGCAACTAAATGGCTTCCTGTTCAGTCTAGTTCAAGAATGCAGAAATGTAAGGAAAAATGCTAAAGCCATCTTCAGTAGGAAATTTAGTTACAGTACTGGAAAATTTCTTTGGTCTCAAAACTTTAAGCTCCAATCAAGAAATAGAGGCCTTTACAGCATAATACAAATCTACTAAATCACTGAAATCCTTTGGGCAAGGCTCTTAGAACTAAATTCTATCATCAGATATGACTTGAAATACAGTGGTAAAAAATACATGGTTAAAGGAAAAAAAAATCAGTTTTAACTTAGATAACACAAAATATATATGTAGCTTTAAGGAACAAAAAGTACACTCTAATATATTCATCAGTCTTTTGTTGAGGAATATATCTGGTGCAGGTAGATCTATTTGCAAGCTGCATGTTGAGATGCAGATTGAGCTTTGGGTGGGAGTCAGAGATAAAGGGCTGTAAACGGCCAACCCTTTGGATAACAAAAGGGCAGGAAGACAGGGTGGTACCAGCCAGGTGGCTGGACACTGGGAGACAGGGCAGGAGCCATAAACTGCCAACTTTATGGGTAGCACAAGTGATAAGATTGGTGCATCAGTGAGCTGGATGAACACTGAGAGACATGGCAGGAGCAGAAGACTCAGAAGGAAGAGCTGTGAGAGTATAAAAGCCCAGGGTTTCCATTTTTGGGAGTCCCTCCTCAGAGGCACCAGCTCTGGCTGTTTCTGTGTTACTGTGCTGTGAATAAACGGCTCTAAGGAACGAAACACCTGAGACTCTACTGTGGGAAACCTGGGGTCGAACTGGCCAGGAAACCTAGTCTGACTGTGTGTGAGCGGGGTGTGCAGGGAGGCAAACAGGGACCCTGTCCCTGGAGCTGCTGGGAAGGGGCTTCTTCAGTCCCATCACTGAAAGTCTCTGGCATTGGGAGTGTGACTGCCAGGGAGTCTCATGAATGGTCAGACTGGGGAAGTTCCTTACCGCTTTGAGTACATACTGGAGTCTCTTACTTTCATGACATTATGTTTAAATGAAAGGGTAGCATATATGTTGTATGTCAATATCCACAACCATCACATTTTTTTTGTTTTTCAAAGTTGTAAATTTTGTCCTCATTGATCCTTATCCTTTTTAGTTACAGAATAATTTATTCTGCATACCATGCAGTCTTACTGATGAAATGACTGGCTAGTTTCTCTTAGGGTTTTTATTTTGTTTCACTTTATAAGGCTTTATTTTGTAGAGAGATTTTTGTTTGTTGTTTGGTTTTTTGTTGTTGTTGTTGTTTGTTGTTTTTGTTTGGGGTTTTTTTATGGTTGTTTTTCTGCCGCTATAGTAGTGTAAGTGGTGGTAAGCAGTATACACAGATTCTGTTCTAAGTAATTTCTTATTGCCAAGTCACTGCATGGTAGAAGCTGCTGTGACACTATTTAAAGGAATTTCATTGCTGTTTAGAATCAGAATTATGTCTATTTACTGTATGAAACTAAACCCAATACATTATTAATATCAGTAAATGCCACATATTGATGTCCAAATGGGACTTTTCTGGTTATATATTACACATCCTCTCCAAGTTGTCATATCTATGATGTACTACATAACACTAATAGCTGCTATTCCAATGATGTATACCAAGTGCCACCACTCCAGCTAAATATTTCATCATAGCAACAGAATTTGTGCTAAAATACTTCAACAGTATGGTTGTAAATATAATATACCTGCATAGACCAATCATTCTGAAATGTGCTACAGAATTACATACCCTGTATGTGCAAGAGTGAATGTGTGGATGAGCATGAACTTCTGTAATCAGATAGCTTTCTGTTTTCAGAATAAGCACATTGTTCTTGTTTACTAACAGCCTGATGCCAAGTTCTCTTAAGGTTAATACCTTTTACATAGCCAAAATCTCTTACCACATTCTTTCTCTGAATTTTATTGATTATATGACTCTATGACTTTGGAAAACCAGTTTTCTTCATCTGGGGTCTTGCTCCAGTACTATGGGTTATCCATTTTCCCTCTCTTCATTATTTTCTTTATCTTCCCTCTTATATCTCCAATTGCTCTTCTTCTATAGATCCTTTCAAACCAACAAAGTGTCAAAGCTGAGTTTCACTATTCAGACCTATCCCTAGTATTTAACAATATTCAATAACCTGCTAAGTAACTTATGGTTTCTACTCCAATGAAAGTAAGCAAGTGCAAAAAATCATACCCCCAAAAAACTAAAACCATATAAAAAACACCTCCACAACTAAACAAACAAACAAACAAACAAAATCAGAAGAAATTATTTGAAATGCTGCCATGCTCTACACTTGTATTTCCCTAAGCCAGGAGTCATGGCTTGACATCGGGAGCACCGCAGTTAAAACTCACTTCTTTCTCACAGTTACACCAAGTGATTTTCTGGAAATGCTACTACTTTCTGCCCAGGATTCTTCCTCAAAAATATGGGAAGTAGCACAGAAGCATAGCAAGGTTTATTATGTAGAGACTATGCATAATTCAGACATCAGGGAACCTCACAAGGTCTCTAGTTAAAACTGCTTCTCAATGAAAGTTCAGCTCCGAGATCAGACCAGGCTGCTTAAAGATACACCCAGTTGGGTGTTGACTGCTCATCCCTCTGTGTAATGTTCCATTGCTTGACAGGAAAAGAGTTTCTCCTCACATCCACTCAGAGCTTCCTTTGTTCCATTTACGCACATTGTCTCTTGTTCTCCCACTATGCATCACTGTGGAGACTGTTTTCTCAATCACCTTCATGGAGAGCCACTGTTAAGTCCCTTCAAAACCTTTGCTTTCCAGGCTAAACCAACCTCAATCCCTCAGTTTATCCTCTCAGGTCAGGTGCCTCAACCACACAACTGTCGTGGTGGCTTCACTGAACTCAGTCCGTCAATGTCTTGTAATGAGGGGCCAAAAAATATGGACAATTTATTATTATTATATAATAAATACAGTGAATCCCTATTAAAACTACATAATCAAGCCAGTTCAGGATGCCATCAGTCTTCTCTGCTATCAAGACACACCTCTGGCTCATATTCAGCTTCTGTCTGCCACAATCCCCAGAGACTTTTCAGCAGAGCTTCTTTCCAGCCAGTGCATCCTGGTCAGTCTTACTGTCTTACTGGAAGCTGTTTTTCCTTCCCAGGCAGAGGACTTGCCATTTTTCTCTCCTGTGTCTCTGATGCACAGGCTCTCAAGCAGTCTGTCAAACATTCCACAGAGGAGCTCCACACATTCAATAAGAAAATATCTCTATATTAGATGTCTTTAAGCTCTTTAGGATCTCAGCTTCTGTCACAGTTGTGCCTCCCTTCTGCTAATTCGCATCAAGCTCTTTCTAGTCCCGTTCAGTGTTATGCTCTCCCTTCCTAGTTCTGCCTAAAGGCAGAACACTGGAGGAATGTTCTTCATCTGAAAAATTAACTAGTCTAGCTTTTGTTACTCTTAACTGCACACCCTGCCAAATCACACTTTTGGCATTTCATTGCTCTGCTATATTTAGTTTTTCACAGTATTTCTTAAGATATTTTTCATTTATCATTTTTCACTGTTTCAAAAAATTGCTTCAGTATTCCTGATATATTTTAAGAAGCCTATAGTTTTCTTGCTTTCTATTTAGGAAGACATTGAGATCTCAATTCTTAAAGATAATGATAGTGTAGCATTTAAATGTCTGTAGTATTATAGTGTACAGTCTTTTTTAATCTAAAAATTGTCTGCAAGCTAATACAAGTAAATTTCCCCTATAATCATGATACATTATTAATTTGTTAGTAATAAATCGTACTCAAAGATATTTAAACCATTCAAACTGTTGCCATCTACAGTAGGTAATTACTGTAGGCTGTACAGAACAGATTATTGGGTGTTACAAATCATATTCTTTCCTATTATACCTTTTTATAATATATATATATATAAAATAGAATTCTATTGATTGCACAGAGGTAAGCTGCTTTGCAGCTGTTTTACATCACATTTTTTCAAAGTAACAATGTTTTCTTTTAAGATTTCAAAATACAAAATTAATATGCAAAGCATTGTCTGGTTTATATTTTTTTCCTTAAATAATTTATCAAGAATGCTGCAAAATATTAAGTAATTTTGTTCTCATTAACTTCTAGGATTCTTCAATTTTTTTACTCCTGCTCACAAGTCAGATAAGCATCTGCAAACACTAGCTCCAGAGTTCTATTTGTATATATCCCATTTTTCTGTAATTACAATTTCTGTGACTTGAAGAAGTGCATTTTTTGTCTTTGGGAAATTCACTCATATTTGATATGCAGTCTTCTTTATCTTTAGATTCCTACAGACTTCTCCCAAATCATTAGTATTTTACTCTTCTTTTTCTACACCAAACCATAAAATATTTCCTTTTGAGATATGTTAGTAATCTCTCCTTTTTTTAAGCTTCTTTTTTATTTTCATTTTCCTCAAGACATGACTGATTCTGTAAACATGTACTTTGCAATTCATTTTACAGACAGCAAGCTGTAGGACTGTATCCTCAAATAATCCCACTATTCATTTTCATGGTCTCTGGTGTCTCTTTTCAGTATATGCCTGAACATGTCTCACAAGATATCAGCAACATCCGAAATCTCCATTGCAGACTTCTAAATCCTTACTTTTAGCTTAATATTCCTGTCTATATTTTAGCTGCCGCAGAGGTTCTGAATTTACCTGTGGCTCATCAGTTTCCCTTCCCTCTCTGTCATAGCAAGTATTTTTTTAACAGTCTTCTAAGTCAGTGGTCTGAGCATAAATGTCCCCTGGGTTTAACCTGTTCTTGATATTACTTGAATGGCAGAAACAAGTAAATGCATGATTAAACTATTTGATAGGAACAAATATCCTACCTTGTTTAGGATTGTTGACAAGTTCTAAGTTTATGAAACACATTTCTCTTTACAGTCATAACTTTGTATTATTTTCCTTATTCTTCCTTTCATTATATTGTAAAGACACTCATTAATTATAATTGGCTTTTTATGCAAGTGCTATTAATGCTTCCACATTGCAGTCACCTGCAGTCTTTTGAATGTTTCAGGGAGGCATACTACCCATTATTTGTTAATATTCTTCATAAAATACTTTGTATTTCAACTTCTCTTCATAAAATATATTTCATTTTCTCTTCTTTCAGAAGGAGCATTTAAGGCCAATATTTTATGATTTTCCCCTTATCCTTAGATAGAGGATTTCTTCACTGATAGCATCAAAACCAATAACTGCTGATAATAGAGTATCATTTGTCATGACGCTTAGTCCTATTTCATGCCTCACAGCCCTTTCTCTGCTATAAAACAGTGTGAATTCACTAACTTAAAAGAGCCACATCTCAGGTATCTTGTAAAGCTGTTATGTGTATGCAATGCCTCAAAAGCACATGGAAGGGTATCAGTTCCATCTATGCTCTAAATATTCCATGTTGTAGCTCTGTGTCCTCTTTCTATGTATTATACTATGTATAATACCACCCACTGGTTCAAAGATCAACACTTTAGAGGGCTTCCAGGACAAGGGGTATGAAAGGAAAGGAATAAACTCTTTTGCTCTGAACTGATTGTGGTTTGCACCAGAACAGGTGCTTTATTTCTGACCATCTTCCTGTCAGCGATATTTAGTTTTCCGCCTGGGAATGATTATTACTAGATTTAAGGAATTTTTATTTCTTGAAATAAAGTTTAAGAATACGTTCTGCATACAGAGTTAATCTGCAGTCACAGGGCACAAGATGGGCTAGTTGTGCAGGTCAGCAAACAGATAAGACATTCTGTCAATATAAGTTGCATCTCAAGCTACTTGGCCACTGCAGAACTGCAGCCACTTTAGGCTGAGTATGCAGGTTTGCCTGGGGTGTTTCCTGAAGACTCTGAACTGTAAGACAGACTGAAATGTCAGGAAAAGATATGTTTGAATAATGGCACTGCAATATCTGAAAATGATAAAGGAGACAATCATCTGTGATATTTACTGACTTTGAGGACAAAACATCTCTAGACTGAATAAATGTTTGCCTCAAAAAGTCAGAACATTATTTTCAAATAATAGGTAAAATTATTCCTGATAATAAGGAAATCACAAACACCAAAATATGCATAATTAAGTTTAGCAATGAATAAATTTCTGAATGCATAACCAGTGGAAATAAATATACTGAGTATATTAAAAAAACCCAGATCAAATAAAAAAACAAACACAGGCTTTTTTTTGTTAGATCTGAAACAGAAGATGTAACAGATAGGTCCCTACAAATCTATGGGGTCCGATGGGATTAATCTCAGCTAGCTGTTATAATTGCACAACCTCTCTCAACAATTTTGGAGTGGTCTTGGGAATCTGGAGAGGTCCCAGCTTTCTGAACGCTGGAGAATGTTGTCCCAGTTTTCAAGAAGGACAAGAAGGAAGACCTCAGAAACTACAGGCCTGAAAGTCTTGCTTCAGTGCTTAGCAAATTCATGGAAAATATTATTCTGGGAGGTAGTGAAAAGTACCTGCAAAACAATGCAGTCATGGGTCACAGCCAGCATGGCTTCATGACAGTAAAATCCTGCTTATCCAACCTGACTTTCTTTTATGATAAGGTAACTCACCTAGATGATCAGGAGAAGCCAGTTGATGTCATCTGTTTGGATTTCAGTAAAGTTATTGTCAGTAAAGATATTGTCTCTCACAGGATGCTTCTGGATAAAATGTCCAGCACACAGCTGGATAAGCAATGACTGATCAATTGGCTCACAGGTCAGGCACAAATGGTAATAGTGAGGGGGGTATTCAGGCTGGCATCCAGTCACTAGTGGAGTTCCACAAGGCTCCATCGTAGGCTCAGTTATCTTCAATATTTTCATTAACAACTTGAATGTAGGACTCAAAGGAATACTAAGTTTGCCAAGAACACTAAACTGGGAGGAGCTGTTGACTCCCTCTAAGGTAGGGAGGCCCTGCAGAGAGACATGGACCACTCAGAGGACTGGGCAATCCCCAGTCATATGAAGTTTAACAAGGGGAATTGCTGGATTCTGCACCTGGGATGGGGCAACCCTGGATGTACGGACAGACTGGGGAATGAGATGCTGGAAAGCAGTGCTGTGGAAAGGGACCTGGAGGTCCTGGTTGATGGCAAGCTGAATGTGAGTCAGCAGTGCCTGGGCAGGCAGGAGGACCAACTGTGTCCAGGGAGGGCATCAGGCAAAGCATCACGAGCCGGTCGACGGAGGGGATTGTACCGCTCTGCTCTGACCTGGGGCAGCCTCACCTTCAATATTGTGTGCAGTTTTGGGCACCACAATATAAGAAAGATGCTGGCCTATTAGTGTCTAAAGGGAGTGAAGGTGGAGGTCCTTGAGGGGACCTCTTATGAGGAACATCTGAGGTCATTTGGTGTGCTCAGCCTGGAGAGGAGGAGAACAAGGGGAGACCTCATTGCAGCCTTCAGGGTCCTCACAAGGGGGTCCTGTACTCCTCACTCCTGTGACCAGTGACAGTACTTGAGGAAACAGCATGAAGCTCAGTCAGGGGAGGTTTAGGTTGGATATCAGAAAAGATTCATCACTCAGAAGATAGTTGAACACTGAAACAGGCTCTCCAGGAGAGTGGTCACAGCCTGTCTGAATTCAAGAAACATTTGGATTATGCTCTCAGGTACATGGTGCGGTTCTTGATGTGTCCTGCACAGAGCTGAGAGTTGGACTCAGTGTTCCTGAGGGGTCCCCTCCAACTCAGTACATTGTACAATCCCATGATTCTATGAATCTATAGAAGTCTTATCTCTTGATTTTTACTAATCTATATTTTGAATTAGTAAATTCTAAAATGTGATTTCACACGTTTTAAAGGAGAGGATATACCAGTGTTACTCTGTGGGAGAGGTTTGACATAAAAAAGGGTTTGCAAAATAAAAGCAAACAATTCAGTAAGAGGCAGAAAAAGCATAAATTAAGGAATTAAAGGAATTAAAAAATCAGATTCACAAATTGGAGATATTTTAAATAATAATGAAAGTGTCACTACATAATCACTGTGGAAAAGAGGTGATTTTAAGTTAATGGATTATTTTTAATTCAATAAACCTAAGGGAACATTTTACTTTCTGTAGAGTAAGTTCAAAGAACTCTTTGAAATTGGTACCCGAGTGGAATGTAGAAGAGATATCTAACAGAGAAAAGAAGAAACTAGATAAAAAAGTAATTATACTTTTAATTAAATTATTCATTAAAAGCTGATATAGAGTGTCAGTTGATATATAACTAAAAAAATTATAAGCTTCAGGGGAAGATCTTAAAACTGTTATATCAGGCTATTGTATTTTATGTCATTAGTGATTTTTAGCATTTCAGGTACTCATTGCAATGCAATCTATCCTGGTATGTCCAATCAGAAATTATTGACATTAGCACAACCATTTTCACTTATATTTTTTTGTCTGACTTAATATGAATTAAACTCATTATGTTGAAAAATTAGCATTACATTCTACTCTTTAGAAATAGATTCTCTTATGTTATTAACAAATATGTTAGAACAGTGTATAATGAATGAAAATCCAGCAGAAGAATATATCTGGGCTCATAATAACATCGTTTCATGCAGTATCTTATTAAGATGTGAGTTTATTAACAAAATTGACAATTTATTTGAAGCCATTCCCGTTACAAACTGCAAGGCAGAAAAAGATCATCTTAAGAAAATCAATAATGAATATTAACTGTTCTTCTTTGCAATCATATTGTAAATCACCATAGGCAAGTGATTGTTCATGGACAATCAGATGAGGAAGGTCTGGGGTTTAGTACATGTTGTTTCATATATTTTTTTATATAAATAAAATGTATTAATAATATATAACAGTACCAAATAATATATAAATATATTTACATATACAGAATTACATACTTATTATATTTATGTAAACATACATATATGTTATGCACACATACATACATTTTATTTGTCTATTTAAATATGTATTATATAAATATGGTAATATTTTACAGATATTTAGCCTCATAGTGCTCTTTTAAGTGTAACTATTCCTTTTAAAAAGAAGATTTGATGCACAGGGAAGCTATATACATTCATAAAGAAAACTTGTAAGAAAACAGACTGTTGAAGATGTATAGACTAAGCCCCAGAAAATTACTCAAACCATGGAACCATCCTTCATTTTTTAATAGCTCAGAACATAGAGGGGACATTTTCCCAGGGAAAATTGTTAGCAGAAAATATTTCAATGCTACTAAAATATTGACCAGCTAATCCTCTTAAGATAAATAGTTATGTCTTGTTCTATCTAGATATGTGAATTGGGAATTCTGTCCACAGGTCTGTTATTCTGACTCCAATAAATCTGTTTCCTTGAATGAGTGAGGACAGGACCCTCTGTTATTGTTTTGCTTCCCTTACGATTATTAATATCTTGACTTCTTCTGTAGAAATAAGTTTTAAAAAATCAGCTTTATTTACTTCTGATCTCTAAAACTTTTATAATCTGTTTAATGAATGGCAGCATATAAGTCATTCATAGATAGGAGCTGACAGGTGCCTCTCATATTTTGTAAACTATCTCAAACATCTTTTAGGAAAGTCAGAAAAATTAACCACTTCTCTTGGATGCTCCTTGGAAGATGTTCCCTTATTCCCTCTGAAAGGTTAAATTCCTCTAGTTATTCAAGTATTGTCACACTCAGCATGGAGGGCAGACAATAAACAACTACCTCTGCATTGTAGCAGCCCTGACAAAAAGTTCTACCAGTAATCAAAAGAAAGTTAACACAAAGAGGAACCTGACACTGTATACAGAGAGCCAGGGAAAGATGTGTCCTTTCCTCCCCCATTTATCTAGAGCTCTGAGTAAATAAATTCCACAACTGAAATGTCCTGCACCCATTTTCTTCCCTTTTACTTCCTATTGACTGCCAGCTTTAAGACAAAGCCCAGCACTTCTTTGTCTTGAAAGACACATGCTGAAGACACGTGCACACTCTTCCCACTCTGTTTTAACTGACACACATCCTGCCTAAACAGCTGAGTACCATATCACAGTGAAATTCTTGTACTGATGACAACCTGAGGAAATCATGGCCTTATGGATTTTCAAGACAGTTTTACTTTTTACTGATTACCTTCTCCCTCTTGCTTCTGTACTTTGGAAGACTCAACAGGGTTTGAGAGAGTTCTGAGAGACTGGAAAACTTGCATATCAGAACTGCTTGGCTCCTCTATTCCTAGATTCTATTTTTTTTTTCATTATACATGACAAGACTGCATAGGAAGTTGTTAGAGCTTGGATTTCCTCTCAGGGTCCAGTTTTTCCTTCCACTTGCAGTGACCAGAAAGACTTGAGTCTATGTGCCAGCTATCATGGCCTCTGAGTGATTCCAAAGTCCAGAGCTTAAGGGCTATCTACAAAGCATTTCCATCTAGAAATCAGACTAGAAATCTGTGCAAGACTTGATACAGGTGATTATAAAAACTTCACATCATCTGTGTGAATGAAAAAAAAGGAATTATTTAAAATATTTGTCAGTTACATATTGCTGACAAAAAGGACTACAGGTAATACCTAAGTGTCCAATTTGAAAAAAAAACAACAACAACAAAGCAAAACAAAAACCCCACAAAACAAAACCATTAACAAAGAAGTGAGAAAAATATTCAAAAGAAATTGGAAAAAAAATCCTAGTATGTGACTTGTTGTCACATATCCTGTTTCAAGCAGAACATTACAAATAGTTATTAACAATTCACCATAATGCAGAAACTCTGTAGTGGTCACACATTTAATACTAAGTGAAGGTAGTTATTAAATGCAATGGCACTTGTAAAAAGGAAATAAGAGATAAACTTGTAATCTCATCTGTTTGCAAGCAAATTACTTCATCTGAATGAAATGAATGTTTGCATTTTAATGCTACTCTGAAAGCACTGCCATTCCCATTATTAAATCCTTTAATTTTTTTTAGAAATA
>VXAU01002374.1:471393-555414 GCA_013399695.1 Formicarius rufipectus | reverse complement strand
GGTTGTTTTTAGTTGTGGGGGAGGTTTTTTTGTGTTGTTTGTAGTTTTTGTAGTTTTGTGTTTGTTTTCTTATTTGTTGTGGTTTTGTTTGTTTCTGTTTGTGTGGGTTTGTTTGTGGGTTTTTTTGTGTTATCTGCTTGGCAGTTTCCTTTAGGGCCAAGAATTGACTGAAAGGGACTTCAAATAAATGTGCTGCTTCCAAGAGCTTTGTACTAACACGTGGTGGGGAAAGGTTGGATTGTCTTCAGTGCTCTGATTTCAAATGCTGCTTTGGATACGTCCTGCAAATTTCCTGGGGTAGGAAAACAATGGTCATTTGATGCACAGCTTGGTTGTCTTGGTTTGCAGGAGGGCCATATTAATGGATCTGGGTATTTATGGCTCTTTTATTCCTCTGGCTGGCAAGGTCTGTTTTAGGTTGTGCAGTAGATATTCTTTTGAGCATTTGACTGCCTACTCAGGCTTCTTTGCATAGGGAATGTCATACCCAAACCACCCATCCATTTCCAAAAATGTCTCCAGTTGTCCCTCTCTGTTCACAACAGCCTTATTTCTTATCTAGGGTCTCATTTTCACAAGAGATGGGGAAGAGAGAGGAAGTGAACTGTATGTTCAGTTCTGAGTCACTTGTGTCTCCAGCTAAAGCTATTGTCATCCTTACAGTACAGTCGACCTCACTCTGGCTTTATTTCCATGGAAGTTTGTATATTTAAAAAGTTAAAAACTGCCTGCTGTGATTCCAGGAATAGCAGTATTTCCGTCCTTTTTTTTCAGGATGGTGTATGAGTGCCTATTTATCTGTAACAAATTTGCCATGGCAGCTTCTGTAGGTGTGTTTTACCGAAAGCTGTGAGAAGAAATTGAGTAGTTTGCAATTAGCTGTTGAATAGTCCAACACATAGCAGTTCAGGTCAAAAATTCCACCAGTTTTGTTGTATGCACAGTTCACTTTTGGGACATTTTCTCCCCATGGATAAAGCCCAGTGTACTTGTAGCACTTGAGGTTTTACTCCTTTACATCACTGATATAAATTGTTCAGTTCAAAGAAATAATGAACCTGCTGCTGTTTCCCATTTGCTTGACACTTTGGTTTTGGTCATCTGCAAGAGCAAGTCTATTCAGAACAAAATGATCTGTTGATTTGAATGATCTGTTGATATGAGTATGAACTGTCTGCAGTGGTGCTGCAGCTCAACAGCTGGATACACAGCAGTGCTCCAAAGTCCCACTCTGACTTGGGACAGTCAAGAGTTAAGGAACACTCAGCCCAAAATATGATACAGTCCCATTTCAGACACCATGAAGTAATTAGTTCAGCAATTCCCAGATTAAAAAAATTTACTCTTTCTCTAGAAACAGTGCACTGTTTTACAAACGTGTTCATTTGGTTTCCAGTACAGCAAATGTTACACAGAGCCCCCCCGCCCCTCCCTGGGCCTTTTGTCCGGGACATAAGAACTGAAACACAAAAGGCACCAAGCAAGAACTTACTCTAACAGAACTCCAGTATGACAAGACAGATCAGAAATGATTACAATGTTAAATATCACCCTAGCAATCTGAACCATTATGTAAAATAATTAATTTCTTAAAAAACAAATTTGGTGTTTTGACTTCTCAGTAGTTATAAATCTGTAAAGGTTGAAATCAGCACTGCACACTGAGCTCATTTACAAGGGTTTGAAAAAACCTGCAGCCTTTTGCACATGGTTTGTACAGGTTTGTTTGTGTGTACATGTTCTTAAAAAAGTATCAAAACTGTAGAACTTTCAAATATATTTACATTCGTCTGTTAGTTACAGTGTTACCACATACAGCCTTTGCTCAGCTTTTTTCTTCATGCACACAGTGCATGGACTTGTAGAAAGAGAGCTTCACACCTTAAAACAATAATGGGATATCACTCATTTTTTCACTGCCTTAAAATCTAAAATTTTGACTAGAAGGATGCTTGATTATGTATGTATTTTCTATGCAGGCTATGAAACATTTTGAGAGTATGTATAATGTTTGTAATGCATACCAGGGCTTTAGACACTTTCTTCCTTTTCTTAGTCAAGAATCAGCTTCCAGCTCAGATTACACTGTGAGTTTATTCTAAATGGAATATAACAAAAAGAAAAAAAACCACTTCCTCAAACCTGTTCAGGATGATTTTCTTCTACTCACTTGACTACAAAAGCTTGGACTGACAGAAAAACATGAGAAAGATTTCTCTAGTATTTGGTACAGTTCAGGGAGGTACTAGTCTGTTGATCAGCGATAGGAAAGTGTATTTGCTTTCCACAGAATTCCCTGGGAATCTTATGGAACGAGATGAGAAACAAACAAGTGTTTTTCCTGCAAGGTGCAGGGATGGCCCAGTCAAAGATACTGGTAAGGCTGGGTTTGTAACCTGCTCTGGCCTCTCTGCCCAGTGCTCTGCAGTGTGGGATTCCTGCTGGGGGACAGGATGTTCCACAGGCAGTAACTGCTGCACCTGAAAGAGCTCCCCATCCACCCACAGCATCTCCTAGAGCTGGACTCTCAGTCCAGTGGGGGACAAGGGCAAGGAGGGAAGGACTTTTGTTACTGTGTTGAGGTTTTTTCCTGCTGATCCAGGGGGAGTGCTCACTTTGGATGTGTGGAAGTATATGGCTACATCTTTGTTTCTGCTAATTCTGAGCTGATTTGAGAGGTGCGAGATTCCCAGTGTGGAAAAGCATTTAGAGGTACATTTAGAAACAAACAAACCAAAGTCAGATTTGCACCAAGCTGTTCAAAAAGCAGCCACACAACACAAACCCCCTGGGTGCTGTAGGAGTTCCTCCTGACTGGAATGCTGTAGGCAGTAGCTCTCCAGTTAAAAGCACTGCAGAGGATTCTTCATGGATAGACTGGAAAACGAAAAAGCAACCCTTAAGAGCCAGGATGGAAATCAGAAGCTGTTTCTAATGGAGTGCTTCACTGGTCAGCTGTCTTACCCTGCAGCTCTTTCTTACTTCCTGTCGTTAGATTTCAAAGCAAACTTCTCAAACATCCTGTAAAAATTCAATTATCCCTAATTTTCATAAATGTAGGCTAGTAGTTTTTAAAATATATGTATATATTCTTATATATATGTATATATTTATATGCCTATATATCTATCTTGTCTGGATAGATATATACACAGATAATCTATGCACAGCAAGCCAAACATACAAAAAATAAATACTCTCACCCCTCTACTATATTTACAGAACAGATCTTATAATCCAGATTTTGTTAATAAATATTTCTAAACTGACTGTACAGAATTTATTTTACTTATGTTGATGGATAGCCACAAAGCATATTCAACATATTTACAAAATATCTATAAATATAGTCTTAAAATAAAGCAATAGCTACTGAACCTTCAGCCTGGCTGGTTATGTACATTGAGTTAGTAGCTCAGCTGTCGCTTATTCACTATCACAAATGGGTAGTGCAACAAGTTAAAATGTGTATAAAAGATTATACATACAAAACTCTCACATCCTTTGGATGTTTGCAGTTCATTATAACTTTGTGGTTACCCTTCTGCAACATAAATAACGATCAAAAGGAAGAAGCAGATCCAAAGCAGGTTTGTTCAGTGTGTTTCTGGAGCAGCAACTTCATCCTCATGGCAACCCGTCATCTTCTAAGCTGAGTGCGACACGCTGTGAAGGAAAGGAACACACCTGAGAAGATCTGGGAATTGTGAGACTGTAGATAACTTTTTCTTCTTTTTAAAACCCTCATTGTTGTTCCAAGTGGCAAATCTATTTTAAGGAGTGGTGTTGGAAAGTTTACTGCCCTGGTGTATTGGACAAGGTTCCTGGTAAGAGATGTCACCTCCTTTACTGTCACCTGATGCAGGACCTTAGGATGGTACAGGGCATTGCCTACACTCCCACAGGAGCTGTGCTGCCTTCACTTACTACTTAGATTTTTCTGTTCTCTTCTCAACATACAGTGCAGTTGTACCTGCCAGTGCTCATCTCCCCAGGGCTGCCACTTGGAGGGAGGCTCCTTTTCCTTAACTACTTACAGAACCTCACTCAATGCTCCTTGTGAGGAATGAGATTCTTCTTTACACTATTTTTATAGAGAAAATATTCTCCCTGATTTTTAGGGAAACTCAGTTTATCCTTAAGATAATTCAGACTCTTGGTAGCAGTCTAAGCACAGATATAATGAACCCAGTAGAGAGTATGTAGTTGCCTGTCCCACAGTGAGGCAGCTTTACACTTTTCATCTTAGGGCCTTGATTAGAACACTTATTCTTCCTGTGAGCAGAGCATCTTATACAGAGCATTATATTCTAAGACAACTGCATGAGCTGCCTAGAAGTTTAGGCTTCTGCTTAATCAAGGATATTAAAGAAGTTCTGGGTTTTGTTATTATGTGGCAAATAATCAACACTAGTTGAAATTCTGTATTGGAACTCTCAACAAAATTCCCTTTCTCCCTCAGCTGTGCCCTCAGAACTTACTGCTGGGTACACGTGTCCGATTTGGGCCGTCCGCCCAATGTGGATTTCATCTTCATCCTCCTCCTCTGTTGTCTTCCTATAGACTGGATTATCAAAATTCATGCTTTTAGTGTTCTTCCGTTTCCAGTTTCTCCAGATGAGGTATCCCCCCATGCACAGCAAGCCAATGACCACTGAGAGAGGGGAGAGGAAGGACTATTAGCCAAGCAGGATCTGCTGGGATGTTCCCATGTTGGGAGCCATCTTATATAATTTTCTCAAAGCTGGACTGCTTTTTCCTATTTTAGCAGTTCCTGTACTCCTCCCCACCCCACCCCTGAAAACTGGAAGAGTGTATTTACAGTGGCACTTGGATGTGACCCTCAAAGGTTAAATTCAATCAGCTTACCCACAGGAATGACAATTCCAATCACAGCTGCTGTCACAGTTGAACCGAAGACTTCATCATCATTTGCATCTGGAATTACAGAAGTCATTCTGATTATTTAACTCATTTACTGCTTTTAAAGCATGGTTTATGTTAGTACCTGTTGTTCTTTTGTTATCAAAGAGTTTATGAAATAAAGTTGTTATGGCAAAGTTGAAAAGCGCACCCAGAGCTGGGCTGAGCCCCTTCTCCTGGCGGACAAGGATCACACCCCCCAGGGTGACACTGCACTGCAGAGAGGGTGCCCAGCAAAGGGACAGGGGGAGCAGAGAAGCTCTAACCAGAAATGGGTGACTCTGCTTGTGCCTCAAATTTTCAAGCACAAAAAGGAGGCCAGTTTTAAAAACATGACATTTAATGGAAATACCATGCATGGATCAGGGGACGGTGAACAGTGCTCTTAAAAATCCACAGCAGAACACTTTCTAGTACTGACACAATTAATGATTTATTGAGCTGTCAGGAAAAGAATGTACTTCAAAGCCATCTGCACAGCTTCTCTGTTTAATTTTTTTCCTTTTTTATTATTTACAGCTAAGGAGTCAGTCTACACATCTCTCCCTCATTGCTGCAGCCTACCCCAGCATGCAAGAATAGACCCTAAATTCAGTACTGTACTTAGAAAACAAGTACAGGAAAACATTTAAAAAAATCAATATCCCTTTTGAGCTACATACTTTAAAATGTTTGTTCTGAGCTCTTATATAGGGGATCAGCATAGAAAATTTACTTTTGGTAAAATATCAGGAACTGAGAGGGAGGGAACTAACTGTAGCTTTTCTTCTGATACACTAATTCATGGAACTTAAAAGGTAATTTATCCTTTTAAATACTTCCCTGTGGAAGTATTGTGACAGACTGCTTCCAATGTGGACAATAAAAGCATCTTGTTTCCATTAAAACAGTAGTTAATACATTTGAAATAAAATTGCCCAAAGAGAACTTAACTGAGTGCATTTTAGACATTGGGCTGTGCTTCCCCCACACAGCACAGTGTGCTGCACTGCTCTCCTACACACAGGGACAGTGACTGCTGCTTCCCAGATGCAATGGGAACAGCCAAGCATTTGGGGGGAAAGAGGCTATTTACTGTGTGTAAAGCAATCTAGGTCTGTTTGAGGTCCTGAAGAGTAAAGTCTTCTCCCTGGACTAGAATTTCTTTTTTTTTTTTTTTTGAGAAGCATTTCAACCTCTCTATTTTGCCTTGGCAGCAGGACCTGGAGGGATTACCCGTTCTCTGAGATGTAGGCTGGTGTTCCATTGCTCACTCATTATGGAGGCTGAACTTGAGGAGAGCCTATTAGTGCTCTCCACTGGGATGCTTTTCTGATAAATAATGCAGAACTTCAAACCTGTGTCATGACAAGGCCACATTAACATGCCAAGCACAGCCACGCATGCCAGAGGCAGCTTGTCTTGGGCTGCAGTGATTCCACATGTCCAGCTGCACTAAAGCTCCACGTGGAGCATTTTTCACCCTCAACTGTGCTGGATCATATTAATAATTAAACCAATTAAAATAGGTGAAGTGCCTACAGAATGCTGCATTCTACTCTCTCCAGCCCTGTAAATAGCACTGGTCCTGGAATGAACTAGGATTGAGCACAAGGCAAGGACTCATGTGAACTCTCAGGCTGTTTCATGTGCCTTGGATGAAAACCTGATGGAAGTTCCTTAACATCCCAGTGACTGGAATCCATCAGCCCTTGGAACACAGGTGTCAGCAGGAAAAGCACCTGATGTCTCTTGCTGTGCTCCAGGGTGTGCCTGCACCTGACCCCACTGTAACTCAGATGTGAGGTCAGGTCTCCCACCAGGGTGGAGTGATACGGTGTGTGCACAAAAGGAAAGAGGCAGCCCATTGTCTTACAGTGCTGGGATAAATTGCTGTTCCCAGTGGTCAGCTCGGAATCGATGAGGATGGAGGTGGTGGAAGGCAAATGAAGACTCGGGGTGGCAACTGTAGCCTCTGGTACAGCTTTGGGGATGGCTGCAGTGCTGTGGCTGTCACTGCTCGTGGTACTGGCAGAACGGGGTGCTGTGGTTGTAGAAACCAGAACAGGAGCTGAAGTAGTTGGAAGATCTGAAAATCAAGAACAAGGAGATTTGTTTAAAGCAAGTACACAAAGCAAATCACAAATGGTGATATCAGTCTGGGGAGGAATAGAAGCAGAAACCAAACTCCATTTCCCAGGTAGTCAGGCTATCAGTAGTTCTCTTCCTGAAGCTACAGAAGTGATTTCCTGAAGTCAAGCTTAATTTCTTTAATACTAGTAAAGCACTCTAGGTGGAAGGCACTTAAGTTCAAAAACTTCTGGTTTTTTTTTCAGAACTTTGGAAGATACTGAACTTGGATCAGGAACTCTTTGCATGTTAGAGAAAACTACATGGAAGTCACTGATCTCTTCAGGATATTATCAGCAATGACTTTGGCCTCTCTGGATCCAGTATCTATCTATCAGAGATATACAGGTATCTATATATAAATATACATTGCACATGTATCTAGTGATAGATATGCAATAACATGGCTAATTGTAATGATTTATTGACCATTCACACTTCTAGTGCTAGGCCCTATTCCTTTTTCCCCTGTTCCTTCTGGTTAAGCTTTCAGCAAAGGACACCACAGTGCTGCTGTGTTCAGAAGACAGCAATTAGAAGAATACAGAAGTTAGTGTTTGTGTTCCACCCTCAGGAAATATGTTCACTTTAAATATGATTTTGTTGGAACAGTGAAATGGAGATGTGTTTGTATTTACCTTTGTAGCATTGCTTCATGTCAGGACCCAGCCACATGTTGTCAGGACAGGCACAGGTGTACTTGGGAGAGTGGGGAGAGATCTGAGGTGCAGGGAGACACAAGTAGTCACAGCCTCCATTTGGCTGGGGGCTGAGCTCACAGGAGTCTGGAGCTGTTCAAAGATGGAAGCAAAGAAGAGTTAGTTTTCTAATTATTTATTTCTTGCCCTCAGCAAATAAATATCAGATTCTCTAAGACGACATTCTTCCACTCCCTACCTCAATTAACTGGGCTGCTGTAAGTACCTTTACAGTTGGTACAGTGGAGTGGAATCTTACACACTGCTGTAAAAACTGCCCAAATGCATAATGAATGGAAAGCATCACAGTGACAAGAGTAACTCACTGTTATCAAAGATGCTAATTAAACAGCTATTAACAAATTGCAGACTTTCCAATAAATGCTGCTGAATTAATTATGCAGGAACTTCAACCATTAGGCATTGATTTCCCATTATTACCTGTGCTTTCTCTCTCATCAAGAACCATCAGGAAGCATTTCATCTGCCAGCTCAAATAAACCTGAATAAGGGCCACGACACCCTGAGGATGCATCTTACCTTTGGGCTGCTTTAATTCATGGAACACCACGATGTCATGAGGGTTATTGAGATTCTCTGCCAAAACGGAGATGTCCAAGCCATTGAGCCTGTTTGCACTGAAGATTGCTTCATTCTCCAGGTCAGTCCAGAACACTCTGTCCTGCAGGGAATGCACAGGATTCCTGACCCAGCCTGCTCAAACCCAGCTCGAGCTGGATTAAACTCTGGCAGTCACCAAGTCAGTGCACAGTACTTCTACCTTGGGGCACCTTCAGTTCATGCCACTGCTATCTGCAGCTTTTTCTTTTTATTCTTGGACAGAGTTCAAGAGCCCAGCACTCCTACACACTTATAAAGTGCTTAGCAATTCTGAGGAGAATCTCTGAGATTGAGGTGAGGGAGCAGAAATTTGGTTGGGTGCAGATGAGTTGCATCTGTGTGGTTTCTGAACAATTTCTTTTTTTTGGGGATGGATCAAAGTTGGGATGGATCATGAGCAAAGGGCCCTACCCCATACTAGAAACATTTGTTATCTCTGCTGAATTTTTTTCCCCTTTCCAAAGAAAAGGCCTGCATTAAACAGGTATCTCAAGAGGCCAGTGCCAAGAGCACACCTGGAAGCTGAGTGCCTATTTCTCTTTTTTGTTACTATCCTCTGCATGGCATACTTCTGATTGAAGATGCAAAATTACTGGCCAAGGAGGTACCCAGGGACTGCAGTTCTCAAACTGTATTTAGTTGCTCAGTTGCTGCTGCTGCCTGCTAAAAACCACATGTATTTCCATAAGACACATTCCTGGAGAACAAGGAAAACTTACCAAAAGCAAAAGGGTTGGTTTGAATGTGTAATGTATTATGTTTTAATGTCTGTTATCCTACCCAGCCATTCAGACCAGGAAGGCTGTAGAGAGGTGAAATAACCCATGAGATGCTGATGGGGGTAACATTAAAGAGCAGCAGTGCCTTGGGGAAACTTGTGCCCAAAGTTAGATGCCCAGATATGACACACAGCACATGGGAAGAATATGGGATCTAAGGAAGAGGGTTTTGCTGAGTCAAAAGCCAACCAGACACCTTTCTCTGCTACAGCTTACCTACAGTGAGTGCCAAAGTTGAAGTTTTTGTTCCCCTTACCATTTACTGCACTGGTACTGCATTAGATAAAAGCCTGAGACAACACATTGCCACTGACTAAGGGCTTTGAAACCCAGTTTTCCCCGCTGAACCCACAGCAGGTTAATGGGTTTCTATGGCAGCGACCGCCCTGGCTGAGCTTCCTGTGCTGGGCAAAAGGCAGAGCTTTTCATCAGGAAGAGCTCTGAGACCTTCCAGTATCCAGTCTGTTCTGCATCCGTTTTCGACTCTTACCTCAAACACAGCCAAGCCAAAAGGATGGCTCAGATCATCCACAGAGGAGATCAGAACTTTTCTGTTGCTGCCATTGAAATCAATGCAGGACAGTGAATGCAATTTGGAGTCTACCCAGTAGAGACGCTGACTCAGCAGATCTGAAAAGTAAAACACAATGAAGCAAAATTACACACAGCTCTTGCAACTCTTTTTCTCTTGCCCAGCATGTTTTTCCTGCTGGCAGCATGACTAATCTCTTTATTATTGGTCTTCTTTTTTTTTTTTTTTAACACTAGTTCTGATTTTGAATCAGTGCCCAGATATGCTGGGATAAGACCCTATAAATAAGATTAAAAAGGAGGAACATTCTGCTGTGTGTGTGTGGGGGGAATGCCTGACTGACAGCCTTGTACAATGAGGTTCTTTTGTTACCAGGAGCAGCAGGGCAGCAGCACTTTGGGCTTCCCAGAGTCACTCCCTGAGTGCCTGAGCAAGAAGGTCTATCCCTCCCAAGGTTGTTCAGGCCTTGGCCTTTTGCTGGGGAACAACTACTGTGATTCCAGTGAAATGCCTCTCTGAAGGAGCTCTGGGATTCACACATTTTCTCACACAGTGAAGAATCATCCTGGGTCCAGAAATCCCTCTTGTGTTCCAGGCTCAGGGATCCTGCTGGTGCTACCACAACCAGGCAGGTTTTGGGGAGGGTGCAGGTGAGAGAGAAGGATCCAATGTTATTTGGAATGCTAAGCACTGCATTTCTGTTTTTGGAGCAAATTCACTTTTTGAATGAGATTCACTGAACAGAATGCAAGTGGATGAGAGCCAACACAAGTTATCTATTTAAACAAGTAATTAATTAATTTCTTAATAACGAAATGATAACATTATTTGTTCACAGCAGTAGCACTTCAGCACTATGCAATGGCAGCAGCATTTTCCTCCTTGTCATAGCCAGAATTTTCAAATATAAAACAAAGCAGAGAACCTCCAATCTGCAGAGTGTTAACACACCCAGCTCTAACTCCAGAGCAGGACGGTCCCTGCTGCTCCATGAAACATCCTTTCCACTCCTGCAATAGTGACCATTTTAGGATTTGTCTGTGCAGGTGCCTTTGCACACTTACACTTTTGTTTTCCAATTTAACATTAAGGACAAGTTCCCTTCAGCCACAGTGGCTGCTGCAGCCCCAGCCTGGGCCCTTACCAAGGGTGATGCCGTTTGGCCACTCGATGTTGTCAGCCACCAGCACGCGCCGCCCCACGCCATTCAGGCCAGCCTTCTCAATCTTGGCTTTGTCTCCCCAGTCAGACCAGTACATGAACCTGAAAGACAGGCATAAGAAAACAGTTAATTGGGCTCTGGTGAGGAAACCTGCACTGCTGTTTGCAGTAGGAGGAGTCCCGTTCTTGTCTTGTTATAGCAAAGTCTTTGGCCACTTCAGTTAATTCTGATGAGCACCTGCTGGAGCCACATGCTGTTGTCTCACTGGGGATCCTGCCACAATCCTTGCACCGAAATGCAAAATGTCACCTTAGCAACTAATCCCTGCAAACTATCTCCTGATGTGCCTGTTAGATATGTGATATTCATTTGTCCCAAAACACAAGTCAGACTGACTTCATTGATCAGCACAACTGATGTGGCCTGACCAGCTCAGGCCCATCGAACACATGACCTGGCCACGAATTTCAGAACTTCCTTTAACAGCAGGGGCCTTGCCAAGAGTGAGCTGAACCATTTCTCAGCAGTCCCACTGATCTACCTTAAATGGCATCTGAAGCCTGATGAGATGAGAACCACACACAAGTTTCTCACACAGGCAGAGGGACAACTGCAAGATGTCTGTTGGCAAAGGGGTGTTTGTGGTGATTACACCTACCTCTGTGTGGGATCAACAGCAATGGCTCTTGGCTCACTAAGGTCACTGTTGAAAAGTGTCCTCCTCCTGCTTCCGTCTGCGGTGGCCACTGAGATGGTCTTGTTTCCAGAATCCGTCCAGTAGATGTTCTTATGGACCCAGTCAATGGCCAGTCCCTCCGGGGAGTTCAGCTGGCTGTCGATGAGGATCACCTGCTCGGCCGTGTCGCTCGCCTTGTCTATGTAGGCACTGCAAGGGCAGGGCAGGTCACAGGGCTCATGTGGCACACGTGTGGCAGCATGGCTGGCACAGGAACCATTCTGGTTGCAACCTTGCTCTTTCTCCTACAGCTGCTTCTTTCCCCGTGCCTGTACAGCAGCAGTTCTACCTGCTTCCTGCTGTAACTGCACCGTGCAGGAGAACACTGACTTCAGGCAGGTTAACTGCAATAGCAGTGATTCGTGGGATTTGTGGACATTAGAAATATAATCCCGCAGGCTCTGCTGAACAGAGTTGAACTTACCATGCTATAAATGTGCTTAAATGTACTGCAGAATTAGGACCTGTGTAGCTAATTATGATTCATCAAAGGAATTGATGAAGCCAGATTAATTTGGTAAGTGATTTCATTAGATACGAAGAAAACGTTCACTAAATGTTAGTGGCAGTCTCAAAAATCTTTTAGAACACTAATGAAAGGCAGCAGCCTCCATATGGATGTTTCATGAATAACTCAATGCTGCTCCTACAAGCACACAGGCTGATTCTCCTCTCAGTACCAACCACCTTGAGTGAACTGAAATTGAGTTATTCTGAGTCTGCATTAGTGTTTGTAAAGGCTTAGTCTTGCTCTTAGAATAACTCTGTATGTCTTTAAAAAGTTATAAAACAGCAGAAAATTCTGTTTAGAAATGTTTGATATTAGGGATAGCAGCAATACCTTAAAGAGCATGCTAATTGTTAAGTTATAATTGCACAGCTTGCTCTGTGGAAAAGATGGGACAACAAAGCTAATACAAGCAGGACTAAGAAAGGGGAAGAAAAAGCCTGTTATTTGGAAAAAGTCTTGGTACATCCATGTTCAGGATTTGAACACTTTTAATGGCTCCCAGAATCCCAGGACATTCACTGTTGGAGAGCTGCAAGAAGGAACTGTGTGTTTTAGATAATTC
Organism: Formicarius rufipectus; assembly: GCA_013399695.1. Classification (NCBI taxonomy): domain Eukaryota; kingdom Metazoa; phylum Chordata; class Aves; order Passeriformes; family Formicariidae; genus Formicarius; species Formicarius rufipectus. The sequence goes on along the minus strand of VXAU01002374.1, from coordinate 542,781 downwards.
CATGTGTATGAACCCAGCCCTTGCCCACTCAGACCAGACAGCTTTCTTTTGCAAGTGTCCCCACTTTCAGGGCCACACAGGCCCCTCAGGGTACCTGCCCACGCACACAAGTGCTCCACACTCAGCACAACCTGGGCAAATCTCCCTGCCAGAGGCATGGGAGCTACCACAGCCTGCAGGAACCCCAGCCTGCCTCCTGCATGCTGACAGCAATCAGCCTCTGCCTGATCAGCTAAAATCCAGAACAAATCACTGCAACAGGCAGCAACAGCTGTGCAAATCAGAACATACATGGGGGATTTTCAGAGCATCAATTAAATGCATTTTTGACTTAGGCACACTCAGAAGCCCTGGCACATATTACTATGATGGATGCCACAAAAACAGCTGAAGGAGGAGTGAGAATGAGAATTACAGAATGTGTACTGTGGTCAGTTTGTGAATTTAAACCCAGTCCACCAGAGGCTACAGTGGGCAGCAGCTTGTGTCTGTGTTGCTGCCTCCTTCCTCCCACCATTTACCCAATTTGTGCTTCCAGATGCCAGGTCCTTTGTGCCTTCCCATACAACACGCTCACAGCCTCACCCTGCTTTGCAGGATCATATTCAGTAAACAAGAGTCTGTGTTTAATTGTTCAAGGGCTGCAGAATCCTGAATTGACAAAAATTCACCCTGTATTATCAAACCAGGTAACTGCACAAGCCCCTGATTTCTTTTTCAATTCCTTACAAATCTTACAAAGTCTGGGCCACAACAGATAATGCTGTAAGGGTAGAAAAGCAGTTCCCTGTTCCCTACAGATTTAAAAGGGGTACAAGACTGAACTGAAGCTTTGGGAAGGGACCAACACCCATCCTCTCTTGCCCTTACCTGTAGATTTTTCGGTAGAACAAATCACACCAGTATATTCTGTTTGTTGACACCTCCACGTCCAGCGCCACGACGTTCTTCAGCATGGGAATGATGCGGGAGTAGTCCCTTTTCACCAGGTCTATCTTACGGACCTCGTGGCGGTTGGTGAAGATCAGGTATGGGCTCTTGCCTACCACAGAAAATCAGCACATCAGTCACTCCAGCAGCTGTCCTGAGGGCTGCGCTCAGCTTTCGTTTCTCAAACGACAATGGGACTGTCAGTCACTGATGGTCCCGCTTTGTATGGAAGCTTTGCTCCACAAGGGAAGCCAAGTGCAAAGGGCTTCCAGAGGCAGGGCTGCCACACATGGACACAGAGGGCAGCAGCACCTCTGTGGTCCCTGAACACATGCTGGCTCTTGCAAAACTCAGGGGAGTGTCCTCACCCTCAATTACACATCTTAGATACAAAATCAAGGGCCAGATTTCGATGATTTAGGACTGAGAGGGTGGAGGGGTGGCCAAGCTACCCTGCTGTAACTAGAATGATTTCTTTCTTTCAATACTACTACCAGTACATGTTTTTGTTGCACTGTTTTCGATAACACCTGCCAAGAAACTTTCTTTTCTAGTTTCAGCTTCAAACAGCCAAGCAGTGACTGCAGTCTTGCTCTGTACACTGTTAAAATATTCTGATCTGCACGATCAGTAGTTCTTGCCTAGAGACGCATCTGCCATCGCTGCAGCAGTTCTGTGCTGCTCAGAACGAGGCTTGGCTTGCTTTGCTTGTTTCCTTTTGTTTCTGTTCCCCTCAGCCCTGTGAGCGTGTTTTCTTATCGGAGTTGTGTTGTTGAGCAAGCAGAGTTTAAGTGCCTGTGGCATCGTCTTACCTACAGCTTTGCAGTTCTTGGACAGGGTGTCCATCTCGTACCCTTCGTAGCACTCACATTTGTAGTCTCCCTTGTAATTAATGCAGATCTGGCTACAAGCGTCTGGATTCTCACATTCATCTATGTCTGAAAGGAGTGTTTGAAACCCATCAATAACTTGAAATCAAACCATCTGTGATGGAGCAACGCTCAAGTGAATATAATCACGTCTCTCTATGGAGAAACACAAGGGACTGCTGTTTGCATGCAAATTACCTCCACACGTTTTTTTATCCAGGAGCTTGTATCCAGGCGGGCACTGGCACTCGAAACCAATCTTCAGGTCTTTGCATATGTGTGAGCAGCCACCGTTGTTCATGGAGCACTCGTTAATACCTGGAAGGGACACACAGATTATCTGTGACAAACGAGGGCTCTGAGTTGTGAGATAGAATACAATTAAGAGATGTTCTCATAAATTTCCCCACATCTATCATCTACTTTTGGTAGCCAGGAGCTGGCCCCACAGAGCACTCGAGTGACTTCACAGATAGGAAGCCTCCACTCTATCACTTTCTTACTCTTTATTATTCCAAACCAGAGCTGTGGGATCCCATGGACTCAAAGCCACTGGCTAAATGAACAGGGAGCCCTGAGGATACAGCACATGTGAGTCTCTGCATCTCATCCCATCAGAGAGCTGCTGCTTTGAGCATGTTCTGCCACATGTGAGAAACTTCCAAGGGCTCTCTCCAGGATACTCCTCCTTCCCCATGCGCTGGTTCATGTTGACTTTTCTGAACAGTCTCTCTGAGCTTTAATAATTCATGCTGGGGGACTCTCATCTCCCAGGGGCCAGTTATTTTGAAATACTGTACTATTTTCCCATCTAGCTCCAAGGAATGATCTATGTGAAAAATTCCAGAACACACGAGGTACAGTCTGTCAGAGGTACTCTGTTAGCACTGACACACAGCCCTCCCACAAACCTGTGCCACACAACAGGCTTTGCTGGCAGCCCAAGTGGGCAATTTATGAGACAACAGCCTCCCTCCTCTCCTGGGGCCCTGCTAATCCAAGGCCATCTCTCTGATCCTGCTTTCAAGTGTTCAAGTGACAAACAGGCTAAACAGATCCTTGTAACTACAACTGAATGAGAGGCTGGGGAAAGATGGTTTCCTGGCAGAAATTGTATTTCGTCCTGTTGTAACTGACCTCCACAAGGTGAAGAGCAAGTCCTCTCCCTAAAGAAGACTGCAGAACAGGAGCTGTGGGATTTCAGGGATAGTGGGCTCACTAGAACAAGCCAAACTGATTTGCTCCCATCTATAAGGCAATTTAAAGGTAAATTTTTCATTTATCTTCTTGCTTCCTTGCACACTGCAGGTGAGCAGCACAGCAGACCCATTAAACCACTGCTCTGGGAAGAAAACAGAAGCAACTACAAGCCAATTAAGTCAGTAAGATTAGGAAAATACCATGCCAGAAGGAACCCCATCTCAGCTCTGGGACGCTTTCACCTTCCTATCAGGCACACACATACAGATATCAATACATAATTAATAGAGCACCTTCACTGGGCTCTGAGAAGGCATCCACAGACACCCTGTGTGTTGTCACTGTTCAGTGACATTTATGGACAGAAATCACCTTTTCCTGCACTGGCACAGGCCTTTAGCAAATCGGATCATAAACGTGCACAACGGCTCTCAGGAAAAATACTGCAAAGGCTGTTTTGACTAACAAGCAAACCCTCCCTCAGATGATTCCTGTGGTTTCAGAGGTGTTTTGTGGAATGGATTTAAAGGCTGTAAGTCAAGTGCTGGTTCACTTGCTGCCCTTGACCCAAGCTTCAGCAGTACATTCCCTGCCTGCCTAAGATAAAACAAGGGATTTCCTGTCTCCTGCAGTTTTTTTGGGGGGAATCTCTCAGAGGCCACTGTAGTGTCCAGCATAGCCAGACACACACACTGAGATGAGGAATGTGTCCTGCACCTCCTGCCTCCTGTGGTTTAGCTCTGTGTGGGTGTTACATTCTCAGCAATCCCCATCACTCTGCTCTCTTCAAGGAACACATTCCTTTGGGGGCTCCTTGCTTCCTAATTCCATCCACACCTCACTGCCAGTCTGGGGCTGCACCAAGTCAGCCATGGCACCACAACCACTGAGTTAAGCACCAAGCCCAGCTGTGCCCCTGTCCAGTCTCCTAAGACTAACTGGGCTGCCAGCTTTGTTGGGAGACCTCCACAGACAGACAAGTTGCAACACCCACTCAGAGAAACAGGGAGATGTGGGTTAGTGTGGAAGAAAGCAAGGGCAGACTGAAAGCAGGCGGTAAGAGCATCCTCACTAGGCATGCACTCACACTTCCTTCCCTGGCACGGGGAGAGACTGACAGTTCTTCCTGAGTTACTGAAGTGGCAAGCACTGAGCTCCATGATGTCATGGAAAGGGATGTCTGTCAGAGACATCTCTGCACTGGGTAATAGACAAATGTGTTCGAGTAATGCTGCAGACTGGGGCTGGTGCCTACAATGCCTGTTTGGAAAGGGAGAGGGGACTGCCCTGTGCCTGTGGCCTGCGCTCTGTTCCCTGGCTCTGACAGCCCCAGAGAGCAGCCAGCTGTCACTGCTGGGGGGAGCAGCAGCAACATCTACAATCCAGAAGTGGCTGAAGTCACCTCTCAGTGATTGCTGCCACTCTGTGTGCTTTTCCCTCCAAATGTTACATTTTGATGGTGTTATCATCATCTTACAATTCAAAGATAATTTAGGCAATGAAGCTAAATAAACTGCTCTATGCTGTGGGGAACACTAGTATTTGGGGCGGGGGGGAATTCCTGGTTCCTAGTCCCGTGCTCAGTTTATGCACCCCTCCAAGAATAAAAACTGAGTGGAGAAGGGCACAGTTCAAACTTAGAGATGATCAGACTAGGCTACTAATTATATTCAGATAAAGGGTGATGAGAGAATAAAGGCAAGGGAAGAGGAACAGAGTGAGAAATAGCATTAGCAGCTACATGTGGTTACACTCAAAGCTGTGAGCACCAGATGGAGAAGAGGGGAAGCAGTTACAACAGGAGCAACACGTAGAAGGCAAGTACTGTACCACATTCTTTCATAGGCTCGTCAGACCAGTCCCTGCAGTCTCTATGTGAATCGCACACTTTGCCTCCGTCAATGCACTCGCCACTCTTACACTGAAACTTGCTGGGACTTTCACATGCTGACTCTGTCAGGTTGGGCAAGAGAGGAAAGCAACTAAGTTAGACGAGGCTCGTGACAACAAACAGGCTGACATAAAGCTCAGGAGGGTGTCATTAGCAGAAAGGGGATGGGATTAAGTAAATGAACACTGAGCTGGAGCACCATGCAAAGAACTCTCCAAGCCATGCAGTCTGCCTGGTCCGCACAGTCACATCCCCCAAGCAACCCCCCTGCCAGGATGGCTTACGGCTCCGTACAAGCAGCAGCCTGCCACGGCCCAGAGGAGCAGCACAGCTCCCTTTCCACGGCCACACAGCCTGGCAGGCCTAGGCCGGGGAGCACGGGGAGCACAGAGCCGTCAGCACCCACCTTGCACACAGCCGGCCTCGTCGCTGTCGTCGGGACAGTCGTGCGCTCTGTTGCACTGCTTGGCCCCATGGATGCACGTCCCGTCGCCGCACTGGAACTCGTCCGGCCGGCACGTCACCAGGGCTTTGAGGCAACACAGTCAAGCATTAGCCACACAGGACTCACCAGCGTTTGTGTGGTACCCTTTAGCCACGTCCCTCTGACGCTGCTGGAGCTTTGCACCCTCTGTCAGCCAATGTCAGTGTGGGGTTCGAAAATATCTTGGCTTCAAGAGAGCTGACTGGGAAGTCAAAGAAGCCTTGGGAAACTGTACTGAGAGGATCCCAGAACTGAAAAACTCAACCAAGTTTGCTGACATCTGCTACTTCAGATATCTCTGAAACAGTCTACAGCTGACAAGATTTGTAGACTTCTGTGTACTCCTTCTAGGCCAAATCAACTTTTATGTATAAAGTGCTTTTGTTCCTTCTGTCCTTACATTCCTGACTGACCTCCATAGTGTAATCTCCTAGTTGTAATATCTCTTCCCATATTTAGCATAAAACCAACCCCTGAAATGAATATTAACTTGCTGTACCTTTATAGTGCATCTTGTAATTTCAGCAAAAGTTCCCGTTTGACACCCCACAATTGGGGACCATGCCTGACTGCTGCATGTCAGAGCATTGGCTGCTCCCACCAAAGCAACAGAGGCTGCAGCTGCCTCAGCCACTGTCCTCTTGTGCCTCTCTGCCATGCCAGATCACCCTCTTCATCCTTGGGACAAGAGCCCCAAAGCCTCTATGAGCAGATCTGGTCAAAGCAGAACCAGTGCAGGCAGTGAAGCCTCTCAGGTGGGATGGAAGCAAGCAGGTAGGAAAGCTCTCAGCAGTGGAGCAGCTCTGGGGTCTGCAGTCTGTGGGAGAGGTCAAGCTGCCTTCTAGTGGCACTGGGTAGGGAAAGGCAATTGCTCCTCAGCTCTCCTTCCTTCAGAAAACATCACATTTAAGATACATTTCAAAACATGTTGAGGCTGAGGGCCCAGGCAAGAGACATGTATTGACTCTCTGCCAAAGCCAGTGTGGTCACACCAGGGATGAAGCCAGCAATGAGACATGAGCATCAGGTTACTAAATGCCCATGAGCCAACAGACCACTGGAAGGCAGAAGAGCTCCACTGCGCTGGGCTTGGGGTTTCCTGGGGTTTTCAGCCCAAAGCACCTCCACAGTGTCAGGCCAGGTGTCAAGCCTGAAGTTCATTTGCCCAGCTCAGATTATTACAGACTTAAAACAGACCTGATGAACAGCAAAGTTGGTGAAAAATATAAACCAAACAGGTGCACAGACCATACTAAAACAGTGACGTTTATCTTCCCAGGTCACACCGAGAGCCCTCCCTGGCTGGGACAAACCTGTGCTCACACAGGGCAGAGGGGCTTCCTGGCAAAGGGCTGCTCCCTGGCAAAACACGCTCCTCATTCCTGGGACATATTATGCAGCTTCCTTCTGAGTGGCCTCTCTTATAGATGTGTTCTTAAAATCCTGTTAAGGCAGCACACCCTGGAGAGCTCCTGATTCCAGCCTTTCCATCATGTGATTGTGAACTGGTACTGCCTGACAGAAAATCACTGCTCTGAGCCCCCAGGGGACATCACACTTGTGTTACCACATGGGAGGTGAGGGTTGTGGTGACTCCCCTGGACAATTTGACAAACTGGCTCTAATACAAAAATTGTTACTTTCAGACAGCCCAGGAAGAAGCAAAGACATGAATAGAGCCAGCATCAATACCACAGAGTATTAGCTGCACAAAGACTTCACATTACTTGGTGATTGCTTCCCACAAAATGAATGATCCAGATTCACAAATGCTTCACTGGACTTGATTCTAGCGCACCTTCAGCCAGCAAAGGGCACCAGAGACAGGAAAAGCCACAAGTGCAAGGCTGGAGGAGGAAGGGAGAAATCCTGACTTTAGAAATACACAATATCCACATGAGGAAAGTTTGGAAATAGCAGTGCTCCTTGGAGAGGAAAGCCATATGCACTATATTCATAAAAAGCTGCAAAGTGAGAAAAATATCCCAAGCAATAAGCCCAGTTATGGGACCAGCTGTGTCACCACATTTCAGCTAATAAAGCCAGGCACAGAAATGGAAAACCTCAGTGGCACATCTGGGACAGCAGCTTCAAACTGCGCACGTGGGATCTGCTGCTCCAAATGGAGAAAAATGAAGGAGACAAGGAAACAAAGGTGTGGTGTGGGAGAGTCACAGAGCACAGGTCTGGAGCTGGCACCAGGAGATCCTGCAGGGAGGCAGAGGCACTTCTGCTTGAACTGCTCCTGCCATCGACAGCCACCTGCCCAGAGAAACCCCGAAGATGGAGAGACACCACCCTTCCCCTCAGGAGACCCTGACTTCTGTCCAGCTGAACCTTGGCCACTGCAAGGCTTTTCCCACTGTCTCACTGCAAATTCCTTTGCCACAATTATTTCTTCCCTTCACCCCCAACATGAAAACCAGTTTGCTTCACCTTTTCTGTAGCAACTTCTGTATGTGGAGGCAGGAAAGGATGGTCCTCCATTCCTGACTATAAATATTAACCCCCTCAGTAAAGTGTAACATGTAGTTAAAGCCAATGGGGGGTCTTGTCTTTTCTAGGTCTCCAGTTTATCAAGTAAATATGCATGACAACAGCTACAGATTTGGAAGGCAGCTGTTATAAAACCTATAACTGTCCTCAACTGTAATCTTCAAAACTTTTCTAAAGAGCAACTATAGCTAGATACTAAGAACAGAAGGGTTTCTAATCGTAAAACAAATTAAAATGAAGGAGGATTTTGTAGGAATTGCAAAGACAATGTTGCACAAGTACCACAAGACCAAGAGAAAAATGACAGCACAACTCTTAACTCATTTGCTCCAGGGAGTGCAAAACACAGATGTGGGACCGTACAGCACCACTGCACAAAGCTTTGCTCCAAGAAGAGACAGAAGTTTGGACACAGGCTTGCTTTCCTGGCTCACTTCTCACTCCACCAGACCTGTGGAAGTTCAGGCCTCTCAGGATCAGCCCCAGAGGCTGAAAAAAGCAGATACATAAACAATTCTCACTGATCATGAAGACATTAAAATGCAGGTACAGCATTTTTGTGCATTTTTTGGGAGAGAGAATGCCATGTTTACACCTGGCCTGGAGAGGACAGTTTGAAGGGAGAGGGCCAGGAGCTTTGTTATCCTGAAGCCAAGACACTGACCCATCTCAGTCCCACTGGCAGAGTTGCCAGCAGGTTCCCACTGGGGCCATTCCCAAAGCAAAGCAATATCCCAAGAAGAGAAAAGAGCTGTGCTGTTTATTTGCACAAGAGGTTCAGAAAACTGCTGTGCTATTTTGGTGGGTTTAAATCAGTTTTACAGTCATCTCCTCTGCAAATCAAATACAAATCAAATTACCAAATTTGCTAAATTAACAGACCCTCTCAAAGAGACACAACTCTCATTTACAAATACTGAGCACAAAGCTGTATCACTCAGATTCATCAGGTATATTTCAGGTTCCAAATCTAAGCCTGACTTTCTTCTATTTTCTGGTTTGCCTTTTTTTTTTTTTCAGTTTTCTCCCCCCGAAAAAGAAAATCCCAGCACCTGCAAAATGAATCAATCCCATTTTATGGATGGGGACTCAGAGGCAGGAAAGTGAGGTCCAGTCTCAAGGGAGCTGTTTTCTCTCTGTCAGTTGTGAGAATTATTCTCCTTCCTGGATGCCCTTAATTCAAGTTGCAAAGGACGTTTTAAAATAAAACTATTCCAGATTTGGAGACTAATAAATCTAACCTAATGTTCACTTTATAAATATACATACATATCTGAATATGTATGCTATGGAAAAAACCCCAGCCACTCAATGTTCTCACACAGCCTTCCTGAAATGACTCATTCCCTCCTATTTATTTGCTGTCTCGCTGCCAAAACCTGTTCACCAATTGTCACCCTTCATTTCTGCTCTACTCAGTTACCACCCCAAAATGTTTATAACAAATGACTGGTGATGGCCTCAGGACTTTTTTTTTTTTTTTAGAGCCTCAGCTCCCATCCCTCTATTTTATACTGTGCAAACCCCACATGATGCCCATTTGCAAGAGAAGATACAAGGGTGGGATCTGCAGCTTTAGTCAAGTCCAGCCTAGGGGTACATGTGCCAGCCCTGTTGCTAAGGGGACAGAGCAGTGCCACACACCTCTAACCCCCTGTGTGCCACATGCCAATGATCTCAAACAGAGAATTTCTGGAGAGGAAAAGAATCATAAAGGCTCCTAAGCTCTGACAGATGAACAGTGACAATGAGTTTACAGAGGTCTCAGATGTCTCTGCAGGCAGGTGCACCCCAGCAACAGCTGCATTTGGGATGGGGAAGCAACATTAATTGTGGCCCTGACCCAGTCAATGCATCACCTACCTGAGCACTCAGTGCTGCAAGTCCTCTCCTGGTTATTACCTCGGAGAGTGCCCTCCCCCTGCTGTGGAGAGCCACAGGCTCAGGCACCTCTGTGGCACTGCGGTGTAAAGGGCAGAACCAGGGACTCCTGCAGTACCTAAAACCTAGGGCTTGGAATCCCACTGTTCCCTGGTCCCCAGGAGCAGAATCAGCTCACTTGCTTCTTTCTCCTGCATAGATGAGCTGCACATTGTGCTGTGCTGAGACTTTGTGGGGAAAAATCCCCTCGTGTGCCAAATAATCCCCACTCCTCAGAGACAGAATTGTCACCAGTCACTTGTGCCACATTTCCCCCTTCCTCCACTGGTTGTCAGCACCGTGCTGTGCTGCAGTGGTGTCCAGCGGTGCTCTGGGAGCTGCCTCTGGAGCATCTGCAAGTGCTGCCTGGTGAGGCTGCTCTGCACTGAGGGGTGTCCGAGCCCTGCTCCTCTCTGGCCTCACATCCCAGCAGTCTGAGCTCAGCTGGTGCCTGTCACACCTCGGGAAGGTACCTGGGCACAGCCCTACTCCTCTCACCCAGCTGAACGTCCAAGTAAATGGGGCCTGTAAAAGACCTAAAACAATTCAAGTGAAGCAGCAAGGATTGACATTTAAGTGGCACTCCATCGGAAAGCGCCATCTGTAGGCTGCTCCCCTTTCCCCACTCGGAAATGGGAGGGAACTCACCTTTCCTTTTCCTGCATAAACTCAGCCATCCTGTCAGGCTGCTGTCACTGCAGGGAATGCATCCTGGGGGACAGGGATCTGTTCCTCTGGGAGTCCCCTGCACTGGACACCAGTTCTTCACCTGTGTGTGTAACATGGGCGCTGCCACCGCCTCCTGATTCAGAGGGGACACAAATGCAGGACTGCCCATGGGAGGTCTCAGGATGCAAACAGGCAGCAAACCCCCCAGGCTGTCCCAGCCAGCAGTGCCCATCCTCACCAAACATGCTCCTGCATGGCTTTCTTACAGTCCTGTCATACTCATGTGGATGCCAGGAACCAACTTTGTCTCCTGACTCTACTGTCCCTGTGACCCTTTGACCCTGGCAGCACTGCTGGGGTACTACTGCCCGAGAGCTGTCTCATCTCCTGTATCACCTTCTTGGAGATGATGGAAAAGACATCCTACTAATCCATCCCTACCTGGAAAGGGTTGACAGTGGTGACATCCTTGTGCCCAGGAGACAAAGCTGCTCTCTTCCCAGCAAAACACATTTGGTTTCCCCTATTCTGCTCTCGCCTCTCTTAAGAGTCCTTGGCTATTTCAAAGGCATAACAAAGGTTACCTGTGGCCTATCCCCCTGCCCTCCTGCAGAGTAAACAGTTGTGCCCAGGACTTCCTACATCCTCCTCATCTTGTTAAAGAAGGCATTGAAGTTCCATCTTTGCTGGGGAGGGACTTGATCCCCAGATCCCTGAAGGGCTCTCCCACACAGCTGCTCTGAGCCCACCAGCCTGGATTCGGGGTCGTCTTGGGTGTGAAAAGTGGTAAATTTTCTTGGGTGCCTTGTAGAAATCCCTGATTTCTGCAGCTGGTTTCTGCCCTCCTCCCCAGAGGGGGCCCAATGTCAGAGCTGCTAAATATGTACAAGTATGTAAATATTTTATTTCAATCTTGTCATTATGAATATTTTAGGAAAACATTTTGCTCTTCTTTTCCTCTCTCTCTCTCTCTCCCTTCTCAGGTAAGTGACCAGCTTGAACAGTTTAGTGGCTGAAAATGGATGAAACATTCAAAACACCACATATACCAACACCAGCTTGAGAAATGCAGAGAGCCAGCTGAAAAAAAAAAAAATCCATTATTTATTAGCTCTGTGCCTTTATCAAGCCAAGCTCAAAGTGCATTTCAAACTGGATTCTTCAGAGGTATTGCTCTTGACTGCCTTGTTCAGTACACTCCAACTTCAGAGGCAGAAAATGAATTATTTTTTCCTGCTGATCATATATTCCCTTTAGCACGGCAGCTTCGAACCTCCAGGCTGTGACCCCACCGTGCAGCCTCAGGGCTTTGAACATTCTCCCCATTTTTCATTCCTTGTCTTTCCAGTGAGACAGATCTCTATTGAGGCACAGAACCACCAGCAGCTCTTACCCCTCCCCTCCGAATCCCCAAGGCAAAAGCATGAAAGGAGCCTGGAATACACCTGACCCTGCAGGGCTGGGCACCCAGCCGGCCGGCTGGCACACAGACATCAGAGCCCTGCCTCCACAGAGAGCCCGGAGCAGCCCCCCGGCCCCCCCCAGCAGAGCCCTGGGCACTCACGGCAGTCCCGCTCGTCAGACTTGTCCTTGCAGTCCTCGTCGCCGTCGCACTTCCAGTTGAGGTGGATGCACTCGCCGTTGCCGCACTGGAACTCGTGGGCCGCGCACGTGTTGAGGGCTCTGCCGTCGTGGCCGCACTTCTCCGGGGACTCGTCCGACCGGTCCTCGCAGTCGGGCTGGTTGTCGCACACCCACAGCTCGGGGATGCACATGCTGTTGTTGCACTGGAACTCGCTGGGGCTGCAGGTCAGGGGGGAGCATTTCCTCTCGTCGCTGCCGTCGCCGCAGTCGTTGTCGCCGTCGCACACAAAGATGATGGAGATGCACGACTTGTTGCTGCACTGGAACTCGTTGGGAGAACAGGCTTGGGGAGGAAAACAAACAGGTGAGGTCTCCGAGCTGCCCCTCACCGCTGCACCGGCCTTAGCACGTGGGAATGCCTGAGACAGAGGGAGGGCAGAGGCATTCCTGTGGCCGTCCTGACCTAAAGTGCTTTTCCCAAAGGTGAAATACGTGGAAAGGAGCGGGTGAAGAGCCCGTGCTCATCTCCTCAGCTGTGCCACAGGAGGATCATGGACAGCCCATGGGCAGCAGGGCTGTGAGAACTGCAGGTGGGGGGCAGTGCTGCCCTGGTGTGGGGGCAGGAGCAGCAGGTGAGCCCCCTGCATGGGGTGACAGCAGGGGAGAGGCTGGGCTGACATTACCAGCTTCCTGACTTTCATCAGTCACAATCAGGTTTCGGGATTTCACAGTATGCCTGGTTTTGGACATATTAAGTGGGATGTGTAGGGTAAATATTTAGTGAGTCGAGCATCAATTTAGCTGCAATCTGCCAGTAAGGCCCTTTACAACACGCTGAATGCCTTCCCTGGAAATCACAACTCAACATTAACATACAAATGAGGCGCTTGTCAGATTGAAGCTGAGTGGAGAACTCTCCTCTGCAAGCCTAATGGACAGCTGAACCAGAGAAGCCCGTGCAAATTAAACTTTCTGGTACTCCAACAACGTGCAGGTCAGTCACTCTAATTCATCAAGGTGTGGGGGCAGCAAAGCCCTGGAAGAAATTCTCTGTTAGTACTTTGAGGTAGTTACTTCCAAAAGAATTCTGCCTCTGCAGTTTCAGTCATCTACAGGGAAGTCATGACTTTGATAAATTACAAGAAATATATACAAATAAATTACAATAAGCCTTGTTTGTTTTTTTTTGTTTGTTTGTTGTTGTTTTTTGTTTGGTTGGTTGGTTTGTTTGGGTTGTTTTTAAATTTACAATGCACTTCAGAATCTTTTTGTCTCCAGAAGCAGAACTATTTACTGTCACATCTGCAGAGCCCCTGCAATGAACCACCCGGTGGTACCAATCCCTGCAATGGCAAGTGCACCTGGAAAGCAGCAGAACCCCTGCAAAGGAGTTGTCACATCCCAGCTTTCAGCCAATGACAGGAACTCAGTGGTATTCTACTGAAATGTTATCTCTGTTCCACACTTGGGAATGAAGCTCTATTTATCTAATAAATAAGAACACATTCACTTGCACAGATGCTTATTTGCATTGGAGTTTGCAAACCTGCTGGGCTCTGTCACCCTTAGCAGCCTGTCATTTCACACCAGAGCATGACAACATACCCACACCTGTCCCCTCCTGCCCTGGGCTGTCCCATTTAGTCCCAGGCTTTCCCCAGGTCACAGAACAGCAATCTGCCTAACGAGAAGACAAGGAGGATTGCCTTCCTTGGTGCAACACTACCCTGGCCAGGACCCAGGCTCCCTCCAACAGGGGTAAATGCTACAGAGACTCTCAGCCGCCCAACCTGACATCAGCAGTGAAAGGTAACAGAGTGCAGTCACCAAAGAAGCACTCGGTGTTACACACCACAGGATCAGCTGGTTCAGGTGGGATGCTCAGGCTCCTCCTGTTCCTGGCAGAGTGTTTTGGAAAGAGATGCCCCCAACAGGCACCTGTCCCTTGGAAGAGGCAGGATTTCTCCTCTTCAAGGAGAGGAAACCATGATCAGACAACTAATATTAGGACCTGAAATACAAGCACAGTCTCCTGGAGAAGCAGCTAAAAAATCTCCTCTTTTGCGTGGCAGAATTGAGATCATTAAAATGCTCTGGTTTTCAGCCCAATTCTGCTCTTTTCCTTCACTGAACAAACTTTTCTATCCTTATGCCATAAGCAGAAATAGTCTATCAGCCCTATTGATGAGTGCACAGATGTATAACCCAACAGTGTCTTCAGATGATGCATAATACAGAACTGCATATGAAACTTTACTCCAGACAGTGGAAATCTAAAAGGAACAGTTCTAATCTTACCAATCTATTCTAAAAAGGCAGTGGGGAAACAGGACTATTTCTAAGGCTACGTACAGCTTCTGCAACAGATCAAGGCTGAGAAGGAGAAATTGCTTTTCTGGCATTACTTTGATGAATCTCAGATACAGATCAGAGAGCAAATTCATGCCTAGTCCTTTGATCCCTAATGTTTGGGCAAGGTTGTAATGATTTGCACACTCCAAATGTGCATAAATTTCCTTTCCACCAACTGTAACAGCCCCACTTTCCCCCCTCGTTGTTTTCCTGGTCCCACCTCCACCCCTCCTCCTGTCTGTCCACATTTGCTTCAGAAATCCGCTGTGCTGGCAAATTAGCGGCTGATAAACACACGAGTGGGACACACACAATGAAGTTCGCACAAAAGCTCCTCCTCTGCACCTACAAATCCCAGCACTGAGACAAAACCACTGATAATCGCAGCCAGAAAATAGAAGCAGTTCAGCTTTTGCATCCTCTCCTGAGCACTTTCTCAGTGGAGCTTGAGAATTGCTAGCTAGGAAAATTGCACGGTCATGATTATTTTATTTCTTCTCAAAAATGGAATTTAGTGTGATGACAGCACTAGAGACTACAAGTTCTCCCTCCACCGAGCAAGCACAGCACTCTGGCTGTGGCTCGCTCCCCTGTCCAGCACCACTGCAGGGGATCATCCACATGGGACATCCTGGCTCACACATGGTCCCTCCCTGCCGCTGGCTCTGCTGCTGCCACAGGCAGGCAGATAATGTCCCAGTTCCTCCCAGCCTTCCCTGATCCTCTCTGACAGCTGGAATCCACCGGGCATGCCAGGAGAAAGCCAAGCCTGCAGCTCCAGCCAGCGGGAGACTTGCTCTGGCACTCTCAGGCAAGAGGAGGAAAAGCTGCTCAGGATGTCTCGGGGGTCCTGCTGCACAGTCTGCACAGGGTTTGAAGGGCCACATGAAAAACAGCACTACAAATTATCTCACACAGCACCTGGAGAGATGAGGATAGGGAAATAAAGTCCCAGGGACACTTCACATGTCCTTTCATAAATCTGCCAGGGTACCTGGGCAGTCCCTTCACTACAGTATTTCACTGCCCCCAGAGCATTTCAGTAGAAAATGTGCAAACAGTAATTAAAGGGTCTCTGGAATAGTTTTCCTTTGACTTGAGCAATTTGTTTACATTCCTTGAATTTGTTCCCTTTTCTACTGGAGGCTCATTCACAAAAAGCAAAAGAAACAAATATTAGTTTGCTTTCTTGAACGCCAGAGAAATTAATAAATGCACTCTGAGGTGTAAAACCTACTTCAAATATGAGTGATCCCAGTAGAAATCTTGGAAATATTTGTCAAGAAGAAGTGTTTAACCAACAGGCTTCAAAGCAGGAAACAGAGTAATAACAAAACCAGTTTTGCAGAACACCTTAAGGTGTTAAAGTTCTTCACTGTTCTGGGAAGCGAAATATCACATGTAAATAATTGTGTAGATGTGATCTGACCTATAGACAATGTATAGCAGAGGTATTCTGCATTGATTTCTGCTGTGTTTAGGCAGAGGTTTTAGTGAGCAGTCTGGTGCAGCAGGGACAATCTTGGTGCTTATAGAGAAAAAGTAGAGTTATCTAAAGGTATAGAATTCTCTAAAGCTACAGGGCACTGACTGAAAACTAATTTCAAAATGTACGTATTTGTACATAATATTTCTACAATGGACAACTTTACAAAGCATGGAGCCTCAAACCTGGATAAAACAAAGTAATGAAGTAAATGGTATATCCATCATTAACAGAAGCTGGGAATTATGTACCATGGCCTATAACTGCTGTCATTGCTAATCTTTAATTAAAGATTTTATAGCATTTCAGCAAGAGTCAGGTATTTAATTCATCTCTCTCCTTCAAAAGAGTCAGCTCCACTTGAAATTACATGAATGGCTTACAGAAAGATAATTATCTGGTAAAATTTGGGGTAAAGGGGATAACAGCAATCATCCACTGATGCTGAAGACAAGAAAATAAGATGAATTACTACACTGTATTTTTCTGACTTTCCCCTAAAGTAACTTAAAAAAAATGTGTCTCAAAATTTATGTTTGCTTAAATCTGACACCGGCTCCTCTGAAGAAGGCAGGGATGGTTTGCACAGACCGGCACTGGCACTGGGAGGGAGAGCTCTGCTCTTGCTTCACAGCTGCTCCAGCAGGGGCAGGAGGGGCTGGTGGCCTTCAGAGAGCCCTGCTGAGCTCAGGTCTGGGGCGGGAGCTCAGGGTGGGGTTTGAGCTGCACCAGGGACCTGCACCAAGGGCAAACCAAACCTAACCCAACCCAACCAACCTGGGTGTGGGTAAGGAGGACACAGAGCAGACACATCATGTTGGAACTCCCAGGCCAGCTACCAATGCTGTCTGCAGGTTAGTTTTACTTAATTGGTATTTACACCCACCCTTAATTGTATCTAAATGATTTATTCTACCTGCAAACCATTTCCCACCAAATACCAGAATATTTCTTACGGGCCTTCGGTCAAATGCCAGTCCTTGAAGCACGGATCTGTGCCTAGAAGGACAAGTTTTCCATGGAAAGCTGCCCTCCAGGAAGGGCAGCAAAAGAGATGGAGGTAAATGAAGATGACCTTGAAGCACATTGCTCTGGAAAAATGACAGGCCTCCCACGGAGGGAATAATGCAGCGGAATTGCAGCCCCGCTCGGAGCTGTGGTTGTTGCTATGGTGATTGATACTGAAAAGCCCATACAGACACGAGTGCAGAAGGAATTGTAATTCCTGATATTGTTCCAATCACTAATGTGGCTCAGGAGCCATCTCACATGCTCTCACAAATTAATATTTGCATGTGCTTCTCTGCCTTTGTCACACTGCTCCCTCCAACACGAATCAGTTATTCTTCCATTCTCTGCAGCAGTATTTGCATAGTATTAGTTAATTATAATGGAGCCACCAGATGCCAAAGCCCCTGCTGATAAATAATAGTTGGTTCCAAAATGTATTTACTGATTTAGAATCTATCATCATATATATTCTTTCCAAGTGGTTTAATTTTCTGAAAATAGAATTAATTATGACCCCACAATTAACAGGGAGAAGCAGTTTATGCACAAAGGTGTGCATGCTCTGCACTTTCCTGTCTTTAATCCCATTGTAATAAGGTTGCTAACTCACATTTACCATCTCCTCAATTTTACTTCAAATCAGAAAAGGGTTAGGAAGTTTATCACAGGTTCTTCTGGTTAAATGATTGAAAGTGACCTCAAAATAAGAACAAGCAAGTCCAGTGTAGAGGGTTTAAGGGTAAAATAAAGCAGCTTGGAAGACAAAAAAGGATGGTCAGAATACCCAATGTTAATACTATGCTGGTTTTTGCAAAAATCCAAGACACCCCATGGGGATCTCATGAGATAAAGACATTATTATTACTGTTCTATATTCTAATTGGAATATAATCAGCTGAATCAGATTGGAGATGCTTGGTACTAGCCAAAAATTAAATGGAAAAAAAATATGCTGGGATGTGTCTAGTGAGTTTCTTTTCTGACTTTGAAAATTGGAACCTGTACAGGACAAGCTCCCTCCTATTCCCTTAAACATGACTTGCTTATTAAAATGGCAATTTTACAAATTGCACCAATTTGGCAAATCCCTCAGAAACACCTGATAACATCCATTAAACTAACAGCTGCCCTAATATTACCACACAAAATTCTGTATTTCTGAGGGGTACAGAAACATCCAGGAGGCAGAGCAGGGCATCACTGAACAGAGTTTTCATCCTGGGACAGCACACACAAACCCCACATCGCTGCCTTCACAGACCCCTCACACCCAGCAGCACTCCCTGGGGTTAGGAATTTCCTGCATGACCAGGAGTGAAGTTTTGCCACTGCAGACTTTCAGTCACAGGCCCCTTGCCAGGAAAATCCTGCTCCATGGATCCACCACCCACCCATCTCTTGGGCAGACTCCCACCCTGCACTTCACCTGATCTGCCTGTTTTCTCCATTGCTTTCTGGGTCCTTATGTCCAGCTCAGGAATGACTGCAGCAGAGTCCCAAAAGCTACACCCCAGCCACGCTGGCAGATGACAGCAAAGTGTGTTTTGTTCCCAGAAATGTGGGGAAGGCAAGGAACTCAAGCCCACAGCTTTTGCTCCACAGCTGCATCACTGGCCATCACATCCTTACCCGCAGATCCCCAAGCACGGGGCTGGTACCAGTTTAACCAGCTGGAAAGCTGAGCCATCCCACCAGAATGGCACTTTTATGCTGCCAGAACTAAGAAGGGAATCCTGGAGGTTTGGACCCATCCACAATACATATTTATTGAACAAGGGAGCAGTGACTGACACTCCAAAGCCACGAGCACTGCCACTGCTTGTGCAGCCCCTCTCACCCCGTGACAGCTGCACAGCAAAAAAGCACCTGCAGAGAAAGAAAACAATCTTGGTTTTTAGCTAGAATTCTTCCCTGATGGAATCACCACACAGGCCTATCTGTGAGAAACACAGCAAAAGAAAGCCACGTGGGCCACCCTCAGGAAGCCTCTCTGAAGCAGTGGGTTGGACAGGGGAGGGCAGAGAGAAAAGCCTGGCTTTAAGATGCTAATGTGGGCTCCAAAGCAGCCCAGCTCACAGGCTTGAGCTCTGCTGAGCAGTGAGGGACAAAGTGGTGCTCACGTTGCAAGCAAGGAGGTCACTGCCCCATAAAATTTCCACTTCCACTAATTTACTCTGCCAGATGGGAATTCGTTGTAAGAGGAGATACTTCTTTTTATTGCAATTTCCTTCACTTTTAGACTTAAATATTCACTGCATTTAGAACAAGGCACTATTAGCTCTTCTGGAGCACAGACAAAACAAGGAAAGGCTGAGAGTTGTCACACCTCACCCCCACAGTTTACCCAACTGTCTCACATTTCTCTAGGAACAGTGAACCAAAGAGAGCTTGAGTATAGGCTGGATAACAATTAAAAAGATGCTTTAGAAATAAAATAGTTTGCAATGCAACTGCTCCAAAGGGAGAAGTACCTTAATAAAGCAGCATCAGGGATACAATGAGGCAACTGGCAGAATTTGGTGTAGCCAAAGTTATGAATATAAGCACGTGCTATAATGACCAAGTCTACAAATACAAGACCACTGTGGTGGTTTGGGGAGGGGGAGAGACTGACAGACTTGTCAGGAAACAACCAGCCACTGATTATTTCCAGTTATGTAGTATTAGGTGGCATGGCTATTTTGTGATGTAAACAACATACCTGCCTATGTACCCACAATTTCAGAGAAGAATAGCAATAGCTTTTTGAAAAAAAGCATTAATTACCTACTCAAATGGAAAATTTAATCACTGAGTGACACTCACTGCAATTAAAACTGCAAAGGTCGTGTGCTGACTGCAATCACATTAACAGCAGTGAGATTTCTAGGGTTTGCCTTTCAGTGTCTATGGCTCTGAAATAGAAGGCAGCACTTGCCTGGATTTGGCTTGAGATGAAGACTCAGTTGCACAATGTCAGCCATTATTTTAAAACTTGTTGGATAGAAGTGGAACAAAGTGGTTTTTATTGTGAGTTAGACCTTTCCCACTACAGTTTATCAAACACATACATTTCTTTGCAAAACACTGGCAAAGTTAATCCGACCATTTAACCAGGAAACGAGTGTATTTCAGCCACTAAGATGACTTTGAGATATTGTTTTATCTGTTACCATGACTCATAAACCAACTCTTTTTCTGCTCTCGCATCACACGCGGCAGGTCCCGTCCTGCGTAGGACTGTGCCGGTCCCAGCTCCCTGGCTGTGATTCAGGCTCCAGTTCATATGCTCAGGAAGCAGAGCTGTTAAGAGCTCGTTAATTAGTGTGACACATACAGATCCTGGTGGCCACTGCAGGATGGGACTCCTTCCCACGGATCTGCCATGGAAACATGATCACTGACACTGCCAGATATGGAAGAGTTCCCTTAATGAACCTCAACACATTCTTCCTCTTTGGATGAACAGGCTTAAAATTATAGCTCCATTCTTATCCAGAAAACACTTTAGAGATATGAAATACAATCCTATTTGGCAATAAATGATGTAATTTCTTGACTATTTCAACTCCAGGAGCTCTTAAGTATTGACAGACAGACTGCTCAAAAGATAAATGGAATTTCAGGCCAATTTCTGCTCCCCTGACACCATGATGTGAGATCGAAAAGAAGAATCAAGACCCCTCTCCAGCTAAAGTGCAGGAAGAGCATCAGGGCAAAGCTTTTGTGGGTGTGCACAGGTATCATGCAGTCCACCAGTATTAAGCTTTTGTTTTAATTACCACAAATCTTTGTATAAACCCAGCTCCTTCATACTACTCTTCCATAACTCTGCAAAAAACTCATTTGGGGTGTGAAGGTGCTTGAACTGTGCTCCTTCAGAGAGACACTGTCAAGTTCCACGTTCTGAAGTGCCTTGTTTTCATACTGTGTTCCCATCTACTATGCTTAAAGAATAAATTATTCAGGAACATACTGATACAGACAATTTATCTGTAAGGGAGGGCTCAGCACAGAGGTCACCACAAAGGTGCTGTGGTGAGCTGGGAAACTCCACACGGCTTCTTTGTCAAACCTCAGCTCAAGAGAGAGCAGCAGGAAAAGCCAAACCATTCCCCCTCACCTTCTGCAGGGAGAGCCATGGCTTTAGGGTTTAACTCCTGATTGACACAATGACTGTCTTACCCCTAACCTGAGTTCATGCATTATTTTACATTTAATTACAATGAGCATCCAACACATTAAAACTGCAACTACTTCCACTTTTCCTGTCAGCATGCAATTAAAAGTAACTACCAATCTCATTTTTCTTGCTGTTTTGTTCTGAAGGAGCTCAGGACAAATATGATTATAGGCTGAGATTTTTCCTAAAAAACAATGGGGATTTTTCTGCAAATTACTACTGCTTTTGAAGGAGCTCTAATACTTTAAGCAGTGATAAAGTGGCAGCTGTACATGTTTAATTTCTGAGAGCCAGGGCATAATGCACAAACATTAATCCCTCCAGCTGTCCAGTAATTAAACATCATGTAAAGCCCAGAGGATATCATTGCTCTGCTACCTTATTTATGAAGGACTTTCATTTGTTAAATCCAGTAATTCTTTTTTCCTTCTTGGAAATAACTGTAGATTCCTCCACCATGGCAAGTGTACTCAAGTTACAGCTCCCTTCTGTACAGTGGCAGGAATCTCAGGCTAGCCATGTTTCTTTCCATCACATGCTAAAAGAATCATGAGCAGTGACAGTAGATGAATATTTCCTTTACAGGCATGAACGTCATACCATGGGCTTTAATCCCTTTAAAGTTGGTGGGTTCCTCAGGGAGAATATATGGCCAAATTTGGTCCTTTGGGTTTGACTTCCCTCTGAGCTGAGCGAGGGACAGGACATTGCTGTGCACATGGGCTGTTAATGAAGGGAATGAACAGAACTCCTAACTTTGAGCAAAGCACATATTCATCACACTGCACTGGAAGACAAAATTAGTGCTGCATCACCACCAGGGCAAAAGCTCTCAGCAGGATCAGTGGAGATCTGGAATGAACAGGATCAGTGTGGTGAGATCCCCACTGGCAGCACTGGGACTCCTGCAAAACACAGGTACCTCTTACTGCATGAAGAAAACCATGCTGAGAGGATGTGATGCTCTTTGTTGTCACAGGACAATGACAAAAGGTCATAAAACAATTTAACTGTCCACAGAGAGGTCACTGCATGTGAGTGTAGGTGCAGGGGCAGAGTGGGGGAAGCTGGCTTTAAATCAGCTTTGCAGTTTCCCCACTTCGGCAGCTCCTCAGCAGGTGGATCTGCTGGAGGGATCAGAACAGCTTTAGCCTACTTTCAACTCTGCCTTCAGCCAGTGGCTCTCAGGTGACCCTCAGGTGGGGGCTGGTGAGCACTGCAAAGAGCTGACCACAAGTTTTCTGCACTTAGACCTTCCAAGAAAAGGACCCCTCCACTTGGAGGTATTGCTGCTTTTTATGAAGCTTTTATGAAACTTTTTTTTAATGCCTTTTTTTATGTGCCTGGAGCTTTGCCAGTAAAAGTGGAAAGCTGAGGATTTTGTAAGGTATATTTATATATATATATATATATATACATACAACACGGAAACATGAAGGCTGTGAGCTGCCACAGCAAGCACACACAGCTTACAGCTGAGCACGACTGTGCTTACTGTTGTTTCCCTAATTAATTTTAAAAACTTTATCCAGGTTGTCCCCTTTTATTCAGGCATATCATATCAGAAGGCTGAAAATCTAGAACTAATTGAGACATATGGTCAGCAGTGAAAAGCCAGAAGACCAGAGTCCAAAAGAAGATGCGTTCAGTCATGGGGCTGTCACTGTCATGAGACTCCTGCAGGAATTCCCATCTCTCATCCTTGGCCAGTTGCAGGAGGTCACTGTCAGTATGTCCATCACCTGCACAATTTCCCATGGATCAGTTTCTCTGTGCTACAGTTTATCACAATAAACCACAGTATGGGCAAAGAGCTTATTATGATACCAATATATCAACAAATACATCATTTCCCTGTATCTGACTACTGGGAAAGGGGAGAATTACCAACTTCCAGCTCCTCATCTACAAGACAGTATCTCTGTACTGGGAGCAGGAAGTGGTCCAAGTAAGAACCAGGTTTTCCTTCTTTTACCATACTCTTACTTTAAAAAGGCAGGTATTTGCATTTTCAGAAGTTGTTTGTGCACTGGAAGTTAGCAGTGTTCTTAAAGCCCACCTGTTGGAAGGGAATAATTTAGGCAGACAGGCACTGACCCACCATGTGCAAGGATTAATACCTGCAATTAATCCCTGGTGCAATTACAGCCTGGGCAGACAAATTTGGATCCTTAATCACTGCTGCTTTATCCACTGCAGGTTAAAGAACTTGCAGTTTCCACTGCTTCCTTGGGAAGTTCTTCCACAGGGTGAAAATCCCACCATTTTTCCACTTGGCTCGTGGGTGGCACTACCTTTAACGTGCCCTACTGTCCACTGGAAGTGGCTTCCAAGCAGTAGGATGGGGCCAGTGCTCAGACTACTTATGAAAACAGTTGCTTTCCTAATAGTGGTACCAGGCCAGGCTTAAGGGGCCAGCAAAGGCTGTTTCACACAACAACTCTCTAGAAGTTTCTATTGGAATAGGTACCATCTATGAAATTGCTGTTTGTCACTACAAACAAAACAAAGAAGATTCTTATTTCAAATTCTTTCTCCTAAGCCAGTTTTTATAGGGCTGGATTGTAGAGGGGGACATGAGCAACTCAAAAGAAGTATTGGACTTCTCTGTTGTTGGAAATCATGCATTTTTTTGGCATACCTGAGCTCAGGCAAGGCCAGAGCTTGCTGTGTGCTGCTGAACCCTTTGACTAGAGGGGGTTACAGGACAGCACAAAGACTGCAAAATCTCTCCTTCCTTGAAGGAAGATACTCTGAGCTCTGCTGTGACAAACCCTTTTCAGAGCACACAGAGTGCTACTGGAAACAGCAAGTCCTCAACAGTGACCAAAGCAAAGGAGAGGGATGCAGAGCACCACATTGTTTTCATTTATGCAAGACAAAGCACCAAAACCGTGGCAGATACAAAGCACAGAACAGAATCCAACCCAAACAGAACATTCTCTTATTCAGATTCTCTACTCTTGTCCCCGAATTTATGAGCAGCTGCTTTCTCCCTCCAGCTGGCTGTGCCAATGTTTACACTGGATAAATTTTACATTGATTCAAAAAGCAATTACATCATTTTGGCAAGAGAAATCCATCAAGAATTACCAAGCCCAGAGCAGCATCTGGAAAGCAAACTACTCGAGGAGGAACCACGAAACACTTGCACTGTTGTCAGTTTTGGATGATTCTACCACCACAACCACTGCTGTAGATCCTCCCTTAACCTGGACTGTGAACATCCTGACACAGGGACAGGCTCTTGCACACCCTCGTCACAGCCAAGCTTTGCTCCTGGATAGCAGCACAATATTGTCAATGGTACAAATCACCAGTGCAGGAATGCAGGATCAAATAATGTTCATAAACTCCATACTAAGTCCTTTTGAAGAACTGTAATTCAAAGAGCCAGTTATTACTATCAAGAAAAAGGAGTACCCACAGATGAACCCTGTTTCAAGTGTCACGTGAGGTTAAAGTAACAGCTTTGTTAACATGGATTTAGAAAGAGCTTAGGGGTTTTCTTCTGGGTGCCCTCACTCACACTGCCTTCAAGTCACTGTCCACTTCCTTACTGCACATGCCTCTCACCACAGAAATTATTCTGAGCATAAATAAATTCTCTTCCAAACATTTATCCAGCAAGGTGTGTTACTTATAGCCAGGCTGGTCAGTTCTGTGAGAGGTGCAGCCTCTGTGAGGGTGCTCTGCTCCAGGGGGCTGCAGGTGACAGTGCTGAAGCTTCTTTTAATATGAGAACAACACCACGAGGGCAGAGATTAAAATATCAGGGGGAAAAAAAAAAGAAGGAAAAAGAAGTGATGTGAACTGGCCAGGATACTGTGAGAAAACAGAGAAAGGAGGATTCTAAACAGAGAAGAAATGGGAATGTTAACAGAGTATCAGTGCACAGGCTTAGTGAGGTTTATCAGCTTTGGATGAGAGAGGATAGCTATCAATCCTCCACAAGCTCTCAGAGGTTAAACTGCTGACACACTTGCTCTCATCCATGAGGAAAAGACCAGGATTTGACAAGCAAGCTCCCTGAAAATGCTGCCCCCACCCAGCAGTGCCTCCTGCTTCCTCCCCACAGGGAGGTTAATGCCTGGGGAAGGTGCTGAGTTGAGCTCTGAGGACTGGGAGCTTCTGAGGTTTGCACCCACCCGGGAGGCTCCAAATTCCCCTGTCAGTGCCTTTTGGCCTGGTCCTCTTGCCAGGGAATGCCCCATCCCATCCTCAGACCCAGCAGAGTCCCAGTGTGGCCCCACCAAGGTGGGACAACACTCAGTCATCACTAAGAATTAAGGAAAGCCACTAATTAATTTCTCACGAGTTACCCAATAACCATCAGGAAACGGTAGTTTGTCCTTGGGTTAGATTTCCATTTTAAGAACCTGCACATGCACTAAAACTGTGAAAGACAAGCCTGGAGATGCTGAAACATCCAGAACAGGAACACACAACCATTTCCAAATCCATTAATAGCATCATTATGCTGAAATTATGTGGCATTCACAACATATTTATATTCATTTTGGGAGTTACCTAAAGCCTTGAAAAAAAAAGAAGTTAGAAGCAATTTCTAGTAGATTTCTGTTATAAATAAAAGACTCCAGGAGACAACCCCTACTGGTGTGAGCAGCAGCAGCATTAAACCAGGGGAGGCAGCCACCAGTGTAAAAAATATTCTAATTTCACTAACTCATATTGGGAAAAAGAATAATTTTTTTCAATACCAGTTACAATTATCTTCTGAACTTGCCTCTAATTCAAGCTTCCCATTCAAAGAAAAAAAGAAGCAATGTGCTATAGAGAGAACACTTAAAGAGTTTCACACAGAAAACAAATAAAAGGTAAAAGTAAAAAAAAGGGCAAAGAAAAATATTTTTACAATGAGTGCTGAATAGTGGAACAGAAAGTAAAGGAGTAAAACAGAAAGTAAAATTAAAGCTTCAGTCAGATTTTCTTTGATAAAGTTGACTGCAAGAAAATAAATTTATCCACAGCATTTACTCAGAACCAGAAAATGTTAATGTAAGGTGTATTTTGTTATACAACTTCAGTGAGAAGATACGTGGATTATGAACTGGGTAGGTATTAGAGCCCAAAATTCAGTTTTCAAATGAGGCAACATGGATGTGATCTTAATCATCCAACCCTTTCCCCAGTAATCAGGAAGTATAAGTAACATTGCGGGTATCACACAACACCAGAAATATCGATGGATGGGTAAATACACAGAACATTAGAGAGCTTCTTAACAGCCTGGGATCGTTTGCATACAAAGAAGTTCGTAGGAACAGAACTTAGAACAGGATTTTAAAAGTGATTTCACTTCTGCAGACTGGTGAGACTGATATTCCCTAAATTCTGCTGGTCTGTATAAAAAGAAAGTTTGAAAATCAACTGGAATACCAAAGGAAGCCACAAGAACGAGTCAAGCATTCATTCAACAGAAAATATTTGACAACAAGAAGCACAGAGAACTAAACATGTTTAGTCTATCCAAAAGACAGTTTGAGAAATGGCTCGATGACACAGTGTAGGAGCCTTCCCAGAGGGGAAGCACTGCTGAGGAGCTCTTTCATTCAGCAGAGAAAGACTGATAAAAGGCAGTGGCCATTTAGGGACTGAGGGTAAAGCAGGGAGGGTGCACAGTGTGTCACTCCCTCTGTGCACAGACACCAACACGCTGGCACCAAAGGCACGGCCAGTGTGTCCCAGCCCAGCAGGAGCCTGGGGCTGGGGGGCCACAGCCTGCAGGGAGAAGGGCACGCTGGGGACCTGCTGGGCTACCCCAGAGGGGGGTCTCAACACTGGATTCCAGTCCTTTCCACATCACCTGGGTATTAACCCTGATAATCACGTTCCAAGCTAACTATATACTGTGCTACTGTAGGAAAAGAATGCTTCGTTCTCAGTACAAGGAATAATTAATTCTCCAGAGTTCACTCATTCTCCAGACAGCTCCAACTGGAGAATCCTTCTTTCCTCTCTTTTTCTAAAATTCACTACTTAGCACTGCAAGCCTGGAGAGAAAAAAAACCCACCTGTTGGCAGAAAAAGTCATCCCTTTACATTCAATTTATAACAGCCACTACAGAACTTTCATAGTCCTAAATGGAGATGTTGCACATGTATTAAGGTGTTCCTCTGACTCACCAGGAGTGCATCCAACCTCATCAATTCCACTTTCACAATCCTTCTGCCCATCACATCTCCACGACGACGGGATACACTTGTTGCTTAAGTCTCCACAGCTGATTTTTTCAGATGGGCACACTTGCTTGGCTGAAAGAATAAAAAGGAAAAAAAAAAACCAAGTTAAACATAATTCTAAACACAGAACACACCAGCATCCTGCACACAACAGCAGTACTGGGCATCTGGCTCTGAAAATACCACCTCAAGTTAAGCCAGGAAAAAGGAATTGCCTCATCTTAGTATAAAGGTATGTTTATATGTATAGTACTGCAAGGCAATTTTGAAATTTAATGATCTGGGCAGATTCTGGTCAGTAAACCTGGGGGAAAAGCAGCAAGCACAAGATTGAACCCACACATGTTAAACAAATTAAGCTGCAAGTGCCCACAGCAAAGACAAGTCTGATCTAAGACAGGGAGACACAGGGAGACTTGCAGAGGCAAAACCCCAGTGCATGATAGAGCACAGCCATGAAACGAAAATCTGCCAGATTTATCTGGAACCAAGTAAGCTGTGAAGCTCATTCTCTTACAACTAGTTTGCATTGCTAAAATCTCTTTTCCCCCCCTCCCTTCATACTAGTGTAAAGAGCAACAGCTCTACATTTATTGTGACAAGGCTGCTGAAATGCAAAACGTTTCACAGTTTAAACAATTGCTTGGCGTTCTGGAATCATCATTCAGATTGGTAGATTTGCTTATTAAACAGATCAATTTTTCTCTTAAAAAAACCCCACATGTTTTCAAATAGCTCTTCCATTGATGAAGATGGAAGATATCAATGATGATAATGCTTTATGTGGCTGCAGGTCTGCTGAAAAGGGAGAAACCTCAATTCTAAACTAAAAACTTTCACATTTGCCTGCCTTGGTAAAGTTTTTTATGCAAAGTCAATCAGCTTGAGAGAGGCTGACAATTATACCTCTCCCTTTCCACCTGCACAAGGAGGCTGGGAAAGGGCATCTCTCAGACCCAGAGTATCAATCAGCCACTCGGAGGGCAGTGCCATTTAATCCCAGCACTTCTCTCTTAGCACCTTCAAGTGCTGTAAGAGGCAGTTTCGAGAAGCTGTGGGCAACAAACACATCAAGACAAATCAGGCCCTGCCACAGACAGCGAGTTAATAACAGAGGCACTGAAGTTTTACAGCCCTGAGGCATGACAGCATTTCTGCTGAAATTTGCTCCCTGCATACCTAAATAACATTTATGAGTGTTGCATGATTACAGGAGGGAGAGGGGGAAAAAAAAAGGGGGGGGGGGAATATCCTTGTTTAAGGTTTTTGTTTAGTTTTCCAGCAGGTGAGTAACAAACCCCAGCCCACCAGGATCAGCGTCTGCCAGGTCAGAGCAGTGCCCTGCCACAGAGCAGGACACACATCCCACGTTCTCCTCCTCGGTGACACCAAAGGCACACAGCACCTCTGCACACCAGGTCACCTGTGCCAAAAGGGGTGCCACACGAGGTGTTTGCTGAGCCCTCCCAGCAGCAGAGCTCTCCCCTGAGCTCCCACTGATGAGGGGAAGGGAAAGCCTATGTTTATTTTACTTGGGACTTATGATGTTTATTTTGTTTGCTTATACTCATTTTGCTTGCGCTTATTTACCTAAGACTTATTCTAATGCTTATTTTCTATGCTTTTATACTTATTATAGAATTTGCTTAATAGAATGAAAATTCACTGTAACAAGACTCACACAGTGTCCTTGAAAGGGCCATGCCAAGAGGCCCAGAACTTCTTAGACCAATTAAAACAGCCAGGATACCCGGTGATAAATCAGAAAACATGTCAAAAGGACAAGGTAGGTCCAATTAGACCAGTTACAGTTGCCAACCAGACTGGTTTAGACCAGTTTTGAGCAAAAGGTAGAAAGTTCAGATGAGGAAGATGTCTTGTTTCATCCCCAAAGACCCCCCGGGACCCCTGCCCTGAATTCCCAGGAGGAACAGCGCACGCGCAAGATGCAGCACGGGGAGGAGAAAATAGAAATCAGTTCCTGAGGCTCATTATAATAACCCCGCCTTCTCAAAAGAAATAATGTTTATGCATAAAAGAAAAATGAATATGTATCAGTTACTTGCATATAAACCCTTTGTTAACTCAACCAGGGGCGCATGTTTTTGGAGGAGCGATCCCCCCTGCGCCCAGGCCTGGAATAAACGTACCTCTCTAGAACCTCTCTGGATTAGAGGGGTTTTATTGCACAAAACACCAGGGCGACCCATCCTCCAGTGTGACCAAGCAATTCATGGCTGAGCAGGAAAAATATCCTGTGGCAGCTGACTGGCAACAACAAACAACTCAAACATGAAAAAAAAACAGAGCTAAAATGGTCCATTTTGCATCCCTCAGCCCCTCAGCGTGGAAGCATCACCCCAAAAATACCCTCTCTGCCCTCACACCCACAGGTGTGAGCCTGGAGAGAGAATGCTGTGCTTAAAAAGATAAATCTGCAGCCAAATCATTGCAATTTTCTATGTTTTCAGCCTCCACACGGAGCCTGCACTCCAGCGGGGGAGGCCAGGCCTGGAGGACTCACCTGGCCGCCATCAGCCCCTCTGAGGAGAACGGGGGCAACTCCTGGGAAAGGAAGTGGGATAGCCCAGACTCTGCGGGGGTCAGAGCCACAGGGCTTGGGGGTGGGGAAGGGAACCCCACCTCACTGCCAGGGGCTGCCTCTTCCTCTGAAGCAGCCCTACAAAAAGGGCTTTTTGCCACAAATATGGGATGAGGTGCCCGAGGGCTCCATGAAGTTTGTCCCCTGATTGCATTTGGCAACAAGGTCTGCACTGGACTGGCACACTGGGAAAAGTGGGAGACCAAAAAAGTCACAGAGGCCTTTGTTAATTAGGTTGTTAGTCCACATCCCCCCAAAAATTGTTCTAGTTCTTGCTCAGGCTGTGCCAATGGAAAGGGAAGTTTGTTTCTATGCCAAGTAGGATCAGTTTTTCCATCCTCATAATAAATCTCTGTTCAGGAGTAAGTGGGTCGACACAGGTGAGAACACATTCCACACACCTGATTTTGGAGAAGGTGAAATATAATTATAAAATGGTATTATCTCACAGTGGGATCATTAACCAGCACAAAGGTTATTTATTGGTCACAGTTGGAAGTATGAGCATTACTTTTGCTTGGCTGCTTTGGGCAGATGCTTAATAGCTTTGGGAAGCTGAAAGGTTTGGAAAGGTAGAGGCAGAAGACTTGCTTTCCTTTTTATGGAAAGCAATCTCTGTGTTAATCATCTTTCTGACAGAGCAATTACAGACATTTAAGATATGTAAATCAAAGCTTGAACTTTCAGAGATGCAGCAAGAGAAGCTGCTGTTGGTCACATCTCATCAAATCTCTGCCTTCCCGTGGTTTCTGTACCCAGGCAATTGTTGCAGGGGAGCCAAGGACCTGTGAGCACAGGCAGGTAACAGATATGGCACCTCACATAAAACTCAAAACATAATTTTGGTGAAAACACATCAGTTTTTGCAGCAAGTTGGGTTCCCCCCACCCCTTCCCTGAGACGCTGCAACAACACAAGAGGAGTCGATGTTGTTGTCCACACTGTGAGACAGACATTTAACAACTGCAATCCAGCCTGAACATTTCTGTTTCTGTGCTCTCAGACAAACCCAGGCCTTTTGGGCTGACGTGACCAAAATGTTGACTTCCTATTTCCCTCTTCATCCTCCCAGAAAAGAAAGGCTTAGTGCTGTGTGTGATGGTGGGTGCTCTCACCCTGGGTATATTCTGGAGCAATGGGAGTCACAGTGAGATGTGCCTTTACAGAAAAGCACCATTAAACCACTTGGTTGAAATGTCAGACACATCAAGACCAATTTATCACAATGAACTGCGAATGCCAGGGATGGACAACAATGCTTTATTTATAAGGAGACAAGAGCAAAGAAGACAAGAAGGTTCCATTTACTCACTACTGCCAATGGCACATTCTTCTTTTTCTTTCCAGGAGGCCACAGAGCCTTTCAGAGAGGCACAGAGCCCAACTGGCGCCCCACTGTTTGCTTCCTCTTGTGCCACTGCTGTGCCTTTCAGGCTCCAGACATCATGTATATTCAAGGAAGCCCAAGAAAACAAAATTGATTTACTTTCAGAGGACCATTTGTCAGGTTCTCACCAAACAGGTACTCTAAGAGCACACACAGAAAGCAATTAAGCAGTTTCTACTGGTGGGAAACCCACAAGACTTTTCATCAGCAGACTGAAAAGAATGCCCTTCGAGGAAATACATCATCTTACAGGTCTGAACAGCTTCTCTATCTCTGGTGGAATAACTCCCCATCCTCTCCAGACTGCCTCTTGTGTTTTTCCCAGGTTCTTCAGAAGAAAACTTCCAACCTAAAACCTTTTTCTACAACAGAGAAAATACCATACTAAAATGGTTTAATTAATTTCTGCCATGACAATAAATTGTTCCTGCAAAGTCTCCACTGTTATTATGGAACTTAAAGTTCCTACCTCCCTCCTCCTTCCAGCAGCCAGCATTTTTTTTCTTTTAAAAGAATATTTTTTAACAAGGAGCTCCTCAAATAATGCCCTTCAATCTTCTTGTCATAGCTGGCAGTCCTACCTCAGAGATGTACCAAGGACAAAGTAAGTGCTCATACATGTCCAAGAACAGGACTGGAACCTCTACATTTCCAGACAAAACAAGCAGAACTGTTAAATGAGCAGCTGTTCAGCAGAGAGGAAGGGAGCTGACAGGCAGAGACGCATAGGGAAACTCAGAGCCCCCAGTTACTGAAGATCTGTGATTCAGAGAAACACCTCAGTCCCAAGTTTGCATTTGTACATCTTTATATGTGTGTGTATGGATGTATATCCCAGTCTACACTCACTGCTTTCCCATTAAAGTACTTAAGATGCATAAGAAACACATTAAAATCCATCTTGTGACTGATAATACTATCACAGTGAAGGTGTGTCTGCACTGGTAGTTCCCTTCCCTTGCCTCTTCTCCCACCTGGGGGTGGGTGCTGGGATCACTGGTTTCTACTCCATTCACAAGCCCTGGACACTCTGTGGGGCTCAGGACAGGTTGCTGCTGCCTTAGTTGAATTCACTTAACCCTTCAAGACACACCAGATTTTCTGCTAAAGCATTACACAATCATGTTTGTTATACTCAATCTCCTTTTGTCTTCCTTGTGCCAAGCCAAGTCCAACCTAAACAATAACAAGAGCCTCAGCCCCACTCAGAGGTGTCAGTATGGGAGCAGCTGCATCCGTGCAGCCAGCATCCGGAACTCCTCTGGCACAGGAGCTTTGCTGGGTGTCTGTGTTGGGATCTGTGTGTCAGCAAAACACACAGGCAGAACGTGTTATGGGCAGTGCTAACCAAAGAACTGTTCCCACAAAGGTCTGGAGCTGCAGGGAGCTCTCCCTTCTGTCATGTAAGACAACACACTACAGGCACCAGCCTGCTGGGAGAGCAACACTGAGGTGAACTTGCAGCCTTCTCCTAAAGCCACTGCACCCAGGAGCAGTATTTGGTTTGCTCACCACATCTGTGTTACACAAACACTTGAGATCACTGAGAAAATAAAGGCAACTTTGCATTTCCAGCTGAAGCCAACCCGGGCCAAAACAAATGTCATGAGCAGTGGCTTAAGTGAATTAAGATTACAGCCCTCAGACTTGGCACGAGACCAAAGCCCCACAAACGGTGCCTTTGTTGGCAGAGGCAGTGACCCATCCATCTGCTGGGCACAGGACACTCTGTGCTGGTTGAACTGGGGCACACTGACAGCCCTGGTTCCCAGGGCATGGGAGTTTGCACTGCTGCTACCCGACTCTTCATTCCTGAGGAAGTCCACACGTGCCATAACCCTTGTTGGGACCATGCAAAGGCACAGAAAGGGGGAAAAAAATCTCTCCTTTCCACGCAAAAAGGTAATTAACTTACAGGCTAAGCTTTCAACACTAATTGCTATAAACAACTCCAAAGACAGATTAGAAAAGGCTACTAAGAAACTACTTAAGTCAGGAGCAAGACTAGCAGCTGATACACCTGACACACAGTTGGATTCTGTGGTGTGAGCTGTTTGGTGGTGACTCATGTCCAGAAGTTCCCAGGGGAACAGAAAAGGATTTACACAGATTTCACTGCACTGCACAGCCCTTAACTCCATTTTTGTGTGCCTCTAGGACAGGCCTCTTTACAACAGCGTGGGTTGGGAGACTTTGAAGAGACTCCAACTCCTCTACCTAGAAACTGGAGGGAGAAAATAAGCTTCATGTACAAAGGGTTCAGTGTGTCTAAAAGAGATAGCATGTACCCTGCTTTTGTGCAGATTATCACCTCTGACATCAGAGTGAAATAATCAGGAATTCAAAAATCCCTGGATTAATTGTAATTACTGAAATATAGACCCACTGTCAGAACAGTGAGGCAGCTTTTACAGGAAATGTTGTTTCACACACAGGCACTACAAACAACCTGAATAAAGAAAATGATTCTCAGGTACAATGCAAATAGCTTTAACAGGTCATATAAACTGTACTTCAGCACAGGGCAAGAGGTAAGAGACCTCTATAGTGGGCTGGAAAGAAACTGCATCAGATTTTATATTAATGAATAATTGGGTTTGAGGTCTTATATCCAGAGTCACCTGCACGGGCCAGGAAGGGATTCTTTCCCAGGTTCAGAGCTATCCAGGCACACTCTTAGGGTTTTGCAAACCTCTTCCAGAATACTGAATATTGGCACAGCCCAAGTTACCATGCTGGACAGAAAGGACTAGCACCCTTGGGCTTCCAGTACATCATTTTTCCTTAGATTCTTGATTGTTATGTCTTATCCACTTCAAAAATCAAAACTGCCATCAGACTTGGCTATGAAAAGCACTTCGTTCCCTCAGTCTGACTGGCAGGACTTCAGCTGATTTTGCCTTCCTGTAAACACAGCAAATGCTCACTTGCTGCAATCATCTGAGAACGTCTCACCTCATTCATCTCGGAGCTTTCCAAGATACACTTTTGATGGCACTTCTGTTCTCTTCCTGATATGCCCAACAGGCCCTGCTGTTGAGAAATAAAGTCCTTAAACTCAAGTGCTTTGGCTCGTTTTGGGTAAATCCAAGTCTATGTCAATGGTCCATGGTAAACAGGAGGTCAAATGGATGATCAAAGGATCCTTCCTGGTCTCATCTATCAGAAAACTGTGATACTTTTGGTAGGAATCGGGAAGTTTTTTAACTGCCTTTAACCTGTCCTGGTGGTCACACTTCTGAAGTTTCAGAATTTACAAACTAAGATCAGCTGTTTAACAGCAATCAGCTGAGCCTCATTACACTTCAATTTTCTAACTGTCTGACACTTGTAAAACAAAAGTGTCATTGATGTCTGTAGAAAACAGTGACATTCCCATACTGTCAAGTCCGGTGGTGCACAGAGAGATCAGTTTGTAAGAGACATGACAGGTTATTAAGCATGAGAAAGATGTACATGATACATGTGGGTTTTCTGCTCCCAAATAAACTGTATTTCATTACCTGCCATTGCACACATGAGAATTCAAGAAAACATATAGAAGTTTGTTCCCTGCAGCAGCTTATAAGCACCTTGAGACAAGTTTCCTTCTCAGAGGACACCTGCCATGTCCACACAGAGGGCTGGCAATTCCTCAGGCAAGGTCAGTCCTTGGACTGTCTTGGCCTTTCTCTTCCACCCAACTCCCCCAGCCCACCTTTGTGTGATCACTACTCTGATGACTCTCAGTTCAATTCCTCTGAGCACTGACTTGGTCAGCAGTGAATGAACCCTTCAATAACCTTGAGTGAGACACAAGAGAACCCCGGGATTCCACCCTTACCACCATTTTATATCGATTCTGGACAGTGCTAACATAGCCAACAAGAATGACCACCACCTGCTCGTGGTGGGATCTGTTGCAGAGCTCATGAAGGGCAAAACTCTGCAAGACAGGGCAGAAAAGGCAAACCACAGGAACAAGGCTGGTGCAACCTCCACCTGAGCAAAACTCCAGGACACAGTGTGCAGCCATGGAGACCCCATGAGCCACCTTCAAACATTAGTTTTACATCTGTCCTGACACCACAGCCATATGGCCGCTAGAAATATTTACTCAGATTAATCCAGAGAAGAAATTAATACAAGCCCTGCAATGCCAGGCTCGAGCCCAGGTCAATCCCTGTGAAGAAGAGCACTCATTGTTTGAGGGAATAAACTGCAGCCTGAGGCCACCTGCCACCTTTTCCCCCTATTTCTACCAACTTTGGCCCTTTGCATGTCTTCTTGATGGAAGAGGAAAATCCATTCTTTACCCTGGATTTCATATGGAGAAGTGTTCAAAACCCTACCATGGTCCCAACCTCTGTCTCTGCTCCACCCCTAAGCCAGGGAAGAGCTTGGTCTTCAAGAGTTGTGACATCAAGACATTATTCTGATTACTGAAAGCTTGAGTTTCCATACTAGAGTTCTTCAGATCATTTTGTACTCCTTAAAATTTTATTTTCTCTTCAGCAAAGAGCTTCTCTGATCTCAGGAATCAACTGGTCATGCCCTTAGCATGGCACAGAGGCAAGGAGAGAAGATACTGGTAATAAACATGGGGGGCAACTTAGACATCAAAGCAAGAAGTGAGAACAGCTGAAGAAGAACCTGTTCCTGGCATAGCTGAAGTAGCAACATGCACTGCTGATCTCCAACAGTTTAATAATAAACTGACAGTTGACTTTGAGAGTTAGCAAATACACAGGCCTGCCAGTAAAACCCAGGACTCAAAATTTTCTTTAGAGATAGTTTTCTAATAGCAAAGCTATTAAATATTCCCTTTGGTAAGAGGCATTTTTCATACTGAGTCAAAAGGAAAGCTTTAAAAAAATCCAGCAATGACATGGCTTTGTTTAAGAAGGTCAGATGAAATATTCCCTTTTTTTCTACCCTGAACATAACATCTTCTTAAAACTCTATTGTTTTTAGAGCTAGTTTGAAGGTGAGTGATGTACAACATTGTCCTGTCAAACCTCCCATCCCACCACTGTCTACATCAGTAATTACCCTGTCAGTCTGTGTACACATTGCCAGTTGTAATGCAGTTCAGTCTCCCCTCCCTTCTGCGTTAACAGTAATGGGGGAGGTCAGGGGGAAAAAATGAAAAAAGAAAACAAGACAAAACAAAAGGGTTTTGTCTTTCCTACAGTCCAGAAATCCAACAGAACTCGAGTCTCTGGCATGGTTGAGAGCAGAGCTCTGTTCCTCCACAGAGATCCTCCACCTCTGCTTTACTCCAGGGATGCCTACTGTGTAAAACCAAGCCTGGCTACAGACAGCCTTTAGAAACCTGTCCTGATCCACTGTGTTCCCCCCTGATCAGTGGTGTGTGACACTTTCAAGGCAATTCTGATTCAGGCAGGCCTTAGGAGAATAAAACCCTGATGGGTAACAGCTGACCCAGCACAGACTGGTACACTTTAGCTGGGAATCAGCAAAGTTCAAACGCAGACACGCTGTGGGAAGAAAGGAGAGTGTCAAGGAAGAAACGCGAGGCGGGAGGTTATGGCGGCACAAGCTGGGCATGAATGGGAGTCAGCTCATTAACCCCGGGCAATGCAGCTCCTGAAAGGGAAACTTGTTCCCTTCCCTAGATCAGTGACTCCAGAGCCTTGTGGGCAAACAGATTTTTGAACAACTTTCCAACTTTCTCACGCAGCCCCCGAGCTGACAAATGGATGTGTTTGGCTTTGAATGGAGCCCTCGGGGCCGCGCCGGCCTTGGGAGCCACCGGGCACAGCTGGGCACAGCTGGGCACAGCCCCAGCCTCCCTCCACCCCAGGGTGACTCCTCATCAGTCCTTTGTCACCCGGTCAGGTGCCAGCCCTGTGCCTGAGCACAGCCTAACTCCACCCCGGGCATCCCATGGGCACACCAGAGCACACTGGCAAGCCTTGCCTTACAAAGCCTGTCCCTCGTGGTCTGACCTGGAGGACACGGGAAGAGCTGATCTCTGCAGGGACACAGGGAACATCATCACCCTCCTGGTCTGTACTGATGCAGTAATGCTTCCTCCTTGATTCTTTTGCTCTAAATACATTGCAGCTTTAACAACATCAACTTTCTTCACTAAAGATTCAGTGATAAAATACTCCAGATTGCAGCACACAATAAATCAATCATCCCTCCCCGCGTGGATTTGTAACTCAGCAGTTTGAAAGCATCTTGGAACAATTTCTTGCACAGATACTTTCAGATGAGGGACAAATTTACTTTTTATTGAATCAAATGTTACTTGATTGGGTTTGATTTATAGATAACAATGACAGATTTTTCTAGACTCTCCTTAAATCTGGGGCACTGTGACCCTGAACTGTTAAAAATTAGTTTCTAAAAATAATTCATTCTTTACCCTACCAGAATCTCACTCAGTACAAGCCTAACAGACATAATCACCTTGGTTGCTTGTCAAATTCTTACACAAGCAGCTGAGCACAGCACCAGGACAGATTTATCTATTTTTCTTCCCATACATTAATTTCTAGAATTCCCCAAAATAGGCATAGCAGAGTGCTCCATTTCTATTACAGCAAATCCAGAAACAAATTCCAGATGGCAGCTCATTTCATACATATTCTGGTGTATTTAGGCTCTTGACTTCTCTACTTCTTCAGAAGCAAATTAATGCTCAACTCAAAATTAGGTTTTAAAGCACTGTTTAAAAAAAAATCACCTGAATATATCACACAATTAAGAAAAATCACTCACAAGACATAAGTCTGACCTTGAAGACTGGAAAAACATAGCATTTTGAAAATAGTGAAAGTAATTACAAAAATCAGGTAAATTGGAGAAATGCCTCTGCAAAGGTGGCTCTGTTTGATGGGGCCAATACCAGACTGGGTTTGAGAGCACCGAACAGGCCAAAGCAAAGATCCAGAGCGAGACTGGGATGAATCCTCTGTAATGATCCTCACAGAGTCCAGACACTGCTCGTTTAGCAACCACATAAGCCAAGAAACATGTGGGGGCAACTTCCATCTCCAGTTCTTCCCAACAAGGCAACAAGAGATTACTTAGCCTGCAAACTGAGATGTGACATCACATATATATATATATTTAAACGAGCTGATAATAGACATGTAAACTGTATTATATACATTTTCCTGTGACATCCTCCCATCTCTCTCATGACTTAGGCAATAACTAGGAAATTGTGAGATATTCCAGTACTATCCTGAAGACAAGCACAGTTTGCCATCTGATGAACTCCTAATGAATATACTGTTAATTGCATAACCTTCCTTCAGTACAGGAACTTTTCTCTTCATCAAGGGCATGGATTAAACAGCTCCTTTACTTTGGAGCATCCTTGTAATTAATAATAGATTCTTCCCACTTCTAAATATAACCTATAATGAGATGCTTTTAAGAATCCACGCTGCACCTTTCACCAAGAGCTTTTGATCAGAAGAGAACGAGCCTGAGCTTGTTCAGACAACAGAGCCTGGGCTGTGCCTGTCAGCTTTCCCAGTGCCCCACCCAGAGCGGGTGTAAACCCCCTTCAAACAGGTCACGGCAGCACCATACACCTGCCCCCAGCTGAAACACAGCTCCTTGTTACCTCTGGGGATGTTCTGTGCAGATCAGAGATGAAAAGAAGTCTATACATTGGATATGGACAGTATAGAGAAGATAGTGCACTTACATATTCGGTAACTGCTGCTCAGCGAGGAACAACTCTGTGTTAACTCTGCCATCGATCACCTCGGAGGTGCTGAGCTCCTACACTGTGCAGCATTGCCTTTGCCATCCATGTGACAGGTCACCTCTCAGAGATTTGTCCCGATTTCCATTTGTTAAGGAAAGACAGATCTCCAAGGATCACAGAACAGGAAAAAGGTTTCTTCATATCCGTGACTGACTTTTGAGACATCCTGAAGAACTCCCTTACACCGAGGGTGGCAGAGCACTGAACAGGCTGCCCGGGGAGGTCATGGAGTCTCCCTCTCTGGAGACATTCCAAACCCCCAGGGTGTGTTCCTGAGTCACCTGCCCCCAGGTGACCCTGCCTTGGCTTGGGGCTGGACTGATGATCTCCAGAGGTCCCTTCCAACCCTACAGATTCTGTGGTTCTCTCACCTTCCAATAACGAGCCCTATTTGAAAGGGGGAGGAGGAAGGAGAGTGGCTCTCCCTGTCCCATGGAGTTTCCTTACCCACACAACGCTACTTTCATTCTGAATATTCCATCCCAGTGATCCAGATGCCCATCTAATTCCCAGATGGAACACCTCCTGGTGCCAGAGCTTTCTATAACTCGCAGCAGCTGAGCCAAAAGGCTTTACCTATAAACTGTGCAGCTTCACTCGTACCTGTTTGCACCAGCTGAGAGAACTTCCCATGTTTAAAAGCCAGAGGGCCCTTAAAGTCCTACACACACCTGCACAGCAAAGGGCGGTCTTTCTACATCAACACTGCATTTAAACAACAGCAAGACTTCAGTCAGTAAAGATTTCTGTACAAGGATCTCTCTTGTTTATTTGCCATCACTGTTAAGAGCTGTATCTTATCTCTAGTTCCCTTACCTGGTTTTGCATCACACTGATTCAGCTAAAGAAACAAATGTGGGATGGAAACTATTCTCTAAGGAGACAGGTGTAAATTGATAAAGGCAGCTCTCAACCTCCTCTTCAATAAAGCAAATACTCCTCTAATAAGGTATATTTTTCAACTCTATAACCACGTGAGCCTTGTAAGATCATTCACAACCCCTTGTCTAATCACCTTTTTACTTTACAGCTGCTGCCCATGTCTTTTATCACCTCCCAGCCACCTGCTCTTCAATTTGTTTAACAAGGCCTCTAATTATGTTGTAAACGACTTTTTTCTAACCTTTATGTTTAAGTCAAATCATATATGACAAAATACACGTAAGTAGCTTATTAATGCACACAGTATCTTATTAACAAGGTTATGATTCAATCAAGAAACACTTGAGAAGTGAGACAGCTCTTGTTTTCTCTAACATGTTGACACAGATTTTATTTTTTTTTAAGTGTTCCATTATCCGTCTGTGTGACTTAGTCCAGAACTAACAGCAGCCTGACCAGCACACACAGCTCTCAGAGCTGAATTTGGTGCTGTTGGAGCAGTCAGCAGCTTCAGGCCTGGGCTGCAGACCTGCTGCAGCAGCAGGTTCTGTACTGTGCTGTTCAGCCTTTTAAACTACCATGAACATACCAGCTTTTACTAACTTGCTGAAACCTCCACCAGTGTTCCAACTTCTGTAAAATATAGTACGGAAAGTTTTTAAAAAATAAAAATACAGACTAAAAAACCTCACTGGCTTTGTCTATGATTGTTTGCCCGTCCTTCTGCTTTAAAAAAAAAATCAAACCTTTAATAGCTGCAGCTCAGTGACAGGTATGTCATTAAATGTGCAAATGAATGTTCTTCCTTCTGAATAGAAATTAGAAATACCCTTAATATTTGCTCATCTTTTGCCACTGCAGCTTACAGCTTCACTCTTACTGGCCAACATCACACTATAGAGATTTGGCTTTCATACAGCTAAAGAATTCCTTACAATCCTTCATATACTTGACCATGAACCTTCCATGGTTGCTTCTGGCTTTCCTTATGCAATGTCTTCATTCTCCAACTCCCCCTTGTACCTAGGCTGTCATTGTTCCAGCTCTCAATATCACACCTTCTTATACCAATTTCCCTGGGGAACAAAGTTTCCAAATACAATTAACACCTCCTCCCCCATCCACTAATCCACTTCTCTGCCCTCGTGAATTCCAAATGCAGTGGCCAAATCCAAGGAAAACACAGAAAGACATGAGGACTCAGGGAGAGCTCCTCCGTGGCAGAGTGCTCTGACAGAGCAACAGGATGCACCAGAAGCTCAGCCTGTACTGGAAACAATCCATGCAGGAGGGGCCTGGGGAAGCTGAGAAAACCTTTAACTGCGATTCTTACTCCCTTATGCACCAAAAGGTCAATCAAGCCCAGGGTGTAAATGAATGGGAAGTGGGGGCTGAAAGAGAAATCAAACTTCCCCAGCTCTGGTACTGCTGAAGCATTTGCTAACACAGGGATCCAATTAGCTTTATTTGCAAGAATCCCACTCACATAACGAGCTCACAGAGATACAGTACAGCACACTGTTCTAGAGGGTTGGTACATGGCCTTTGCATGTTTTCAGCAGGAAGACTTCCTTTCCAACCCAGCACATCTCAAAGAAGTAGAATACATTGCTGAGACAGAGTCCTGTCACCTGCATGGAAGCGAAGATTACACTTGGTCTACATGAAGTAATTTTTATGGCATTAAAGTTGAAAGTACACCTCATTTCCTATGCAGGTCAACTCTAATTTCCTCTTCAGCCACCTAAGACTTGAGAGACACTGATGTCAGAACTTTCAATAACATCACTCTCGGGGTAACCTTTCCAAACCCTTCTCCAGCCATGAGAGAGTTGTCTTTATGTGGGTTTTTTCTTCCCCTCCCAGCAGGGAAGGCACGTGGAGCTCAAGGGGAAAGGGCCTGTCAGACTGTAGGAGCTCTGCCTCAGGACTCAAAGCACCTCCCCAGCCCTGCCTCACACTAAAGACAAGAGTGGCAAGAAGACACCTTGTCTGGTGACATGAGGGATGTGGGATGAATGGCAAGCACAGGCACACCTTCCATCCTGCACCACACTGAAAGGTCAGCTCTGCCACACTGAGTCAGCTCCTCTGCTCCATGGGCATCTGTGCCATCTGCCCCAGAGAAAACAGATGCCAGGCTGTTAATCTGCTCTGGGAAGAGGGGAAGGACAGCCTGGCAGAGATTTTGATTCGTGTCACAATTACAATCCAGTCCTGGAGCAACACGCATTTCTCATGATCCCAAGCTGGAGTTAATACAAAAGCTGAGCTGAGCCAATATAACCTTCAGAAAGTGAAGGAAATGATCTCTTACACTCCACCTAAAAAGCAACTGGAAGTTTGGAAAATGTCTGGGTACCTTGAGAGTGCTTCATTCTGGTAGGTTAAAAAAAAAAAAAAAAAAAAAAAAAAAAAAAACCCAAGCCCAACAAAAACCACAAACCAAAGCAAGAGTGAGCATGTGAAATCATCAACATAAAGTACCCTTTTCTCATGTTGGAAATAACCCCAACATCCTGATTGACTATGTCTGGAGCAGAGTGCTCACAACAACATCCAAATGCATTACTTCAGATTACACCAGACTTTTCAACAAAGGTAACACTGTGAGGCCCCATAAAAGACTAAGACCAGCCTCCAAGTCACCCCAGCACCCACATTCCAGCATCTTTATGAAATAGTGCCCAATGTCAACAACCCAGGGTTTACAGAAAATCAGATGCACATTCTGTGAGCCTGTTCAAGAGGAGGAGGTGACCTGGTCAGTCAAAAACAGAACAGCTTGACTTGGTCTGTCCAGTCTCTTTGCTGTCTGGGTCCTGTTTATCACATGGATTTTGCTGACAACACCTCCACACTACATGATGTTCTGGAGCTCCAGGTGTACTGATTGTCTTTTAAAAGCCAGATTTGTGCATCCCTGTGTTGTGTGTCCTAACATGTGCCATCCATGGCTGCA
This sequence comes from Formicarius rufipectus, assembly GCA_013399695.1. Taxonomy (NCBI): domain Eukaryota; kingdom Metazoa; phylum Chordata; class Aves; order Passeriformes; family Formicariidae; genus Formicarius; species Formicarius rufipectus. The sequence goes on along the minus strand of VXAU01002374.1, from coordinate 499,955 downwards.
GCCCCTTGCACTGAGTCATCACACTCAAGGTCCATGTGCTGCTGGTTCCTCCTTCCTCTCTCAGGCCTCCCCATTCTCCCCATCCAGCCAGTTTTGAGATCCAAAGATCTCTGGAGTTTGGGAAAGTGGTTAAGTAATTACAGAACAGAGGAAGTCAGTCAGCACAAGTGTGGGTTTAAACTATGACCATTTTTCATTTGGCTCAGGAGGGAAGATGTGTATTGAGAGCCAGAAACATCAGTTCTCAAAATATGTGATGAGCAGACAGGGACACATTCACTCCTCCTGGAACACACCTTCCACATCAGCTTCCAGTGGCAGCTGCTTTACACCTTTTGGAAAAAAACTCAACATTTTTTCCTAGCCAGGACTATGGGAGATGAATGAAAAGAATCCAAGTGAAGGAGAAGAATATGCAGAATTGTTGTTAGGCTATGAAAAGGAGAGAACTCATCTCACAATTGTGAACTAACTTCCTTTGCAAAGTTTTTGAACATGTTTTTCTCAGGAACCTGAACCCCAGACATATTTTTCTTTTAGTTCTTTTACACAGTTTTAGAGATCTCGTCTTCATTTATTATAATGTATCAGGGATTACATTTTTATTTAGTTTAAATTGGCCTTTTCCAAACATAATTTATATAGCTTTGGGCTAGTTCCCTTTGAAATGTTTTCACAGTGGTCGTCTCCCCAGTGTTCAGAGCTCACCACGACTCACTCCTCAGAGCTCCTCCAATACATGCAAAAAGAAAAGGGCTTTGATTTATGTTGCTAAATGCAGTCACATCACAGACTGCCTCCTGAAGCCAACCTTTAAAAACAATAATAAATATTTTATACCATATGCTGAGAATATCATGGGCTCCCATCTCCTAAAGAAAACAGAAACACATGGAAACTCCTTGCTCACTAGTCTGTGGAAAGAATCTGTAATGCAGAACTCAGACAGGTGGGTGGAAGCTTTTATGCACAGGCACAATGCAATGGCTGCTGTTAAATAAGGAGAGACTCTTGCACATTAGGACTCAAACTGTGCTCAGAATTCAGGCCACCAGCAGTTTAGCTTTGTTACTTCTTCAGTTTTTCATTCCAAGCACTGCCTCAAAACATTACTCTGCATTTCAAATAAAACAAGGTATAATGTTTACACCAGCAAGTACAACAGTCAAAGGAAGGGAAAAGAACAGCGAAAATTCTCTTTCTCCATAATCCTGAAATACAGTTCTGCCTCAGTATTTCTCTTTAAACCTTCTCAGCCAAGATTACCGGCTCATGAAAATTAACAAGGAATAGCTCCAGCCACACTAAACACGAGATCACGGCCGGTAGCAGGACAGCTTCATTCCGCTGTGCTGCAATGATGGGCCCACTTCTCCACCCCCCAAAACCCTGCTCCCAGTTCCAACAGCAGCTGAAAACAGCAACAGTGACCCTTGAATTTCAGGGCAATAAAATCCAGGTACACCATGCAGTAGAAGAGCAAGAGGCAAAATCTGAGAGCACAACTGGGAGAGCTGATCTGTGCCTGAAGGCTGCACAGATTCAAAACTCCCACTTTTTTTTTTTTTTTAACTCTCACACAGATGGTTTTGAAGAAGTTGCTTAAGCTCAGTTTTGGTCAGAGTCCGTGCACCTCACTGCCCTCACTAAACTACTGATGCATGTACACATGTTGTTAAAGCACAGGCAGGGCCAGATGCCCCCCTTCCCAATGGCACAGAAGGGAAGTCTGCAAAAGGAATTGGTTCCAAGAAGCCATTAATTTGGAGCATTCAGCCTCAGAGGAACTGCCTACACTGACACGTCCAGAAAAGGTACAATTATTGGCAGTCTTCTTCAGGAGTATCAGCCCAGAACCTGTGGGTATTTCCTTGTGCACTTGTGAATATCTAGGCTCTGCTTCTCACCTACACTTGTCAGAAAACAGCAGCTTAAGAAAACATCTTACTTAAATTCTTTATCCACACACCTCTTTAGCAAGGGATTGTAAAAGAGCAACTTTCAACTCAAAATGTCCCCACATGATCAATTTTTATGCAAATAACACAAAAATCCTGGTAAGAAATTAGACCAAGAAAGAGTAGCACAGTTAAGAGCTTTTAACCCAGTGCTAAAATCCAATCACAATTTATAGCCCAGTTATTAACTGGTGTCCAGCAAAGATGAATAACTCAACAGACACACTCCAAACACCTCCTTCTGACACAGTGGCATTTCTGTGAGTAGATTTGACAAAATGACATCACTTTTTTGCAGATGGTGACACTTTTAACCACTTCCCTCACCTATGGTCCCACCACGAGGCAGCAGCAGAGCCAAAACAAGCCCAGGGTTCTTGACTGCCAGACCTGCATCTCAACAACTCTGCAGTATGATGTCCCCTGAGAAACACACATCAACATCTTAATATCCCACCACTGCCTCAGCATGGGAAGCAGAAGCAGCTGTGCTCCACCCTGGCCAAGATCCCTGTTTCTCCCACCTGAACTGCTGCTCACCCTGCCCTTTGCACACAGCATTCTCCCACCCCTCTTGCTCATGCTCTTCCTCTTCTTCAAATGCACCCTCACAGGCTCCTTTTGCCAAATCCACAACAACTATGTTCAGTTATCTGCCACCAATCTCTGCCTGGGAAGGGTGACACTCCAGCCATGCCTGGCATGGGGGACTCCTCTGACCTCCTGACTGTAATCTCTGTTCCACTCCTGCTATTACTCCATTTCATTAGTCTTCTTGCTTTTGTTGAGTCTGTTCTCCTATAAAATCCCTCTGCAGGGGCTCCTGTAACCCCACCATGGCCAGAGGCACCTGCCCAGGTCTGGGCAGAACCCCAGTGGCTTCAGCAATGCTGTGCTGCAAACACAACCACTTCATCACAAAGGACACTGTGAATGCTGCTACACGTCCTGTGTTGGAGCTGCTCTCCTGAAACATCTCACACCTCTTGGTGCTGAAATTCCAACCCATAATTAAAGCTGGTGGTTAAGTGCTTGGTGGTTATTGGATAGAAGCACAGTTTAGATGGTGTTTGAGTAGTGAAGTGCAAAATGGATTTGAAAATGTGGCTTCAAGGGTGACAACGTTCCTTTAATCCCTAAAACACAGTTTAGTTCCCTGTCTGGCTTGAATATAATGAATTAGGAACTGTTTCTCCACATTTCACATCAGATAACACATCAGGTAATTATGGAAACAGAATAGAACTTTAATTATGAGGAAAACCATAGATTGTTCTATTGTGATCTTCCACAGCATTGCTATTTCTTATAAGTGAACATCTTGTGCAAGCTGGAGAGACACCATTGATTAAAATACTCAAAAGCCCCAGCAGAAATTTGGACTTGTTTTTCCTTTGTAAAAAACAAAACATTGTATGTGACTGGTTAAGAGATTTGAATTACCTCTTCCAAAGCCCACTTCAATTTTGCTTCACAGATTAATTTAATTAAATCTACTACTACATGGTGAGTTTTTTCATTTTACATACACTACTAAAAAGCTTGGTGCACTCTGGGAAATCTGGGAGATTAGAAAATTTTACCAATAGCTTTTTATCTTGATTCCCTCCCAGTCATTTTCAGCTGAAGCAACCTGTTTGATTAAGATGCCGTTTCCAAGCATGCCAGCAATCAAATATTTTTATAAAGTACAGCATCAGCAGATGCCCTTACAGGTGCCTGAGAAGCAGAGCTGAGTAAGATGGAATATCATTAGAGCACAGTCAGAGTCACAGGGAAGAGTCCAGAATGGGAATTCCCTTCCATGTCAGGCCACAAACTGAGTAGTCAGCCCCTTTCCCCCTGTGCTCTGCAGTTCTGCCAGCCCAGGACAGACACACCTCTACCCAAAAATTAACACTTTTGGGGGGGGATCACGTCCAGTGGCAGCAGCTCCACCTCTGCAGATGCTCGAGTACACATGAGAGTAGGGGGTTCAGGTCACTCCTTGCCTTTCTTTCCCTGGATAACCAGGAAGCAAAGCTGCCCCCTGGGCACTGGGAATGTTCCCAGGCTCATCAGGAGAACACAGCCTGCCCAGCACACCCCTCGGCACTCGGAGCCTCTGTGCCCGCAGCTGCTCTGCCATCTTCCTCCCTCCCAGGCTCACTTTCTTTCTCTTGTTCACTGAGACTATTTCAATTCTAATCAAAACAGGGAGGAAAAAAGCCCCACAGAACGTTAGGGGGACAGAATTATACAAAGGATAAAGGAGTGGAGCAGCACTGAGACCAGAGCTGTTTGTAAAAGAGATTATGGTCGCAAAAAGTGCTCCTTGTCAAGAGGGAAAATAACAGCACAAAAGGTCCCTAGATGAGCAAGCATAATGAAACCTGCCAAGATGAGTGATAAAATCATAGAAACAAAAATTATACAGGTCTCCAAGAAAATGCCAAAATTCATTGTTAAACACTTTTCCCCGTTCAGTGCATATTTTTTAATTAAAATTAAATTAGTGCCCAGTAGAGTGCAACACTGGTTTTTCACCTTGTATCTGCCAGGATGGAATCTGCTCCCTGTTCTGTCCAAGGGCTGACAATACCAAACAGCACCCAGGACCTTCATACAAATTCCTGCCCCAAAGGACAATGGGAGTGGGATGTCCCAGCCCATGGCAGGCCCTCTCCAGCAGCTGCAAGGGAGTCACTGCACCCTGACTGGCAACAGCTGCACCCACACCCGAGCCCACCCCAAAGAAAGGAAGAGTGACAACCCTTCCAGGTGCTAAAGGCACCAACACATGAACTGCTGTCCAAAGGAACCGACAGCACAGGAAGAACTTGGGGCAAAAAAATGGATTCAGTGGACAAGGACAGACTTTAGGATTTCTAGGATGTTCTCGCCACTTTTATGTGCAAAAGAAGGTAAGTCTGAAAAGGCTCTGCTGCTATTAAATAATTGTGTTTCTTATCTCAGAGTGAACATTTCAGCTTTTATATATACATACAAAGAAATTCCCACCTGTTTTCTTTTTCAGAGGATGGAACAGGCATTTTAGATGACAATTTTAATTGAATGTGGTGTGGCTGTTGCACAAGAATACTGGTGCGTAGACCTGTGGCTGAGAAGAAAAGACTTTCCCTTACCACCTACACCCTGACTTCATTACAAATATCCCTGCTGGTTCTCACAACTCAGCTCCAAGTTTGACACTTGCAACATGTCTAGAGGCAGGAATTCAAGCAGAAACAAATTCCAGCAGAATTCAGTCTGTTAATTGCTATTTCTCAATCCTATTCCACACGGGGCTGATGTACCTGATGAAATACTTGAATGACTTTTGTGTGTGTGTGTTTGTGCATTTCTCAACACACATGTACCATTTTACCCCCATAAATGCACACACAATGGCTAGAAATGAAATTGTTGATTGCCAAACACGCTAGGCATGTTAATCCCTGCACAGAAAAAAGAGGGAGAAGTGGGTTATGTCTGCACTAAAGTGACTAGTGTTTGCAACCTCTACACCAAAAAAATCAGTGTTCTTACAATCACTCGAGTCTCATACAACTCAGGGAGCTCCCATGACAGGGCAGGATGAGTACCTGGCAGTGTGATCCAGGGGCAATAACTGGCACGAGCCCATTCCCCTGGGAACGTGTGAGCTCTGCCAAAGCCACCGAGTCCTCTGTATTTTAATGCCAACAATTCTTTGATGCTTCAGCATGTTAAAATACAAGACAAAAAGGGTGAGCTGCAATGTGTCACTTCAAATACAGCCGCTGAATATAGTGTCCCTAGGAAGGAGGCTGGAGCTCCTACCAGAGCAAAGCCCTGATTGAGGCTCCCACTGCATCCCACAAAGGCCCAGGAGAAGATCCACACCACCCTCCCATGTGCACAGTGACCCTCACCCCAGAGCACAGTCTCACTGAAAGTGTTTCAGAGCATTAAGAACCTCCAGTGCAAGGTTTAAATTCCATAAATTACCTACCAAAGCAAGCAGGGACTGCATATTAAACCAGTCTTAATCACGATCCTAATCCTCAAGGAAGCAGGATGTAGTATCATGAGACTCTCATTAAAACTGCAAAAGATTTCAGTGGGAGTTTGTCCTGAATGAAAACACAATCCTACAACTGTAGGAATGGAGAAAGAGAGGAAAGTATCCATTGAGGAAAAGGTGGTGGAACAAGGAATCACAGCTCCAACACACAATTAATTATGAGACTAAAATGGAGAGGCTATTTTAACATGAACAACATTAAAACAAACTCATTTGATATTCACTTATTTTCCTCACGTCGTAATTCACCCACTTTGGAAAGGACAAAAGGTTTGCTGTCTGCTCTTGCTCTGCAACTCTGCTTCGTTCAGTTAAAACCTTTCAGTTTTCAAATTATGTTTTGCCTTTGATTTCCAGAAATTATTTCCTTTTCACAACAGTAATCAAACCAACTGTGATTCCTGTGCACTCCCCCAAAAAACATGCCAAAATATCAATATAAAAATCAGGCAATCTGAATTTCAGAAAGCAAGTAGCAAGAGAATGGGAAAAACAAAAGCACTAAGCAATGAAAAGCTACTTGAGATTTCTGAAAACCTTTTAAGTTCTTAGTAGTTCAATATTTACAGCCTGTTAAATAATTACACATACAAGAGCTTCAGACACTCAACTTTCATTTTCCTGCTTATTCACTCCTATTGAAATAACTGCAAGATTAATTATAGCCATAAAAAGGCAGCAGCAAACTCCTTTATGACCATTTCTGTCTATGAACTGCAGGAACACGTCAGAGCAACAGGAGAAACATTTCAAGGCTGGTGTTTAAATGTCTGTGGCAGGGAACCAGCAGAGCTCAGAGCTGTGGGAGCACCACAAATGTCAGAGCCCACAGTGAGACCTGACAGAGTGACTCTCACAAGGTAACCCTGCCTAAGGACACAACAATGCAAACACCAGAAAGGAGCCAGTAGGTGTTATCTGGGGGTTTTGATGGAACTCAGCAGGCCCTCTGCAAAGGTCACTGCTGAGACAGAAGCTCTAAACACCTTCCCTTAAAGGAGAAACACATTTTGAATAGGTATTGCTGAAAACTCTTCAGCACCAATAGAATGGGAGCACAGTCGTTGCAAATCCTAAATTCATTTACATCTCTAGGTAAGTAAAATGCTGAGATCACCAAAGCCATGTAATCATCAAAAAGGAGATGTAATTCTCTGCCCACGAACCACAGACAAAGTTATCCCACTACGAGGGATAAACTGCCAGGCTTTTGAGTTCGCCGAATTTCCTTTGATGTAAAAAGAACAATTTCATGCTTTAAGAAAAGGAACAGGGAGCAAGAAAAACTGGATTTGATTCCTTACCCTGTCAAAGACTTCTGGTGTTATTCCCTAGGATTTTGTGTCCTTTGGGATACGGAGGTCAACCTGGGGTTGCTCAGACAGGACACACCTGGAGGGATTCAAGGTGGTCACAGTGGATAAGGAACCAGAGGCACTTGGGAAGCAAGGGAACACTGGCTGAGTTGGGATGAGTCCATCAGGAGTGGGGGCACACTTGTGAGAATCTGAAGTGTTACATACACTTTGGAGAAAAAGGACTTTTCAAAATCCATACAGGACTGTAAGCCACCACCCCTGGTCTGCCAAGAGGCCTCAACAAGTCTTGTCCATCTCTAGTGTGCTGTGAAACACTTGCATGGAAGAGTTTGCAGGAGTCTGGAACCCTCTGCCAAGTAGACCTGGGAAGCTAAGGGTCATTCTAAAGACAGAAATGAACTCATTTTTATTTTGGATATGAGAAAGCTTTGACAGAGGTGAGTAAACAAGGCAAAAATTGTACCCCAACTGCAGAATTGTCACTGCCAATTATCTGACAAAATCATCTGAAATGAGAGACTACATACAAGGAGGGGTTGAGGGAGCAGCATTTGTCAGGACATCAGAAGAGAAGGCTAACAGAAGATGTTTTTGTTGTCTTCAACTCCAAAATGGGAGGGACTAGAGAAGATGGAGCCAGAACGTTCTCAGATGTGCTCAGTGACAGGATGGGAGGTGACAGACACGTTCTGCAATAAAGGAAAGCCTGTTGAGGCAAAGGGAATTTTTTTCTCATTAATGTGAGTGGCCAAACATGAGGACAGGGGTCTCCTTTGAGAAGGAAATTGGACTAGATGACCCCCAGAGGTCCCTTCTGTCTTAAATCATTCCATGACTTCATGGAGAGGGGATCATGGCTGTTTGCATTTTATTCTGTCTCAATAAATTTGATCACGTTGACAAATCAAAGCTTGCATCATTAGCCCTACAAACCACTCTGGGCACCTGGAAAATGAGCCTGCCACTTCTGTGCCTTGTCACTGGGAGGACCCTGTGGCTCCAGAAGTGCTTCCACAGCCTGTACATTGTCCTGGGTTTGTTTTACAGGCAGGGCCCTCAGCTGCTGCAGCTCAGCAGGGACAGTGACAGGGGCACAGTGACAAGACCACTGAAGCTGCTGCATTTCATGCTGGCATTAGCCAGTTCAGTGCTGTTTCAAGGCACACCTGTACATCTGGCATGAACATCACTGTGTTCCACTCCCTGGGGGATCTCTAACAAATTAATCCAACAGAATAGTCCTTAATTTACATGTTCCACTGCATTTGCGACCCCCCACCGTCTTATCACATATACACAAACAGATCTGCTCTTAACCTTAGGGGAGAAAAAGGGAAAAAAATGTGCTCTCTGTGACTGCCCCAGGTCCTAAAACCTGATATCTGGCTGATCTGGCCTAGTTTTTTCTTTTTGCTACTTGAATTCAATGCCCTGGAAGAGACAGTCCACCCTTCCTCAGGAAACAGTTTATTACAGTAATGTCACCAAACTCACTCAGTCATGCAGGAGATCTGTATCAAAGAGGAGTAACAGAGATGTAACAGTACTGCCCTTTGGGGTAGCTGGAGAGCACTGTGCATTTGGGGGCACACAGAACCATCAACATCACCCACAACAGATTTTGCATCTGGGCAACTTAACAGAACATGAGGGCAGAAGTGACCAGCACTGCAAGGGCTCAGCTTCCACAGCAGCAGCACAGAGTGCCTGGGACCATGGAAAATACCCATTAAAAATAAAACTGTCAGCTCTGGGTACATCTCCCTGAACAGCTCGTGACATGTACTTCAGCACAGGAAAGGACTGCCTGAACTGGTACTGTATTTCAAACCAACGCTCAGGGTTTGATTTTGTATTCCATTGCCATTTTAAAATCGATTTCCAGGACTGCTGCTTATTAAACTTGCCCTATTAAATCATTCCCTTATTAAATGCAATATGAATTAAGGTTTCCCCTTCTCTTCCTCTTCCTTGTAACACCCTACAGTACCTTTCTGTATAATAATTTCTGCTCTTAACTAGGAGAATGTCACAGATCTGAAAAAGAAGTAAGTCATGAGTTTATGGCTGCCTGCATTCCTCGATCTCATTAAATATACAATGTCCTAAGGCAAGAGCTTGCCAGCTTAGATTTTCACTTGCTCTATCCCTTTATTTTGTGTTCCCATCAGTGCTGTTACTGTTTGTTAGCATTTGTTTTTATTTTTCTCTAGAGATTTTTTTTTTGCCTAAATCATTGATTAAATAATCAAAATGCTTCAGAGGGAAATTTCAAATTCCCTTTTTGTATAAAAAGCAGAATTATTTGGTACCTGAGCTGCGACAGCAACAACTGAGGAACACTCCTTGTGCTGGAGGTCTCTATTAGCCCAGCTGGAAGGACAACTTCCCTTCCCCCTTTTCTCAGCTTCGAGACACTGGATAAGGAAAAGGTGAGGAATCTTTCCATCTGCATGAGCAAAGGCTGTGCCCATCAGCAGTGGCTGCCCCACAGCTCCAGGGTGGTCCCAGAGCCACACAGGGCTGCCCGGAGTGAGAGCCATGAAAAACAGGTGCAGGGCTCTGGAGCAACGCAGGGGTGCATGTAGGGCACCCAAAGCCTCTGAGGCTGCCAGAGGCATGCTCTGCTGGGGAACCCTGCAGCAAACAATTGTAAGATTGCCATCATTCAAACCTACTCTGAGGTCAAAAGCATTTCCTTTATCTCCAAACAGCTGCTGGGGGGGTATGTGGCAGTGGCAGGCAGGCTGGTGGCAGCACTAACTCCTCTCCCACGACTTCCAGACCTCCTGCTCCCCTGTCTGATGGTTTGTGGGGAGCTCTGTGCTTCCTAAAGAGCTGGCAGGAGGGAGATGAACTCCATTCCCACTCCAGAGCACCTTCCAGCCCTGGCAACTCCGCAAGCTCTCCCTGACACGCTGGGGAGGAGCAGCAAAGGTGAAGTCAGGCAGGACAATCCTGCTCCTCTCCTGGCCCTGCCCCTGGGGTGTGTCCTGTGCAAAGGGGTCCATCTGCTCGGTGTACAGACAGCCAACCTTTCCTAAAGCGAGGAAGTTCAGGCACCTGCTGACTCTAAAAAGGCATTGTCAAGGGAGAGCAGGTTGGGAGTTGGCATGGCCAAGAACAACTTCTTCCCCCTCCCCAACAGGAACACCACGGCAGCAACAGCTGAATGGTGGGGGGTTTGTTTCTTCTCACCCAACATGCCCTGTCTTTTCATTTAATAAATGTCTCTCAAAACAACTTTCTTCTCCTCAATATTAAATGCCTTCCTCCCTCTCCCAGCCTCCTTCAACACAACTTTTTGAATGTGGATTGGGTCCTTTCTTCTCCTTTTGGACAGCACTAATTTGAGTTCACGTAGTTTGGTTTCTCTTGATTTTGGGGTTCACTGTGCTTCCACCCAGAAACAGAGTGTAATAAAACACACCCCCTCCCCAAACTGATAGTTATTTCTGATGATACTTCAGAGACAACAGATCCAGCCCATAAGATGCCCCTGAATATGTCAGCTTGCAGAAAAGGGGAACACATTCCTCTGAAACATTAATATAAATTAAATGAGACAAAATAAATTCAGCAGCCAGATAATAGCACTGAAGAACTGACAGATGGCAGAACACTGAGGGTTAGTGGTGACACTCACACAGTACATGAATAATTCACTTGGACAAATGTATGGATGCAAGAGCATGGTTAGGTTAAGGATCTGACTCAAAGGAAAATGAAGAAAGAGAAGAACAATTTAGTGTTTGCAAGGACCCATTTCAAACCAACAGCCTGGATAACCATCTCCTCCAAAATCAGTCCAAAAACTGATCAAACTAAAGCCCATAACAGGGAGAAGTCCTACAGACCTCATCAGCTGAGAGTTCAGTGGGATTCAGGAGACACCCTCACAGCCACCACTCCCAGGCACACTCAGTGGCTCGAAGGAAACAGTTTAAAAAAAAAATAAAATCCCATGAATAGTAGAAAAGGCCCCAGACTCCACAGGTCCAGCAGGAGTCAGGCCAGATGTGGTGCCATCTCACCTGGCCAACAGGAGACAGGCCATGCTGCCCTGAGCACCAGGGGATGGATAATGTCCCTGGAGAGGTTATTGGCAGGTACAAAGCTGTGCAACTTCAGTGATTTAGGAAACAGAGAGAGCAAAGGGCTGTTCTGGCTTTGTTAAACCCCAAAACAAAACCCCCCAAACTGTTACCTTTAACTGATCATTAGAGCTGGGGACATGACATCCCTCACTACCAGTAAGAGAGCACAAACTGTATTGAAAACCACACCACAAAAGCATTCAGAAAATAAAAAGCCATTTAGCAGGTGTCTGGTTGCTGAGAGGAGCTGCCTTGTTTTCATCATGTTCTAAACTGGAAGCACTCCTAAGATGCATCAGTCAGCATTAGCAATGCTCCTGAACTCCCAGGCTCACAGTGGACAATGTCCCAGTGCTGCAATAATGGAGGAATAGCCCCAGATCCTGGCAGAGGTGCTGCCAATTATGTGGCCTGTCTGAAAGCCATTGATTTTCTGCAGCAATTTGATCTTACCAGAGGTGAGAAATCTCCATTTCCCAACGTGTCCCTTCCCTGGGGAAGCTCTGCAGCACAGACTCCTCCACAGGGCTCTGCTGCATTTCTAAGCAGGAAAATGGGACAGTGACAGGGACCTGAAGTCCTTCCCCACCACAGCGAGGAAGTTCAGCCTTGATTTCATCAGAGAGGAGGAACATGGGACAGGAGGAAGGGGCCACACAGGGATGTTCAACTGCACATTCTGCCTCTCACTACACCTTCTGTCTGTCACTGCAGCCTCTTCTTTGCCTTTAAATCACATTTACACACACAGAGAGCCAGGTCTTGTCCATTTAGGGTTCTAACTGCAAGCAAAGCCCAACGCTCCAACTTCTTGTTTCATGGTCTGCCACGTTTACAACTCACTTCTGTCTTGACCAGCAGTAGTAGGAAAACTTTTGAGATGGAACATATTTTGACAAGGATATAGAACACCTGGAAAGAATGTCCCTAACTGTGCAAATTAAAGCGTATGACTATCAATAGTCACAAGATTAAAATCACTTGATCTACATATGGGTAAGTGTGAAATTCAGACCTGAATAATCCTAGAAAACAAATCTCAAAATCCTAGCTGCAGGCATTTTTAAGGCTCAAAGGCAAGTTTTTAATTGGTACAGACAGAAGCATTGGTTTCTCTTGGGAGCTGGCCACAAGCCAGACACAGGTTGGTATCAAGTACCCTGTGAATGTTGAGACTCTGGTTTGTGTGTCCACCACAAAGAAAACAAGTCAGTCTAAGTTGGCTAAAACACAAAGCCTAAATATCTTACTTTGAGACAAAGTGCTGTAAATCTGCCTCATACAGTTATAAACAAATAAAGTATAGCATTGCTACAGTCTTTAAGCTGGTCTCAAAGCTCTTATTTAAAAAAAAACCAAATTAAGAATTGATCCACACAGGTACTGCTGCTTTCCCCAGGAATTCCTGACTCATCTGTCAGTCACACATATACTACAGAACAGGAACAAACTTCCCGCGTGGAGGTGACCCTGACCCACTCTCATCAGCAGCAGGGAGTTGTTTAAAGATCCATCTATTGTTTTGAATAAAAGAGCCACCAAAGAAATGCAAATTTTGGTGACCTCAGAAGTTTTCAAACATGGAAAGGAAAAAACGTAAAAACTACTACTACTAAAAAAGAAAAAAAAACTAAAAAAAAATCACAAAACTCTGAACCAATTACTTTGCTCTGATAATTGCAGACCCACATGGTAACAATCAGAGGCTCAGGTCAAGGTTCTTTTGTGACACTTAAGGTTTAAGGCTGATTTCCCCAAAGAATGAAATAAGTGGGAGGAAAAATGGAAAATGAAACAGCTAGAAAAGGAATGCAGGTTGATTAACAGAAATTGCCAGGGATCTTAGCACTGCATGGTCTATCCACAGCTCGTGCTATGGCCTATCTGCAGACTGAGACTGCAGTGGATGGAGCTGCTTTGTTATTCAGCCCCCCCTCCAGACAATCAGGTAGTGGAAGGATTAATGAGACATCTTCTAAGGAAGGAGGATGTGGGGTGATCCAACAAATATGGTACATAAATATGTAAATGCATTTATCGAAGGGGTTTTTGCTGTAGCCTGTACACGGCTGCAAAAATTATTCATTTTATGCAACAGAAGTGCATTCATCTTCCTTAATTAGGGAGAAAGTGGGACTGGCACTAGAATTAAAAATAAAAGTATGGTTAATTCTGAAGTCCTCTGTGTGCCCCATTCTGGTGGAATCTGATAAATTACTTCCTCCAACTCTGCTTCTGACTCATGGGAATATCTGTGAAGTGCAGGACTGGAAATTCAATGGAACAGCTTGTACTAACTAATTTCTTGGTCTGCCCAAGAACAAATCTGCAGACATAAGTAAGCACACAAAGAGAGGTGTACATATTCGTGTTTTCATTAAAATACCCCTTCAACTCAACATCAGACAACCCTTCACAGTTCTAAAACAAGGGAGCACAAATGTGTCTCCTCAGAGTCAAAAGGATGAGATAAAATGTGCTATGTGAAAATCAAGCATGTTCTTTTTACTCACTGGGTTTTTCAGAGGTGTTACCTGCAGTCAATGTCTGTCAAACTCTCAGCTTCAGCTATTCCTTGCCCATCTTTCATCCGCTACTTTTTCCCTTCATTTTTCTCGGAGGACAAATAAAAAAATGAAAAAACTGAGCAATGCTGTAACATTGCAAAGCTCCCCTGGAATGCCAGAAGTGCTGTCTGCAGTGAAACCAATATGGTACCACACAAAACACTGCAAATCTGAGTTTCCAAAAAGCCTGATCCCAGGTGAGTGTGACTCTTCATGCACTGCTGCTGATCGTGAGCCCAACAAGCAGCTAGAGGTGTTTGCAGCTCCCCCTCAGACAGAAATCCACACCAGACAGTGCTGTCTGTGTCACAGTCTGGAAAACTGGTACATTTTAAAAGTTTGCAAACCACGTGATTTGAATGACCTGAATCTTTTGTCTCTGTAATTTTTGTTCTAACAAGTACGAGTTGACAGATCATCCTGCAAGTGCTGGGAATAACAGCTTTGAGTTTCCTATCTGTGCTTTGCTAAGACAACATGTCTGAGAAACACTCCTTTTCTGTGCTACTCACTGCATGCTGCTTCTGATTCATCTGACCCATCAGGACATTCTTCTTCACCATCACATTTCCACCTGGCTGGGATGCAGTGGCCGTTGTCACAAGTGAAATCTGACTCAGCACAAGTTTTCTTTGCTGCAAGAAAAGAAAAAAAGTACTTGGCATGAATACAAGCAGTGCAGAAGATCCACTATGGATCATACTGATGGCCCTGTGCTAAGGGGACTCATTTCACATTCAACACCACTTCTTCATGACAGTCAGACACATATCACAGATGGGTGTTTCTTCTCACTGGAACTCTTATCCCTCCATTAGTTAACAAGGATTCACCCTTCCATGTCTTTTCCCAGCCATTCAAAAACCAGGAATGCCATTTTTTCAAAAGAATTTTCTAAGGCTTTTACTATTAAAAGCTGCTGCCTTCATGGAACTGAAAGCATGCTCACGATTTACAGACAGGCAAGACAGGTCTCACCTTTGGAATACTATAATCTAAATAATAATGTTTCTATCCAAGCAACTTATTCAAGGCTACTGCCACTGCAGTAGCTGATCATAAAGCACTCCTTCAAACACTAAAATTCATTTCACTAAATGCCAACCACTCCATGCTCTCTGCTTTGCTTTCATTAATCTAGGGCTTGAAAAAGATGCAAGACATGAACTACAGGAATGAAATTGCCAGTGGCACAGCACCACAACTGCTCTGCAACACCAGTCAGCATCTTCCCACTGCAGCAGAGAGAGAATTCTGCATTGGCTTGGCCCCTTCGGTCCATGGCCTCAGTGTCTCTCACTCCTGGTGACTTCAGTGGCTTCTCTGCTGTGCCATGGGAGTCCCGAGCAAGGGTTCCCACGCTGGCAGTGAAGCACTCTCTGGGTAAGTGGTATCTACCTCTGTTAGTACCCACTGACACAGGAAGAGGTGACCAGGAGATTGTTCCTCCCCCTGCAAAGCTGCTCACAACATAATAGGATCACGGGAAAGCTCCGTACTGAAGGACCTCAGGAGGTCACCACGTCCAACCTCCTGCTCAAGACAGGCTCAGCTCTGAGGTCAAACCAGGCTATTCTGTGTTTTATCCAGTCTGGCTGAAAAAAAAACAACACCCAAACAAAAACCCAAGACAGAGCCACCACAACCTCCCTGGAAAACTTCTCCCATGGCTTAGCTGCCCTCACAGTGAGCCTTGGGCTTGACAGCCACTCCCTCACCCAAGCCATGTGCACACACCACTGCTACATCGATGTTCATTGCAGCAAACATTTTCAGAGCATTGAACACAACAAATAAGCCGTCGGGGTTTGAGTTTTTATTTTCCTTTCCTGTTTCCTTACACGAGCTGCTGTGGGGAAGGGAGTCACGTTAAGCATCACTCACGTGCCCACACAGGACACAAGGAGCAGCACTGTGTGAGGCACTGAGGGATCCACAGGGCTGGAATCAAATCCTCATTTTCCAGCACTCAAAACATGGGGCTTCCCTGAACAGGCATCCAGCAGGAAAACACTGCAAAGCACCACTGAGCAGCTGCACAATCTCTGAGGATGCAGTTTATAAAGAGAACATACATTTACTCCCCTTCTGGTGCTTAATGAGCCAGATTCTGGAGAGGACACAAAAAAAGAAGGCAATTTTCAATTTTCTCTTCAGTCATTCAGAAACAGATATTATAAACTAATAGAGGATAAAACCCCACTCTCATACAAACCAAGAGTTTTAAAAGAGACCAGTCATACTAAGAAAACAAAGACATTGCATGTCTGTTATCTGAGGGAAAAGACTTCCTCCTGAACACCTCCTCTCAGAAATCCCAACCGTGTGGCACTGGCTATCACACATCACTCCTGGTGTAGTCAGTGTGAGTCCTGCTGCATCTGATGGATTTCACTGTCAGAAAGGCTGACCAGATCTGCCAGGACACCCACAAATAACCAAGTCAGAGCACCCTCCTGCTCACTGCGAGGCTGACTGGGGACAGAGCTGCATCTGCACACACCAGTGCCATACTGGAGACATTCAAAGTCTCATTTTTAAAATGTAGTTAGTTTTACATTAGTTGTTCCCTCCATGTCCTCACGTCTTGTTTTCCATAAGAAAACTGCCTTTTAGCTTATTCTCTAGAGATCTGAATAGCACCAAACCCACTATTTCCCCTCAACACACACCTCCCCTTTTGCCATCCCTCTCACACTGCCCTGTATTTCCAGGCCCAGAGGACAGTCCCGAGGGAGGGGTGAGCCCCAGAGAGGCCTCACAGAGCCCTTGCTGTGACCAAGCTGTCCCCAGCAGATGGTGGCCCCGTGGCTTTGCTCCCCTGACACTGCTCCTCCCCAGCACTAAGGGATTGCCTGGGCTCACCAAAGGGGAGCAAAGCATCACTGGCAGGTGTTGATGTGCTCCCTCACTCACCAGCAGTGGCCAAACACAGACGTGTCACTGTGTCCCCACAGCCACCTGGAGCTCCAACAGTCCAGGGGCAGATGAATCAACACGACACGAATGTGTTTGGGCCTTTGTTTAACTCTAAACTCTGATCTCTTAAAAGAGCAGGACTAAGTGAGAGGGAGCTCAAACCTTCTTATGGTAATTATGTTTATTTCTGTGATATTTTAAAATTTTTTCTCCTTTTAAAATATTTTCAATACTATCTTTGTTATTTTTTACTACTCTTCCTCTCCAACATGGGTCGCAGCTCTTGCAAGACTGACTCAGTTTGAATAAACTCCACTTTCTGTTTCAAACAGCAACCCAGATTATTCAAACTGAGAATCCTGAAGCACTGCCTCATTTCCATACAAGACTGGAATCACTTTATTTCCAACCAGATTCACCTTCTGGCACTCAATCTTCATGTCTCTGGAATCATAACATGGGCAGGGAGCAGTTAATTAAAACATCAGCTCTCTGTCTTTTTGAAGTCCAATAATACTTTCTATTAATCTCCCATGTTATACACTTTTCTTCTATCAATAACCCATCGAGGCTCACACCACGAACTGTCAGTGGTGCATTCAAATGTAAAATAAACAAACACATCCCCTTTAGACAAAGGGGAGGATACAGGTTTTTCCACCTGGCTCGGAAATTTTTCAGTCAAGCAAAATTAATTGTCCCCCAGAGACCCATTTCCCTCCTTCCCTTTGCCATGAGCAGCCCAGGCAAACTCAGCTCACGTGTCTGCTCTGAATGACCACAAACCAACAGGAGCCAGCAGCCACAGCATCCCCCGTGCCTCACACCTGCAACGAGACACAAGAAGGGTACAGAGCCCACACAGAGCCTTTCATCTTCCCCCCTGCTCACTTGACCCCACACTCACAGCCTGCCTTTGGATTCTGGCTTCATTTGCCTCCAGTTCCTGCTTTTCCCCTCTCACATGTGCAGCCAGACACGCTGTCGGACTCCGCTGGTTCCTGTGCCACCACGGGACTCTGCTCACACAGGGACAGAGCCCTGCCTAGGGCAGCTTTCCAAAGGAAGCCTTGGTTGTGTTAGAAATGACCACCCGAAATGACCAAGTCACTCAGCAAAAGGGGAGTTTTAATTGCACAGCTAATGAAAATTACAGAGTAACCAGCGCTGGGTGCCCCGCAGAGTCCCCGCTCGGTCAGCACACCCGGTTAGAGCCCGCAGGCTCTGCATATGTACAGTCGAAACATACATAGTCTTTATTTCTTGTTTAATGACTGCCTTTTCAAATCTTTTGGCAATTTTGGGTCAGGAAGGATTACGATATTCGCAGCTTAAAATTTTACCAGAGACACTCTGTTGTTCAAGTTCTATCTCTCTGGCCTGGGGGTACTTCCCTCCTTACCTTGATTGGTCTGTCACCCTATTGTGTTGAGGTACCCGGCTTAATCTTAGTTTACATTGTATCTACCTTGTATCAAAAGGCTGCTTAGTCATTAACTTGGTCTTTCTTCTTTTACTCCTTTTATGTTAAACTAAGTTCGTGTTGCTTTTAGTCGCTAAATCTTTACAGCGCACTCCACAACGCCCAGCTGTACCGTATTCAACGCTTTCGGAATCCCCTTGAATAATTTGGCAAACCATACAATATACTTCGTTATATTTTTGACATGAATTAAGCCTGTATTTCTCACAGTTAGAACTCAGTCATTCCTGCTTTTCTCCCAGAAAGGCAGGCAAGGGGGCAGGGACAGAAGGTTTCAACTTCACCCAGCAGCGACAGAAAAATGCTGCGTTTTTAACAAAACTGCATCCAACCAACCCGGTGCCTCATTTTGCAAGATGTCTTTTTTCATTCCATTACTCACATCTCTGATCCTGAGCTGCAGGTAAGGATCCAGGGGTCATCCCTGCAGGGAATCCAGGGAGTGTGGCTCAGAACATGATCATTTAGAGGGGGAATTCATAAAAAAAAGCAGTCACTTAGGGACATGTATAATTAGATTGGAGGAAATAAATGTACATTGAAAGGAACAAGCCTTGGACTGACTAAGAGCAGGGACAGGAAGATATAAATGTGACTTCTAACTTCCAAAAATACCTCCTTCTAGAAGGCCAAATCCCTGACAAACAGGTAACTGAATCTAATGGAAAGGTCCAGGATTTATTCTTTCTTCTCTCTCTAATAAAGCCCAACATTCTCCCACTGCCCTCAGTCACTTCATTTAACCTCACTTAACTTCTGCCTCAGTTCTGGAGGCTTTACAGGGCAGGTACATCTTTTTAGTTGCTCCTTATAAGTCACCAGGCCCCCTGTGATCCAATTTCCAATTCATGCTTCATTTATTCCTATTTTGCACATCTCTAACACTAAGAAATACCCAATTCCACAATATTTTCATTTCTTGCTACTCCAGATTTCCCCAAACCAACAGCTGAAAAGCAGAATAAATGTATTTCCTCTCTGAACAGTTCTATGTAGCTGTTCAGTAGCAGCAGTAATGTAAAAGCACACACAAAAGCACATTGTCTTATTACAACTTGCCTATAAAGGACATTTTAAAATTAGATTCCCCCCCCCATACGAAAATTAACCCCTACAAAGTAATAATAAACTCTAAACACAGGACTTTTATATTAAGGGCTTTGTTCAGACCCTGGGTTGTGAATCCAAACAGAAAACCAGGCTAATGAAAACATCCTTGAGTGTTCACCCCCAGAGACCCTGCAAACTGTGCTCTCTTCCCTGTTTTCTTCCCTCAGTAACTGCTGGCCAATTTCCACCATTCTAAAAGAGAGGAAAGAAGTGGAAAAATCAGTCTACTACAAGTTCCATAAAATTTGCAGCCAAAAAGAGAACAATCCACATCACAGCTCCCCAGAGATAAGAGCAGAAAGTGGCCACAGTGCTGCCCAGATTCTGCATCTCATCCCAAGGTGGGTTTACTGCAAAAGGATGTGGCAGTCAGGGACTTAAAAATCCCATTGAAAACTGGTTTGATTTGTTCCACTACTACCCTCATTCCTTTACACAGATCCTGCTCCTGTTTTAACTTCTGAATCCACAGCAGACCTCCCATCAGACTGCTCTCATCTGCAGCCAATATTCAGTGTTCTTGCAGAAAACAGTTTCACCCAAGTTGCTGTAAAAAAAAAATACAACAAAACAAAGTGGAAAACCATACAATGAAAGTTTAGCTGTGATCCTTCTGCAGTAACAGAATAGCACAGCCCTGTCGGACGTGATAATGGGAGGCCAGAAAAGAGTCATTGAAATTCATAAAACAGGGTTTCATTTCATGCTGGGAAACTTCAATAGCAACTTTGATCAGTGGCTTATCAGAGCCCCTGACGAGACTCCATATGAGAAGAAAAGCAGCATCACACGAGTTCAGGAGCTTAAACACAGACCATGGGACCCACTCAGCCCCCAGAGGTGCCAGTGGCAGCTCAGGGTGTAATGGGTCGTGGTCCAGCTCCTCCAGAACATCACACATCCTTTTTATGGGTCACCCTGCCCCTCTAAGGACCTCCACTAATCCAGTCCCACAGAGAACAAAACATCCCCCAGCTGAATCACTGGCTTGGCCCAACCAGGTTTTCTGCTTACAAGAGCAAGGAAAGGACTGGGCTCGTGATCCAGCTCCTGAGAGTTTCTGGGCTATACAAAACCTGACAGCAAAGAGTTGTTTACAATTTGTACCCTCATCAGCTCCTGATCGCTGCAAATGTCACTCCCAAAGAGAAATTCCCAGCAACAGAAGAAAGCAAATTAGAAAAAAAAATAGTTTAATTCTAAGTTTTGTTCACCACAAATTTGATATATACTCCCAAACTCCTGGAGCAGGAGACTGAGCCCTAACCATGCCCTTTGTCAGCATCCCTGCCCTTCAAAGGAAGTCTGTGGTATCGATCCCAAATCCTTTCATCAGGTTATGTATCCAAAGGATGTCAGTCTTCGTTCTCTTAAGGAGATGTGGAAATCCCAGCCAGCACTCTCCATTCCTGCTGCTGGTTTTGGAGAGGAGGAAGCACCACAGGGAGTGTGGGACAACCATCCTGGTGTGGTTTCCTGCTCCCAGCAGGTGGGCACACGGGGCTCTGTTCCCAGCCCTGCCCAGCTGCTTTGGGCACTCAAACACATCATGTTGGGAGCCTGATCCCTCCCAGCACCTCTGCCAGGGCAAATCCTGGGCACGGGAAATCCCAGGAATGTGCTGTTTTGTAGTTGCAACAGAGAAGATCTGGGACTAAAAATATCAGGAAACCCTGGTGGATGAGACCATGGAGTCCTTTTAATTTCCAGACAACTGAGGACACCTTGAAGTAATGAAAGGGAATATTTAACCACTCTCTGAATCCAGCCATTTTTTTGATGCTGCCACCTCAGCAGGCAAATACATTTATAAAGCAAGATTAATCAGATCCCCTCAAACAGCCAGTGCTCAGACACAGACCACAGACCCTTTGACACTCCACATGAAACACATTCTAAAGAAACTCCTCCCTCAAGACCCTCAAACCAGCCCCAGAAAACACCACCCCATTGACAAAATCCCAGTCAGAGGCTCTGGGGCTGCCCAAAACAAGCAGTTGTTGAGCCTGAAGCCCCTCTGATCAATGAAATCAAACCAATGATATTAAAAGAGGAAAAAGAGGTGTCACCTGTGATTTTTTCATTAGTATCAAAGGAAACCACCTTTGTGCATTTTAAATGGTAATGTGTGTAAGTCTCCTTATTAGAATCAAAGACATTTTCATATTTAACACTGAATTTAATGTAAGGAAAAGGGCAGCACCTAATTGAAAGCTATGAAAAGCAGAATGCTGAAAGAGCATATTGTTCATGTATGAAATTAAAATGACTTAAACTAACAAATACATGCATTCATTCTTAAATTTACTCATGTAAGTCAAGGTAAACCTGAATCATTTTTCTCCAACCTGTCCTCAGGTCGCTGTTGCCATTTCAGACTTTAAGAAGGGCTGTACACTCAAAGGTTGCTCTGGTTTTTGACAACCAAGTTGTTCTAAGGAAGGCAGTAATTGTCCTTACAAACCATTCTTCAGCAGTAGGAAAAGCAGGAATCATTGAAGAGGATTCAAGGGCAAAAATATCCACTTGGACTGGCATGCTCCTTCGAGGGCATTAGAGGTCTAAAATATACTACTTGGGTATTCAAAACAAGTTCTCCTTGGAAGTGTGAAGGCTTTGTCAGAGCTCTGGGGCTTCTCTTGGAGAGCTCCACAGCTGGGAGCAGCCCAGGCAGAAAGCTCAAGTGCTGCCTCCCTCACTTCAGAGGAACGTGCCCCACACTCCTTCAGGCAAAGCTCCCTTCAACATCTGCTCCCTCCATTTTTCCTTCAGCTTTCTCCATTGTCCTAAAAAATCCACTCATAAAAGATCAGTGATCTTTTAAGCTGAATAAAACCAGGTTTTGTGACCGTTTCCTCACTGCTATTCTCCAGGAACCCACATCACCTCAATGTTCAAGCCTCTGGAGTCTAAAAAAGACAACAAATAACAAACCCACAGGAGAACCAACCAACTTCTTCCCCATTCTACTTGTAAATTAGAAAATCCTGTCCTTCTGCAGAGGAAAGGGGAAGAAGGAACAGATTTTCCCACTAGCATGTTAAATACGCCCTGACTTTGCTCAGAAATAGGTTGACACCCCTGTCCAACCTGCAGTCACTTCTGGATGCTACTGATCAACCTCTCTGAGGGTGACCAACTACCTTCCAGGCAGTGCCAAACACACCCCTGGCAAAGTCTCAGAGGCTCACACAGCAGCAACAGGGACAGGAAGGCTGGCAAGGGCATGGACAGGCTTCAGGAAACAGGATTCTTCTTGCAAGGAAGGCAGCTCTGTATTAAAAGGCTGTCAGAAAACCTGCTCCTCTTCAGAGATCTGAGGGCTCCAAATGCAAAAGTCACACCCTCCTCACTCAGGGACACACAGACACATGCAATGACAAGCCACCAGCCCCACAGCAAACCTGTGGCACAGCCAAGGAGCTGACCCACGTCCTCCTGCCTCCTTTGATGGTGTGGTTGCACCGTCTCATGCTCAAGCCAAGATTTCCTCTGTAGGGAAAAGAGCAGCCATCCCTCTGCCACGTGTTTCCAGAGCTCCATATTGCTGCAGTCACGACCTTTTCAAAGGATTTGGTATGCTCAGAGTTTCCAGTTTGTTTCTAAACATTTCCTTGACTGAAGCTCATCCACACTGACTTTTGCTGACAGAATTGCCAGCTCTGTCTGTCTCTCTGGGTTCTGTTTTGCTTTCTTTTAACAGGCAAGACACTGTTGCAAGACAAGCTCTTGGGGTGGCACCCACGTGTATGTTATTTCACAATATTCCAGGACTTTTCTCTGCAAAGTCCTCAAGAGACATTATTCTGTCTTTCTGTTTCTGGGAATTAAACACTAGGGGCCATATTCTACACTGATGAAACATCACCAAAGTCCATGAATAATAATCACTGACCACAGTGGTCTCTGTGCAAAATTGTTCACAGATGTTGCCACAACATCCTACAATGCCTGTTTTCAATACAGGTTTTATAACCCTCAGCCCAAGTCAAACTCCCTGATGACAAAAGCCAGGTTTCCTGAGGACAAAACAGACTGAAACCTATTTTTGATAGCAAATATATTAAGGCAGAAAAGCAGAAGTGGTTAACTTGAGTTGATGGAACAGTTTTGGTTCCACCTACACCAGTGCCCATAACTCGTCAGACAGGTACCAGGGAAACAGAACAGCCACCCTTTAGGGATAAAATTGTCTTCAGTTATTCAGAAAACGAGAGAAAAGAGACTAAGACCTGTGAAGGCAGATCCTTTCACCACGTGGGATATAAGGACATGGAAGGCTTCCCTATATAGTTGCTATTTTTGGCCTTATTTGATGCTTTTAAGTATTACTCCTTTTTCACAGGTGGTGGTAAGAAAATCTCCAAGACCAGTGGACATAACAAAAACATTCCCAAAGCCTCAAGTGCTCCTATTTCTCACTTGGTTATGCTGTCACATTGAAACATTTCAACACTGGAGCTCCGAGGTGCAGAAATCGCCTTTCACAGCTTGGACACAGCATTTAAGTTGTCAGGGCCCGAATTCAGTGCACACACTGTGAGGTTCAGGGGCACCAAAACCAAACTCGCCACTTTCAGCAGTTCCACACCAAGTTTGCACCCAGGAGGTAAATCCAGGGGGGCCCTAAACTCTGTGCACACCCAGGTAGGGTGAACTCCCTGCCAAGCAGCTGCTTGACCCACAGTCTTTGGGGTTCAAAATCAGCATAAGGCATTTCTGGCAGTCCTCAACCCCTGACTGCACCTTTGCTGGCTCACTCGGCCAATATGGGCTGTGAGAGCAGAAAACATCTGGAGGGAAGCAGCAGCAAATTCCCCAGTCACCTCTGCCACTGAGAGCAGAGCAGAGCCCTTACACACCGGGAGTCCCCAATATTGCAGCTAAAGTCACTTCCTCTGCAAACCAGCCTTGAAGCAGCCAAGGAGAAACATACAGCATTTAAAGGCTGTTTTGCAGAACCTGGTAAGGGGTCCAGGCCCCATGCTGTTACTCACACCCGCGTGGAAAAACAGGATCCTGGTAATTACACCTGCGAGCTCCGTGTTTAAAACACCCGCTCAAACCACATTGCTGTGCACAAACACTGTGTGATTCCAAATGTGTTAACTGCTGACAGCACGGGTAGCCCCGACCTGCAATATAAATCACCCAAATCTAATGACATACTGGAAACCCAACAGAACTCAAAGCAAAGTTCCCCATGCCTAACAAAATAAGGTGGGGGGGAAAATAGCAAACGCTTGTCAAGAGTTGGGATCGATGACCCAAATCACAGACTTGAAGACTCAAAGCTCCCAGTGGCAAAAGGTGCCTTCTGTTGGTAGGAAACAATGAGAGGGTACATGAGAAGTGTAAGAGACCTGGCATGTCTGAGGGGTATTGCCAGTTCCGTGCACAAATCCATGGAGGCGGGGGCTGGAGAAGGAAAGGGGATGTGGATTTGTGCTCCCAGTTAGGGAATTACATGAGCAGGAACACACCTGAGCACTGTGGTTGGCAGCTGACAGCGGGGGAAATGAAGCTGTTACTTGGCTTGGTTCTGCTACATTTATGTATTTTTTACTAGAAGCAACACTGCATTTTATACCTATTTATACATGGTCTGGTTGCTTAATGGGGGATCAATGTTTGCTTGTTTCCTCCTTTTCCTGCTTTAATCAATAGGTTGCAGAGTGAAAAATGCAAGAAATGCTCTACACAGTTACAGGAAAAAACCCACATACCATGGATTGCTTTCTGAGAGGCTAAAATAGTGTGGGGTTAAAGTACCTATTGCAGTGTCTTGGTAGAATGAAGAGTCAGTAAGAATGAAAGGAGCAGGGATTTTTCTAGAGACTTGCATCTAGTGCTTTTAGCTGTATTCTCTTTTTCCACTTGTTTTTAACAAAATTATGGCACTTTTGAAGTAATATTTTTTTCTAGGATTATTTGAAAAAGTTCCCCTTTCTGACTCTACATTCATGGTCCTGAATTATTTAACTACTTCAGACACCAAAAATAGAATAAGAAAATGGAAAGTAGTAATTGGAATGCCACAAAAGACAAAAAAATAACACAGAACCCCCCCATGCCAATAACCAACACTACAGAAAGCATTCTAATACCATACCAAGGGGTATGGTGTAGGAACCTGAAATGAATTAAGTGCAGCAACACACCA
This sequence comes from Formicarius rufipectus, assembly GCA_013399695.1. NCBI lineage: Eukaryota > Metazoa > Chordata > Aves > Passeriformes > Formicariidae > Formicarius > Formicarius rufipectus. The sequence continues at coordinate 474,294 of VXAU01002374.1, read as the reverse complement.
GCAATGCCCATGAAAATAAAGAAATTCAGAGCTTGCTTGTTAATGACCTTTTAGAAGGACCAGTGCCACAGACGTCCCTGGGAAGATTCCTTTACAGGACAGCAGGAAAGGTGACATTAATTGCATCCAATGACTCATTTGCCAGGAATCTTGCTTTTTGAGAGCCCTGAATCGGAGCCCTGGGAATCGGAGGGGTCGCACACAAAGCCTTTCCATCTCCAAAGGCAGCGCCATTTCAGACCGAACAGCAGAGGTTTGTGCTCCGCTCCGAGTCCGCTCCGGCGGAACGGAGCCAACCAAACCTCCATCCACATCCCACCGGGGAGCGCGAGCGGACGGGCTCTGTCTCCCGGGAAGGGAGGGCCAGGTAGGCACAGCTCACGTGGCTCCTCAGAACCTCTCCACCCATCACAACGTGCTGCCGAATGCTTTTGTGCCTGGCAATGTTCACCACCAGTAGCCCGGGGGTGGGGGCTGAACAGGCACAACGTGGACACGATGATGTGCGCGACAACAGCCTTTGACCGAGTGACAACTATGGCCAAGCTCACCGATTGCGAGCGCTCTAATCATCGAGGCAAGAAGACATCAACAGCTACTGTGTCGCACTGACAGGGCCTTCAATGGCAAGTGTGCTTCAGAGGTCCACAGGAAACACAGAGAGGCTTTGTCTTTTGATGTAAAGAACAAAGCTACCATGTGGCACAGCATCACACATGCAATTAGTCAGGAAAGTTAATACAGGAGAAGCAGATGGTGGAACCATGTCAACATTTTCAGTGGGCACGTTTCCCCTGACTCTCCAGTTGCCGTGATCCGAGGTCGGGGGAGCGGCAGGCAGAGTGTTTGTAATCTGGACCACACTAGGGATTGATAAAACCCTTTCATCTATCCATCTGAGGTACCTCTGTGCTCACACTTCTACTGGCATAGCTCCCGTGCTTCAGACACCTCCTCTCCACCACATCCCCATGCCAACAGGGCAGCACCACTAACCTCAGTGCACACTGAGAGAAACTGAGGCAGGGACAGTCTCTAATTGTGGTTGTGCTGGAAGATGCTGACAGGAAAAGGCACTAAAACCAAACCTTTGGTGCCCCTTACACTGCTCATTCTGCTCATTCCTGCAGCCTAATGAGTTACCAAATGCTACAGGAGTCACTCACACAGCACAGCCACAACACACGTCCCTCCACGGGACTCCACACATCTGCAAGAGCAACTGCTCCTCTCCCCCTTCTCACTGCCAGCCCTGAAGCTCAGCTAACACAGGGCACAAACAAATGGCTTCTTGGCCACCACCAACCACACTGGACGTGAAGAAAAGGTAAAACCCAAACCACAGGGATCGCACAGACACCCAACACAGGGAACGCTGTGATTTGTGTGCCCTGCACAGCCTTCAGACAGTCTCCTCTGCTGTTGCTGTCAACAAGTTCCACCCAATTCCCCAGCTCCATACCTCGTGGATTTCAGCAGTACCCAGGTGAGGATGGCAGGAGCTTTCAGCTCTGCAAGTCATTTAATTAAAATCAAATGAACACCCAGCAGTCAGTCACACTGCTCACACGCTCCAGCCACTACAGCTGCCAAACTCTGCAGCCCTCGGTCCAATCTGATTTCCTTTAAAGCTCCTGGCAACCCATTAATTAAAACACATTATTTACAGCTTCCAGGGGCTTGAAACCATGGGATGCACTTGATGGAATTTATGCAATTACATACAGTCAGTCCTGGTGACAGGCTGCATTCTTGCTCGTGCTCTGCCCTGCTCCCACACTCGGCTGTTTCCCTCTCTCAGCTTGTCCACGCCGTGATGTTTGGCCTGGGCCTGCCAGGTGGGATTGGCTGCCATGGAAATGGGCAGAAGGCAACAAAGGGACTGTGAGTCTCACTGGAGATGGAGGAGTTGCAAGGCCATAGCACAGGAAGGCCAAGACAAAGAGAACCCAATCTGCCTGCTGCCTCCACACACAAATGAGCCTCCCTCTTTATGCAAGGAGGTGTTGATGAATGGAGTTTCCCCCTGATTTAAGACATCAAGCCCTGTCCAGCAACCAGGCCAGTTGGACGGAGAACCCCCCCACCTGTGGTTCTATGCAGCAGTTCATCCATTAGTGCTCTGTGGGTGAAGTGATCCCAAAGCAAACCCAGAGAACGTGCAGTTTAATAAGCAATCCCCATGTCACTCGTACTGCAGCATCAGCTGCAGACAGAGCTTCTACTTTCAGAAGTTTTTCTTTTTACTCCATTATTAAGAAGTCACACTCATCAGCAATTCCCGTGAGCTCGTAAGAAAAAAGCATCTTAAAACATACATTAAAAAGTATGACTGACAAGCATAACAAAGTCTGTGTCTTTGAACTGACTTCCAAGGGTGTCTGACTGAGAGCAGCCCTACTGAGGACCTGGGGGTGCTAGTGGGTGAGAGGCTGGACCTGAGCTGACAACGTGCCCTCACAGAGACCTGGGCTGCATCCAAAGCAGGGTGGGCAGCAGGTGAGAGGGGATTCTGCCCCCCTGACTTCAGGAGAGCCCACCTGTAGCACTGCACCCAGCTCTTGAGCCCCCAGCAGTGGAAATGCAGGGACCTGCTGGAGTGGATCCAGAGGAGGTCACAAAAACTACAGGAGAGCTGGAGCACCTCCCCTATAAAGCCAGGCTGAAAGAGGTGGGGTTGTTCAGCCTGGAGAAGAGAAGGTTCCAGGGAGACTTCACTGAGGCCTTTCAGTACTTAAAGGGGGCTCACAAGAAAGATAAGGATAGCCTTTTTAGTGGGGCCTTTGCAATAGGACAAGGGGTGATGGTTTTTAAATAAAAAAGGGTAGATATAGGCCTAAAAAATAAGAAATTCTTATATACTATATCTATTATATATAAGATATAAGAAATATAGAAGGA